>JARFIW010001028.1:0-600000 GCA_036346225.1 Platerodrilus igneus
TACCTAATTTATACTAATTCTAAATCTACTGAAGCGGAACCAGTTTAAATCTTGCTTTCTCATTGGTTGTTGACCAATAGGAAAAGCAAAGCAGATGACTCTATTGGCCCTTTATCGGTATTTAAGAGGGGTCCTTTATGTTTAACAATTTTAATTGATTCATAGGCATTTAAGGAGGAAAACGTTGGTACCGCTTTTAACAATTTAACATTTTCTAGTTTAACGGGGTGGCTGGTTTCAAATATATGTTTGGCGACCTGAGACCTTTCATATTTACCATATTTGAAGTGAGCAATGTGTTCTTTAAATCTTGTTGTTATATTCCTCTTGGTCTGACCAATATATTTTTGAAAACACCCTGGCCCTGCACAACTAATTTCATAAATCCCCGACTTTTGCAATTTTTCCACCTTGTCTTTTGGATTACCTAACAAATCTTTAATTTTATTAGTATTGACAATGAAAAGCAATTTGAATATTATCAGCCCTTTGTGGTTTTGAAAGGTATGTTTAACAATTACCTTATGTTAGAGGTTTGATGAAACGTTGATACGTTTAACATATTTAACTTTCTATTATCTGTAATATAGAGGAAACCTGTATGATTTGAATAGCTTGTTTAAATCTGTTGTTATTTGAATTCAATAATCTATTAATTAAAAAGTTAAATGAAGCCAACTTATGTTGTATGCTATGATTGAGGAAGACAAAATAAAGCGATTTACATTGGTTTCTTTTCTATAAATGTCAAATTCTAATTTATTACCATTTCTAATTACTAATGATCTAAGGGTATTGTCCATTATTTCTAGTTCATACGTAAATTTCAAAGCATAAAATTTACGTATGAACTGAGAATAATGGACAATTACCCTTTTAGATACATTAGTAATTAGAAATGGTAATAAATTAGAATTTGACATTTATAGAAAAGAAACCAATGTAAATCGCTTTATTTTGTCTTCCTCTAATCATAGCATACAACATAAGTTGGCTTCATTTAACAATTAATAGATTATTGAATTTCCTTAAAAAAAAACAGATTTAATAAGGAATTTTTTATTAAACAAATAGCGAATTACAATGGTTTCTCTTCTGATATTATAGATAATATAGTATCATCAACGGCTACATGCGGCATTTTCCATAAAACTTTGTTTAAAACAACTTTTATTTCTTCATCGGGTGTAGGATTAATTATAGCATTAGTATCAAAACTAGAACGTAGTAAGACTAACTCATGACGGAGGTTTAAAATAATTTTTTTAAAATCTTCGCATAATCCGAGAACCATTGAAAGGTTTATTGCAACATTAAAATTCCCATTGGCATCAACTATTTGTGAATCATCCATAGGAAACCACACAGCGTTTTGTAAATGTTTACTTTGATTGCTATTATATGAAACATATCCCTTCATTATAGACGTTAATCCAGGATTCCGAACACGATCTACAATGATACCACCAATCTCATATCTAATTTCATCAAAAAACAGCAAAATTCCATTATTTACAAACTTTGCTGTCTGAGACGGCGTTCCATCTGTTCTAATTAATTTGCCTTCTATGTACAGCATGCTCTTCGATGGTAAGGTGTATACATCTTGTTGTTGTATAGGGATTCGAATTTCATTATTATTGTTTAAAGATATGTTAGCATAAGGTTGATGAGTATGTTTTTCAATATTAACAATTGCATTGTCGAAGTAAACTTTTTCACGCACGTTCAGTATTTCACTATTCATTCTACTTTTTAATTAAATGCAGTCCTAACGATTGTAGAAACTGCCGGTTTTGTGTTGTTAGCGGTCTTGAAACAATCAATCGAGTGTCGATTGCTTTGAAATTTCCAGCATTTATATCAATTCTTGACATGTTGCGTGCATTATACTTAATACCCATGGCTATTGTAGATTTTTTTTAAATGCAACCTTACAGTTAGCAGTTCTCCTCTGAAATTAACTAAATTTCCATCTTGATCTAACACTTTAACTATTATTTCATTTATTATACGTGACCTGATTGGTAGATATATAATCGTAGGTAGACACTCGACAATTTTAAAACCTGCAGGTACTTGCGGAAAAAATTCGTGTATTGCATGGGCTGGTTTACTATTTAAATAGGATCCGCTTGCAATATTACAATTGATTAAAACTGCATTCACTTTACAAATCTTGATTGCGTAGTCTGCTTGATGCGTGACAAATGCTAGCAATTTTTGTGGATTGAAACCAAGTAGAGAATCAATTGAATCCTTTTTGGTAAAATCCACATCTAGACTACATTTAATACTACATTTAAGTGTATTATTGTCAGCTGTAATTTCTATATACACTGGAGTCTTTCTAGCGCTTCGTGATTGTTCCATACGACCACGCCATCTTTTATCACCTAAAGCTTTTTGAAGATATTTATTAATTTCTCTAATCTCATAAGCACCTTCAGGTATTTCTATGAATTCTCCGTTAGATCCATAATAAAATTTATTATTTATTCTTTTTCTATGTTTGGAATTGTGTTATAAGACTCAAAATTTGTTAATCCTAATACGTACTCCGAATCATTATCCAAGTTTATAGGAGGATTAAAATTGCTTGTTAAAACTGAAGTGTTTCCCGTTAGAGTAAAAGTGTACGACATAACAACTTCGTACGCAGTTCTATGCACTACTTAGAAATTGTAAGCATAAATGACCGCAAAACACAGTACCGTACGATTGTTCTTGGTTAATGTTATAAAGAATTTTACATTTACCCCCGCTATTCAAATAACTTATCAACTCTGTTGGCGGTCGCAGGTTTCCGTAGCTGTCATAGTAAATAGCGCTACTACCGTACTTTTTGTATTCTTTTTGTATTCTATTCCATCTAAATTAATTATACCACATTCTTTTAAATTAACTTTCTTGGGAAGATTGTTTCTCATGAACACTCCACGGAAATATGGTACAGTATTGCCCGAAATAAACAGTACTGAAATTGTAATTGTTTTGTATATTTAAAAAATACATATTATTGACACTTTATTATATGTTCTAAATGTGCACCTCCTCGTTCGAGACAGACTTCATAACGATGTTCTAAGTTTCTGGTCATGTTATTGAATAAGGGTTGTCTCAGGGCTGCGAAGAAGACTGTAACGGCATCCTTTAATTCATCGATGGTTTGTGGTGCCCGTTTGAAAACGGCATTTTTAGCCATGCCCCAAATGTATGCGTCTGGAGGTGTGAGGTCTGGAGAATGTGAAGGATAAGGAAGTCGTAAATCGTGATATGAATTTGCTTGGAAAATGTTCTTGAAGAAATTGACGAATTGCGGCAGTATGGCAAGTTGCCCTGTCCTGCTGAAAAATTGGTTTCGAAATGCCAAGTTACGTGCACGACAGAATTGACGTAGATCAGGGATAAATCGTGTTAAAATTTGTCTGTACCTCTGTTGATTATGTGACTTGCCTACCATTCTCTTCGATAAAGTACGGACCAATGATTCCGTGTCCGGAAACAGCACACCAGACCTCGCTTTTTCACTATGTAAAGGAACCTCTTGAACCTCATCGGGTCTGGCAAAGCCCAGAAATCGATTTGTGCGACGATTCACATAGCCTGACAAGTGAAAATGTGCTTCGTCTGAAAACCAAACATTTTTCAAAATTCAGGATTTTCATACTGTAACGCGAGAATTCTGGCGCAATATTCCACTCTACTGCGATAATCCCGAAGATGTAGTTGTTGATGTACCTGAATCACATACGAAAATGTACCCAGCTCCTTCAGGATTCTTTGAAAGGAAGTTCTTTTAAATCAAGTTGTAACGCTGTCCTTGCCTGGCTGACTTTCGGATTTTCTAAGATTTGCTCAAAAACACGTTCATGGTTATTGTTGTTGTTAACTGTCCCGGGACGCCCCTAGTTTCCTTTTCGTTGGCACAATACACTACCTGTATTTCTAAACTTTTCAATAACCTTCAAAATTACAGCATTACTTGGAGAACGTTTATTAAACCTTTGTGTGAATTGATCAGACACGTATAGCAAACTTGCACCATTACGTCGGCCGATTCCGTATGAACGAAAATAATGCTCTACCAGAAACACTTTCTCCTCTGTACTTAACACCATTTTTAACAATTAGGCCCTACTAATTACTTGTTTGAGGTTTACTTGACAGGTCTATACTAGCTAACTTGAGTGTGACAGCGCACGCATAAAAACACCGCCAACTTAGTTTCAGTACTGTTTATTTCGGGCAATACTGTACTTCTAATTGCTTAACAAACTCTATTAATTCTACATTGCTTAGTGCTCGATTAGGTAAAATCAAGTTGCGTTCCTTTGAGGTTTTGCAGGGGCTAAAAAAAGACCAAAACCTTTTTTATAAGGTTTGATGTACATGCCGTTTCCGACTGCAATGTCCTCCATTGCCTTGTTATGACGTTGTTTTTCCGCTAGTTGTTCCTTAGCTATTTTAGTATCTGAAACTGCTTTTGCAACAGCAGCTGCACCTCCAGTAAGAGTACCAAGAGCGCTTAGGCCTGCAAAAATTGGTATTGGTACTTGCAAACATGCGTGTTGTGAAACAATAAACACCTTTAACCATAAACAATAATGACATTGGCGTGCAATCCTTAGCTAAAAAGAAAAAACATAGCGTTCTTCTGCCTTCATCTATTCGATGTCTAGTTGTTGGTCCATCAAATTGCGGTAAAACCAACGTTATGATTGGGCTGATAGAACATCCTAATGGTTTAAAGTTTGAAAACGTATATGTTTATTCTAAATCACTTTATCAACCAAAGTATCAATACCTTGAAAGTCTACTGCAACCAATAAAGGGATCAAATATCATACATTTTCCAGTTCTGATAATATTATATCACCATCTGATGCTCGAAATAATTCTATATTTGTTTTGATGATGTAGCTTGCGATAAACAAGGTATCATTAGGGAATACTTTAGTATGGGGCGTCATAAACAAGTAGACAGTTTTACCTTTGTCAAAGTTATACTCGTATACCTAAGCACTTACTACGTGATAATGCTAATATTTTAGTTTTATTTAAACAAGATGATTTAAACTTAAAACACATATATGACGATCACGTCAATACCGACATGAAGTATGATAAATTCCGTGAAATATGTGCTGCTTGTTGGCAAGACAAATACGGTTTCTTAGTTGTAGACAAAGATAGTGATCCAGATCAGGAAGGTACCGAATAGGTTTTGATCACTTCTACATATTTAAACCTTGAGAGACGCAAGTATCGTTAGTATCGAAGAATTTTTACTACAATAAACTTTTACGCAATGAACAAGGAGGCGATAAAACTTAAAGAATTTTAATTAAGAAAAGAAACATTGTAAAAACAAATTGCGTCAGTTAAAAGATAATGAAGTCGTCCAAGGAATCAATCTTACCCATAACATCACGATTAGAAACTATTGCTAATAAACTGGATGGGGAAAGTGCGGTAAAGAAAGAAAAATTTAAAGAAGAAGAAGAACTGCCTCATAGCAGTGTAAAAAATTAAACCTAAATTGCTAGAAAGGAACGTTGACTATATTGATTCCCCGGTTATTGCTCAGCATATACCAAATATAAAAATGATGCCATAGAGGTAGATGATGATGATGATGATGACGATGTTGAGAATGAATATGAAGCAGAAATTAATCGAAATGCACAAGAAGCCCATGAATATATTCAAAGCTTTGCCGATTCACCTGGTATGACACATTATCTCGAACAGCTACATCCGCTACCTCGAGAATATATTTACAATATGTTTAAAGATGTTAAGAACGAATTTGATCATAAATATGGTATTAGGTTTAACCCTGATTCAAATGGTCTTATGATAGGCAATTCGAATTTCGCGTTGGATAATGAAAATGTTCTAATAAATGATTTGAAATATAAAGGTACTCCTGGATTATACGAACTACTGTTTAAAAAATATCCTGTCGGGTACAGTCATCAAGATCTAAAGTCGTATCTTGATATTGTAAAAAGAACAAATGCTAATAGAAGATATTATTCTGAAACAGAACAAATTCAGGGTAATACTTCATATAAGTACAAAATATAATATCTACATTAAACATACTTCCCAAACACCCGTAGACCTAGCATTACCCTACAGAAAGCGTCTTGGAGACGGTATGACAATGGAAGTATCAAATAACGCTATAGATTATTTATATTGGAATGATCCCAATGAACTTGTTGATAGATTACGACTTTTAGTTTCATCTCAGACTGCTGGACACACAGGTCACGGCAACGAAATAAATTCGATCATTGAAGAATTGCGTGAGGCGAAAGTAATTAGATGATATGACAATTGACAAATTTGGAAGGCACTTACATAACCGTAAAATAGATATAAGTGAACAGGAATATGAAAACAAAAGTGAAAGTTTTGAAACCTTGATTGAGTACAAGTTACATATGCTACATTACACGGTAGTAGCAAGGTTTTACTCTAATACATTCCTCGACGGTGACAAGACATTCCTTATTTTCAACATTAAACATAATTATGAATTTCCTTATGAGGAAGCAGTCATTGAGAATATTAAAGGATACCCGCAAGACATTGAAATTTTTATAAGCGAAAAAAGTTATGTAATTGCACAGTTACAAGGATTTTTGCTTAAACGTATGGATGTAATCAGCTTTCGTGATAGCGGTGCTATTATAAACAATACCACAATGTTTCTTGATTTTATATTAAAAGTTCCTTTCAAAGCAAGTGGAGCCCACGACATTCAAACATAGAAGTATTTCATTAATTGTATTTAATAAATCCTGATTATAAAAAAGTATTATGATAGTTGCTCAATCAAAAGTGAAAGAGGATATAGTAAATGAACTTCATAAACCAGCAAGAATAAATTTCAAGAGACGCAAAGTGATAGTAAAAGGTTTAAATGACCTTCTTCAGACCGATTTGATTGAAATGCTATCATATTCGCAAACAAACAAAGGATTTAAATACATTTTAGTAGTTATTGATTGTTTCTCCAAATACGTATGGGCTGTACCACTTAAAAGTAAAACGGGTATTGATGTTACTGCTGCAATGAAAACAATTTTAAATAAATTTAAAAATCCGCCAAGAAATTTGCAGTCTGATTTTGGTAAAGAATATTATAACAAACACTTTCAATCCTTAATGCAGACATATGGCATAAACCATTATAGTGTTTTTTCTACAAAGAAAGCATGCATTGTGGAACGTGTAATTAGAACTTTAAAGGGAAAATGTGGCGCTTGTTTAACCTGAACGGTTCTTACAATTGGATAAAAAATTTAAGCGATATTGTGAAACAATACAACAATACAGTTCACAATACTATCGGAGTCAAACCTGTAAAAGTTGATAAATCAAATGAAAAACTATTCTTAAATCATCATTTACCCACATCAAACTTGCAACCAAAATACCAAAATATTCAATAAAAGACAGTGTGAGGATTAGTAAACACAGGAAGCATTTACGAAAGGTTACACGCCAAACTGGTCAAATGAAATTTTAAGATTAAAAAGGTAAACGTAACCAATCCTACAACATATATATTAGAAGATCAAAATGAGAAAGAAATCAAAGGTGCATTTTATGAAACTGAGTTGCAAAGGTTAAACATCCAGGAATTTACCTGGTAGAAAAGTCCTAAGAAAGAGTGGAAATAAAGTATTTGTAAAATGGTTAGGCTTCTCTAACGTACACAATAGCTGGATCGATAAAAATAATGTTTGCTAGAAGTTGTTATAATAATAGTTAATAAGGCTAACATTGTAAAATTATATTAAAATAAATAATACAGACAAAATTTTCTATTGTTTTTACTATTATTATAAAGGAATTTTGTAAGGCTAACATTGTAAAATTATATTAAAATAAATAATACAGACAAAATCTTTCTATTGTTTTATTATTATTATTATCAAGCCATTCTTTTAATAAAAGATATTTTGTTTTGCGCATTGCAAATTATTATTGCTGTGTCTACAACAATGGATGTTATATTTTAAACGATTGTTGATTTTTAACTCCGATAGCTTAGGACAACCTAGTGCAAGCATATCAGTTACAAAGTTTTGCATTATATATGTTTCAATCAATTTCTTCTTTTCTAGACCCTTCACAAATACTTCTTCACCGGGTCGGATAATTTGCTTCAAATAAAGCGCTATATATGATGACACCATTCCAGCCGTTGAAGGTTCATCCCAAGAAATACCATGAATATTCCTTGTCACCCAGTCGTTAGGTTTTATATAATCTTGACTCAAACAACTGGACTGCATTGGCAGTTTAAAAATTTGATGCCAAACATCACCTTTCAACAAGTCCAAAACCGCAATTTCTTTACACACAAACTCGTTTTTCTTGTATTTAAATCCCTGAATATCAATTATATACATGTTTGTATGTAAATATATGCAGTAAACTTCGACTAATTAAATTAATATTAGGAGCAATCTCCTTATATAGCAGATTACCACCATCTGCGTACTTTGCCAACCCACTTTTCAACCTATCACAAAAGTGAACTCATTTTGAATTGAAACCGGCCCATGTGTATTTGCAGCCTTTAAACATAAATCAGAATCCACTTTAATTAAAACACAATTGACTTGAATGCGATATTTTGCATCTGTCATACTGTCTCGCTAGAAAACCAAATTCAAAACATCTACACACATTTTCTCTGCACTTACATTTTTCAACATACGTGTGTTTTGAAATATGTTCCATTGAAAGTAATATAAAGCCGATCCTAATTCAAAACGTGCCCACAAGTATTTTACATTTGAAAAGAATTCAGGTTTTCACATTTTACATTAAAAGTATATAACGCCGATCCTAATTCAAAACGGTGCACGTGTAACTTCTCGCTAGAAAACCGAATTCAAAACAGCTACACACATTCTTCTCTGCACTTACATTTTTCAACATACGTGTGTTTCATTGAAAGTAATATAAAGCCGATCCTAATTCAAAACATGCCCACAAGTATTTTACATTGAAAGTATATAAGAATTCATGTTTTCACAACTATTTTACATTGAAATGTTTTCACAACTATTTTACATTGAAATTATATAGGGCCGATCCTAATTCAAAACGTGACAGACGTATTTTACACATGGAAAATACGTCTGTCGCGTTTTGAATTAGGACCGGCCTTATTTACCTACTGACATGATTCAAATACTGATAAGGAAACTCGCTAAAGAAAATACGATCGAAAACGAGAGAAGAAGGGAACTAGAAATGGAAATGAGAATAAATAAAGAGGAATCAGACAAGAGATGTGCATACTTGGAACGAAAATGTAAAGAGGTTGAAGGAAAATATAAACAACTCTCTCAAATATTAGCTACACAGGGAATGGTAGAAAAAGAACAGATGGAAAAACTTCCTGAAGACATAACTTTACCAGACTGGTTCAAAATTAAAAACAAAAAATGGGAAAATGAAATATTCAAAAAAACTGAAGTACTAGTCGGAAACCCACTGGAGGCAAACGATGAAATGGTTAAAGTCGTAATAGTTGAACCTGACGACCTATACATGGAGAAATCAATCCAAAAAATGTTTAAAGATCGATATCCAGAACTCTCAAAAAATAGTCAAGATATCGAGGTAATTGAACAAATAAGCAAAATTCGAACAATAAATGAGGAAAACATTATAAACAGACGAATTATTAAAATTAACTCTGATGGTACTGAGGAAGGCATGTGGGAGAATTTACACAAAATAAAAGAAGAAGTGAAAGAATTCAACTGGGTCGGAATGCATCATATCCGAACAATGCCCGTTGTACAACTAAGAAAAATGACTGAATATATATATTCAACGGTGCAAAACCTAAAGTGGCAATTTACACTACGCCGCTGAGAACAAAAAAAAAACGGCAGAAAATAAAGAAAGTAGAGAGACATATGCACTAGTAGTGGAGAAAGATGATAAAAATTTTAAAGAAATACTGACTGATATGAAAACAAAACTAAAGGGAAGCGATACCATTGAAGCTATTAAAAATGTAAGAACTACTAGAGAAGGTAACCTTATAATCACAATGAAGAAGGATAAAACAATATTAGAAGAGATGCAAAATATAGTAAAAACGCTGGGCACTAGAACAGATAAGGAAACGGTACATATTAAAGGGATGGACCCGTCCACAGAAAGAGGAAATAATGGAAGCAATAAGAGAGAGACTAGGAAATATCGATGAAAAAGAAATTGAACTAGGAGAATTACGTCCAAATGAAAGAAGCACAAAGGCCATAACTGCAGTAATGAACAAATCTGATGCTCTGGCACTATGCGGAGGCAGACTTAGAATCGGTTTAGTAACCTGCACAGTAGAGAAAAGAATAGACATACCGAGGTGCTTTAAATGCTGGGGGTATGAACACCAAGCAAAAAACTGTAAAGGCCCAGATAGATCAAGGCAATGCAGAAAATGCTGTCAAATTGGACATAATGAGAAAGAGTGCTCGAACAAAGAATACTGCGCACTCTGTGAAGTATCTGGGCACAAGGCAGGATCACGAGGTTGCGAAACTTTCAAAATAGTGCTAAAACGGTACAGACGGGAGGAAAACCAAAGAAGTAAATACGAAAAGCAAAAAGATATGATAATAGCAAAGACGCCTGCAATGTGGGAGAAAGTCACCCTAAAGAAATATAAAGGACATGACTATGATAAGTCGGTCAATAACACGTGATAAAGACTGTGACAAAGACTGTGATAATCAATTGTGATATAATTTCTAACTGTGCTAAATTTTTATTGACTATCGTGTGATGTTTCGAATTTTAATATTTTATCTTTACAATATATGTAGAGTGAAGTTTGACAAGATTTTATACTAGATATTAAATGTATGTGTATATCAAAACCTATAATCAAAAATGGCTACTATATTACAAATAAACATGAATCACAGCAGGACTGCATATGACCTAACAAAGGCGATTGCGACAAGGACGCAAACAGACTTTATAATGATCAGCGAGCCAACCCATAAATTAAGCGGACGTAACGTATATCAAAACATATATGAGACGGCCATGATCATCAACAATAACCCGGCAGGATACCAAGTCACGGGATACCGAACCGGAGAGTGCTATGCTGCAATTGAAACTGAACAATTTAGGCTGATTTCAGTCTACATATCACCGAATAGCGGTTTAGACAAATACAAAGAGTCCCTTGACGAGATTCAACAACTAGCGGTGGAAGCTAAATATGACGATAAGGAAGTAATAGTAGCAGGCGATTTTAACGCCAAACACAATACTTGGGGAGGAGCAATATCGGATGAAAGAGGAAAACTTTTGCTGGAATGGATGGCGACTTCTGGCCTAAATCTTTTAAATGATGGGTACAAGCCAACGCTAGTGAGATCTACAGGAGTCTCGTTTGTGGATCTCACAATGATTTCAGATGGACTAGTAAATGACAGCATCAAATGGAGCGTAATGGATGAAGAAAGCTTCAGTGACCATCGTTTCATAATAGTAGAGTGGGGACAACGTAAAATTAATAGAAATAGATGGATACATGGACAAACAGACGTCCCGAAGATGATCAAAGTATTTAACAATCTAGTCAGCAACATAAACAATAGTAATCCAGCGCAGACACTAGAAACAAATATACAGAAAGCCTTTAGAATAACTACGAAAAAAGTAAAAGCTGAATTCGGAAATACCATACCTTACTGGTGGACAGATGAGATACAAGAACTAATAAAAAAAACGAACAAGGCACGTAGATTATATCAGAGAACTAACCATGAATCCTCGTTAAAAATAAGCAGAAAAGAAGAATATATGACTAACAAAAGGACCCTCAAATACACAATCAAAAGACAAAAAGCAGAGAAGTGGAAAGAACTATGTAAAAGACTGGAAGATGATATTTTCGGTGATGCTTTCAAAATTGTTAAAAGTCAGCTGAGAATAACAACACCACACATTAGCTTAACGAAGGAAGCACGGGAAAAAGCCTTTGAGAGCTTGTTTATAAGTAAGTCAAGTAAACAAGAACGGGAGGTAAAACCTAAAGACTCAGTAATCCTCTTTACCTCCGAAGAACTAAAATACGCAACCAACAGGATAAAAGACGGAAAAGCACCAGGGCCTGATGGTTTAAAATCAGAGATTATCAAGGTATTGAAAAAAATAATACAGAACTATTCCTAGGTATCTTTAACAACTACCTCAGAGAGAACACCTTCCCTGAAGAGTGGAAAAAGGCAAACTTGGTATTAATCGAGAAAGCTAAGAAGGCTGAAGACTACATACCAACAAAATACCGTCCGATATGTTTACTTAACGTTATAGCAAAAGTCTACGAAAACCTAATAAATGTAAGACTACAAACGTTCCTAGAAGACAATGAAGCGCTAAATAAAAACCAATATGGCTTTAGGAGAAATAGATCCACCATTCACGCGGTGGACGCGGTACTTAAGAGGATCGAAGAACACCATGCGGACGGCAGGAAATGGTGCGCATTGGTACTGATAGATGTTAAAAATGCATTCAATGCAGCATCATGGAAATGGATACTAAATAAGATGGAAAAAAAACAAATACCGAAATACATCATAAATATCATGAGAGACTACCTCAATAACCGAACTATAAACATTACTAAGGAAATTAGTAGGAAATTAGGTGGAGGAGTTCAACAGGGCTCAGTACTCGGCCCGACACTGTGGAACATCCTCTATGATGATGTGATGAAAACTTGTACACAGAAAGAAGTAGATTTGATATGCTATGCTGACGATCTAGCTTTAGTTGTGGGAGCCATAAACAAAAACGCTCTAAGAAATATCGTAAATAACAGTATATCAAAGATTAGGAAATGGATGGACAAGCACGATCTAGAAATAGCGCCAGAAAAAACTACTGCCATCATTTTTAGTCGTAGTGGTAAGGCTAAAAAAATAAGATTTAAAATAGACGAATATATTATTAAACCAGCGCCAAATGCGGTTTATTTGGGAGTAACACTAGACTATAGACTATCGTTCTCTAAACATGTAGAAAACGTATGTGATAAGGCCAAAAGAGCAATGAATGCGCTATGCCTGATATTACCAAATGTAGGAGGCCCATCATCAAAAAAAAAGACAGTTCTAACTAAGGCAATGGAGTCCATAATCTTATATGCTGCCCCAGTCTGGGCAGGAGCAATGAGGTGGAAGAAGAACAGTATTACAATTAGCAGATGCCAAAGAATTATGGCCGGCAGAATCTGCTGTGGATATAGAACCATCTCAACAGATGCGTTACTGGTAGTAGCCGGGACATGTCCTCTAGACCTGGTGATCGAAGAAAGAAAGAGAGTGCATGAAGTCCTGAAGGAAAACCCTGATATAGAGCAGAATGAAATTATTCAACGGGAAAAAGCAACCACTAAGAGAATATGGCAAGAGAGGTGGGATCGAACAAGTAAAGGCAGGTGGACGTATACGCTGATACCTGATATAGAGAGATGGACTGGAAGGAAGCATGGACAGCTAGACTTCTATAGTACACAGGTATTAACAGGCCACGGACGTTTTGCCAGCTATCTTTACCAATACAAAAAGATCATGTCACCAAACTGCCAATACTGCAGAACGATTGAAGATGACACATACCATACGATCTTCGTATGTAATAAATGGGAGACAGAAAAACAAATACTTGAAACAAATTTAGACAGACGGATATCACCAGATAATATAGTAAATATCATGTTAGAAAACAACAACAAATGGAAACTTATAACATCTTATTTTAAAGATATTATAAAAAATAAAGAGGAAGATGACAGAATAAAGTAACGACATACATAATAGCCAGGAGCGGCAATAAATGAAAAACCGTACCCCTCGAGCTCTCCAGAAGTAGATGCCTTAACTGGCGGTTCCTGGGGAGACTCCATCACAAGAGGGAAGGGGGAAGGGAGTTTAGTGCGGTCACCCCGGACATACCACCTAGTCTGGGGAAGTCCCACACTCTTCCGGCGATTGATGCTTTAAGCCAGCCGGTGGGTTAGGCATGACGCTTCTCCCAAACCCAGGGAAAAAAAAAAAAAAACCTAACCTAACCTAACCTAACCTAACCTAACCTAACCTAACCTAACCTAACCTAACCTAACCTAACCTAATCTAATCTAATCTAACCTAACCTAACCTAACCTAACCTAACCTAACCTAACCTAACCTAACCTAACCTAACCTAACCTAACCTAACCTAACCTAACCTAACCTAACCTAACCTAACCTAACCTAACCTAACCTAACCTAACCTAACCTAACCTAACCTAACCTAACCTAACTTTTTTTTGGGAGGTTTAGAGAATCTTCACAAGCCCATCCCACAAATTTTACACCCCAACATGTTGAGATGTAACTCTTGTGAGCGGGAAGACACCACACCGAGATCAATGATGTGGTAGTGTTGGATTCGTATACTAAACTATTCGACCGTAATCGTTTAGTTTGGTATTCGCCTACCAACTAAACTCCGTTCCTCGCTTCCCCTTGTGATAAAGTCGCTCTGGAACTACCATTCGGTATAACTTCGGAGCAGCTTGGGGGTTAGGTTTTTAATCGTATTGTCAATCAGACTTTTGTCTCCTTTCCTCCTCCTCCTTTTTACTCATAATTTTTGTAACATATCTGTCTATGATGCGCCAGTTTTTTGCGTTAGCTAACATGAGATCAGTCATATTTTCTGAGCTTATTGTTGCTCCTACCATAAGGTTTGTCTCTATTCTATGACGTTCCCATCGTATGCACTCGAAGAGTGTATGCGATGCATCGTCTGCTTCATTGCAGAACCAGCATGTTTCGCTTTCCTGTCTTTTGATCCTTTTCAGATATTTTTTAAAACACCCGTGGCCGGTTAGTACTTGGGATAAGTGATAATTTGGTTCTCCAAATTTCCTACTAATCCAATTATCTACGTTTTTTATAAGAATCGCTGTCCAGCGGCCTTTTGTACTATCTTCCCAGGCTTTTTGCCAGCAGTCCATTAATTGTTTTCGGGCCTCGGCCTTTATCTTTATATCCTGTCTGCATGGGTATTTTCTTTTTTCATAGTCTATTCTGGTTCTTTCTTCTATAAGCAGGTCTAACGGCGGAACTCCTGCCACGACACAGAGGGCTTCTGTCGATACAGTGCGGTACGCACTGCATATGCGGATGGTCCATATGCGTTGGGACTGCAATAGTCTGTTCCTATTCCTTTGGATCCTTAGTGCACCACTCCATATGGGGGCTCCGTATAGCAAGGTTGCCTGGCATGCTGCCATAAGTGTCTTCCTTTTGCTAGCTTTCGGTCCACTTAGATTCGGTAGGATTGCCTGGAGTGCCTTCGCAGTTTTGTGTGATTTTTCAATTGCCTTCTCTATGTGTTTTGTAAACATCAGACCGTAGTCAATGCGAATTCCCAAGTAATCCACCCAAGGGCTCGGTGTGATTGGGTGTCCGTCTATCTCAAATCTGACAGCCCGTGCTTTTGGGCTTTGGTTGAATACTACGGCAGTTGTTTTATCTGGTGCTATTTGTAGATGGTTTTTTCTCATCCATAGTGAGATGATATGTAGGCTGTCATCCATACTTCTAATCAGAGTGTTTTTATCTTTGGCCCCCCCTATGACTACTAAATCTTCGGCGTAGCAGACTACCTTGATCCTGTCCGGGTATATTTCTTCCATGACGCTGTCATACAATATATTTCATAAAGCTGGACCCAGGACGGATCCCTGCGGGACACCGACTCCCAGCTCTCGCTCGTGATGTCTGTCAATTTGTATTTTTCTGTTTGTAAAGTACGATTTGATCATGTTGACTAGGTAAATTGGGATGTTTCTTTCTCGTAGTTTGTCAGTTATCTTTGCCCATTGTGCACTATTGAATGCATTTTTCACGTCTACCAGTACAAGTGCGCACCACATGTTTCCTTCTTTTTGGTAATTTTCCACCGTTTCTAAAACGTGTTGTATTGCCTTTATCGTTGACTTGCCCTTGCAGAAGCCATATTGGTTTTTATGTAAGCCGCCATGGGCGTTTATTTCTTCTAAAAGTCTGTTGTTGATCAGTGTTTCATATACCTTGCCAATAACACTAATTAAGCATATCGGTCTGTATGTTTGTTCCTGATTTTCGTCCTTTTTTGGCTTTGTTATCAGTACCATTCTGGCGACTTTCCATTCTTCAGGAAACATATTTTTGGCTAGCAGATCGTTAAACAATTGTTGATAATGTTCAGCGTCCTGCGCCATTAGGATCCGGACTACCTCGGATGGTATATTGTCTGGCCCTGGTGCTTTCCCTGTTTTTATGCGTTTTATGGCTATAGCCATTTCTTCTTTGGTGAAAGAACTTACACTCTCTGTGGGTTGCATCCGGAATGTCTCCACATTTCTGCCATAATATACTGGTGATCACTGGCGGTTTCGTCTTCCATAACTCGCCACTTAGGCTGTTTTGCTGCTAGGCCGTTACTACACATGGTTATGTCAACATATGAGACACCATTGTGCCTAATCAGAGTAGGACGATTTCCTGTGTTCAGTACATACAATTGAGTGGAATTAACCCACTCTAGCAGATCATGTCCTCTCAGGTCGGTAGTGTTGCCTCCCCAGTATACATTTTTGGCGTTAAAATCGCCAGTTATAATAACTTCTTGCCTTTCATTATTTACAGCCCTGTATAGTTCGTCAAGCGACGCAGTATAAGTTTGCATATTGCAGTTTGGACTTATGTATACCGAGTACAGCGTGAGATATTTTGTTTGAATTTTTACGAAACAGTTTCCTGATGTATAGTTTAGTATATCGCCTAGCTTATTGTTATTTATTATAGCAGCAGATTTGTTGTTGCTCATGTAGGTGTTCTTTTTTATGCAAAGGTTACTGCTTGGCTCGCTGACTGCGATGAAATCGCATGATTCTTTGTGCGACATTGCCAGATCGCTAGATCGCTTGCCGTTCGGCTATTATTCATATTTATTTGTAAAATTTTTATGTATTTTTTACTAGCCATAGTCAATTCTGTAATAGTTAATGGTAGACAGTATTTTTGGAGTCCCCTTTTTCCTTAGCTAGTTTCCTGGCTGAAGTAAGAGCTGTTTTAAAGTTGGGGCATTTTCCTCCACCCATTTTATGACTGTCGTTGCATAACAGACATTGTGACGTGTGTTGGCATTCCTTGAGCCTATGCCCGTCTTAGCCACAATTACGACATAGTTCCGTCCTGTCTGGACCTTTACAGTCTCTTTCTTCATGATCATATGCCCAGCATCGGCGACATCCTGCGATTTGGAGTCGTTTTTCAACCGAGCATATATTTAGTCCGATTCTTAGCTTATTTTGAATTAGTTTTGTTACGTGGTCCTTGTGAATATTAATTGTAATGGCGAGTGTGTTTTTGGCATTGAGCCTCAATTCACCTAGTTTGTAATCGGTTTCTTGTAAGCTATCTCCTATTCTCTCTTTCAACGCATTTTCGACTTCTTGTTTGTCCGTGCTTGGTTCCAGGCCCCTTACATGTATCGTTTCCATCGCCATCTTCGTCCCTACTTGTTTTAATACGTTGTCTCCATTCTGCGATAGCATATCGCGTATTACGTTAATCTTCTTGTGGTCCTTTTCGATCATCACAAGTAATTTTCCTTGCCTAGTCTTTCTCACACCAGTTATTGCTTGGGCTGCCTCTTTATCGAGCTTGCTTTTAATTTCTCTCAGGGCCGCCACGTAGTCAGCGTTTTTGTTTTCAACTGTTAAGGCCAGAGTGTTCCTTTCATATTTGCGGCTTGCTTCAGCGTAGCTCCTCTTATTCATCCTATCCGCTGTTGTGTAAATATGTATTTCTGATACTCTGTCCTTAAATACCCACGCCACCATTTTTTAGCGCCGAAGTGCTCAGCCCTTTGATGTGGTGTATCGCCACCTGTTCATCGCCTTCAATTTCTGCCTTTAGACGTTCAAGGGTGCCTAGCATGTCCTTGTCTATTCCGCTCAATTGCATGCTTATAATTTTTTCGGTCATGAATGCCTTTGCACCTTTTGATCTTAGATTTGTCGTTTTCTGAATGACTTTTACAGCTTCTTCGGTGCACCGGAGTTCTGGGTACCTGTCTCGATATAGTTTTTGTATGCTGGCATACATTTCCAGGTCGTCCGCTTCAACAAATACCACTTTGGTACATGTGTGTACTGTGTTTAATGGGTTGCCGACTTTGACCTTGACTTTTTCAAGTAGGTTTGCGTCCCATTCTCTGTTGCGTATGAGTTCCCACGTCTCCCATGTAAATGTATCCGGGAGTACCGTAACCAGCTCCTCTTGACTTGAATTGACACTCGTATCTTGCCTCCATCTATCGCGCTCTAACTCTAGGCAGCGCTTTTCTAGTTGTGTATACTTATCTTCTAACGCCTTCTGCCTTTGGAGGAACTCCGTCCTAGTAGTCTTTAGCTGGTTTTCCATTTCACGTGTTTTCTCCGCGTCATACTTATATTCACGCTCTATCTGTCCCACCAGTTTCTGTACATCCTCTAAGCCGTCCTTTAGTGTCAAGTGTACGGAGCGGTTTTCATTTTTAAAGTGTACTAACGTATTTACCAATTTCTTTAACCTGTTTATATAAATATTTTGGTTTGAAGACTCGGTCTGAAGCATTATAGGGCTGTCTTTCGCCTTTCGCTTTTTACGTTGTCCATTTGTTCTTCCCGTTTTGGTTCCTTCGCTGTCACTTTCAGCAGGTTCGTCAGTACCTTCTGTAGGGGTATTTACCCCTGAACCTGACGTCTCTGGGGGGGACCGTGGTATAGAATCCCGCCTCATAAAAGGGTTTGCAATTTTTGTATACTCAACCTCCATATCCAGAGATGATAGCCTTTTTGTCCTCGATGTACCCTTCCTTTTGTCTCTTTTTTTAACTTGAGGGTCAGTAGTCTTAATAGATTCTACATTACTCTTCTTTTTTTTGTTTGATCCCATTTCAGAGGATGGGTCCTCTATAGAAACATCATCCATGATGTTCCATTCCCTTTCCTAGAAGGGCTCACCGGATTGGGTATACCCACAGTAAAACCGCGGCGAGTTCCCCCGCCTAACCCGGTTATGTCCCGTATGGGAGGAAGAAACATCTCCCTGGGACTCAGAGCCCTACTCACCTTGGCTTTCAAGGCTCCCACGCCTCCGACAGCGTGGGCACCCCCCTAGGCGCTTGCCATCGCAGGGGACCCAACGGACGCTTGGGGTCTTCCTCGGGGCACTTTTTCTTTCTTCCTTCAGACCTTGCACGCCGTGGCGCCAGCACTCTTCGTGGGTTCCTTTGGGACTTTGTGTCCCGCCATATCCGAAATCGTGTCCAGGTTCGAGCAAGTGTCTTTGGAAAGAAAGAAAGGAAAGGAAAATGGCCCGTCCGCCCTCGGTAAACCTAATAGCCAATCAGGGCCGGAAGAAATAGAGTCGGGGTCGATAGTAAAAGAATAAAAAGTTGACCCCTAATAGGAAAGATAAAAGCTCTACCCAAAGATAAGTACAAGAGCGTACCTATGAATACAGGTAGATGGTAAAATTTAAACCCCTCCTCTTTTATCCGGGCTTGGGACCGGCTGCAGACCTACTGGATGCATGTGCCACATACGTGCATCACCCACCCCGCCACAGGCAGAGTTAACCTAACCTAACCTAACCTAACCTAACCTAACCTAACCTAACCCAACATTTGTCCGAAACTTTTTCTCATTTTTGCAAATTTTGAAAAAACTCAAAATTCTCCGAGTCACACGTGTATCTTAAAATTGCCATATCTAGGCTAATATCCGTCGAAACCGCGCCGGACTTGAGAATGAACGCGAACGGCGTGAAACTGCGTCGAAAGACGCGTACTTAAAAAAAAAAATTTTTTTTTAAATTTTTCGTCTCGAAAAAATTGCAAAATTTTTCTTCCGTCCAATAGCGTGCATGCACCGTATATGTTTTTCCATGGAGTCTTTTGTGCCCGATCGATCGGTCGAATTCGTTTTTCTTAACTAGTACGCGTTTAAAAGTTCCCAGACATTTTACGTGCATGCATTGTCATTGCCGGTGCATTCGGAATGCGATATTTCGGTTGATATTATGAGTAAACGTGCCGGACTTGAAAATTAGCGCGTTTCTCGCATTACTGCGTCCAGAGAGACGTACTCGAGAAAAAATTTTTTTTGAAAAATTTGCGTCCGAAAGAAATTTTTCGAATTTTTTTATTTCTTAACCCGTATATAAGTTTCGATGCAGTTTTTTATGTCCGTTCGAATGGCGCCACAGATTATTCGCTGGCGCTAGTAGTTCGGGCATAATAACGAAAAAAACCGCATAAGATCCCGATATACCTGCCATAACACAATCACCGTCGTACACAAGGCCAAAGTTATTATTTTTCCGATTTCCGAGTTTATTCGAACGATTATCGAAACATCTCGTTATACTTTTTCGCTCGGAATTTAATGCGCCACAACATTTGTCCGAAACTTTTTTCCATTTTTTAAAAATTTCGAAAACACCCTAAATTTTCCCAAGTCGAAAAAATCTACTTGAACCAAATAGTTAACCCGTATATAGTTTTCGATGTAGCTTTCGATCGCCGATCGAACGGCGCTAAGCGTTTCTCTCTAACGCTAGTGGTTTCGGAATAAAGTCATGATAACCGCTAAAATTAAAAACCTAACCTTTCATTTATTTCGAGAACGACAAACGATATCGAAAAACTAAAAGACACGTCAAATTAGCATTTACCGTGAACGCTTCGTCTACGCCTAGACATTTTTAATGAAACCTTTTCTTAACTTTTCATTCGTAAAAAACGCGTGGCGATCTTTCCGAAATATCTCGATTAGGGGCCAAAATTTTGAAAAGACTCTTACTTGATAAATTGTAGGCACTAACGTTCTACGGTTTTTGGTGTAGGCGGAAATTTTTCGTTTTTTACGATATCGGAAAGAAACTACAAAAACGAAAAAACCTAAAAATTCAAATATCTCAGCGACGGGGACGAGTTGGAGTCGATGGCTTGATGCGATGACGGGGCACAACATTAGGTATCTAACTGCCCAAGGACGTCCAATTCGGCGAGTTCCGGTGCAACAACCTCGTTTACCCAAAACAAACACTACCTAACCGGGTTAAGGATTTTTTCAATTGCCGATTTTGTTTATAAAATTATAAGAAAATGTCTTAAGACTTTTTTACTCGGGATGCGATGCGCCACAACATTTGTCCGAAACTTTTTCTCATTTTTGCAAATTTTGAAAAAACTCAAAATTCTCAGTCACACGTGTATCTTAAAATTGCCATATCTAGGCTAATATCCGTCGAAACCGCGCCGGACTTGAGAATGAACGCGAACGGCGTAAAACTGCGTCGAAAGACGCAAGTTAAGGTTCGTGGCTTCAAGCGGTCCTTTTTAAAAAGACCTCTTTGGTCCTTAACAAATTTATTTGGTTTTATGTACAGAAGTTAATTATTGAATTTTAACAAACTTGAATAATAAGTCTAAGTCGAAATACATTAATTAATTTGTACAATGAGTTATCTTACGAACTGCAAGGTAAACGCTGAACGTCTGATGAACTGACTAGGAGTGGAGCTCCCGGTCCTTATATAACTTTCTCCCCCTCACATTTCTGTGGGAACCTGCGGACGTAATGTCCGCTTACACTTCATAATACATAGTTGCTATCTTAAAAGCTATTCATAATTACAATGTTGCAGGCTTATTCTGCGTAATCTCGGTACGTGACATCCGACGACCGTCTGTGACCTGACTTTTGCAGTATCACTTATCCTTGTGCTACTTTGTAGCGTTTCCACTCGTGGGAACTGAAATCATCATAATATAATGTTATAAAATGTTGCAACGACATTGTTGCACTGTCCTAACATTTCTTAATGTTTCCTAATACTTCCTAATATAAAGATATTAGTTTTATATATATAATAGATGGGGGTTCCTATAACTCCTCCCAACGTACATTAAAAATTAAGGGTTTTTTACCTTTTCTTGATTTTTAATTAAATTCATTTTCGTTTAATCTCATTTAAAATTCATATTTTCTAGGTGTACATTTTTTTGTTTGGGTTTCTTAAATCTAAAACTGTTTTCTTTATTATTCTGTTACACTTTTATTGGTGAAAGTTTATATGGTCGGTAAAACAGTTACCAAAGTTCATAAGATACATCGCGCAAGCGCAATGGATAAAAAGCAATGCAACGCCCTGGCGGAGGAAAGCGCGAACCTTTTACAGATTTGGCGCCATCTTCTACCATGACGTCACCAATAATTTATATTGCGCCATAACCGGAAAATGTACACAAAATTAAGGCAATAAATAATACAGAATTAAAAACAAAAGGTAATACGTTATTACTTACATAAGGAATCCGGCATCCGGCAGGAAGTCGCGCTACGGTAGGCCTCTGCTCCGGGGCTGTCGGTTGAGCTTGGACATCCAATTTGTCTCGGGGTCGTGGATTCCGGTTTGCCTCGAGGTGGCTGCAAATTTATCTACCTAATATGTAGGGAGCGGCAGGATCAGGTTTTATAGGGAACGACAACAAGATAAAACAGAAGGGAAATCTACATACTAGAGATAAGGCACACTACGATACCTGACCGACCACACACCTTGAAAGTTCACCGGCAAAAAACCGCGATTTTGAGCGTCACGGAAACACTTCTCCCCACCCTTTGTCTAGTATTGCTCTACTCCTCTAGGGATAAGCACACTGCGCAAATGCACTACTCTGACGTACGGAAGTACCGCCTAGTCTATTTAAAAGATTCCCGCGCACCGCGTATTTGAAAATATGCCGCGAAACTTCCGTACACCAAAAACTAACCTAAAACAATGTTTAAGTGGCAATGGCACGTAACAATCGCGACAAAGCCACAAAAGAAAAAACTTAAAAAAAGAAAAAGGCTGTTAGCACAGTAACAGCTTAAAATCTAAATCCTAACTACCCTATATAAACCCTAACTTAAAACCTACAAAATGTTTATATAAGGCGCCACCTGGTTTTTTCGACCGATAACACGTCTACCGAAGTACCAGGAAACGGAATAGGTAGCCCGATAGTCTTTGACTACACTAATTACCGACAGCACAAATTGGTCGGGGAGCATGAAACACTACTTAAACTAACACGGGTGCGACAAGTCGCCTAAACTATCTAAACCTATCTAACTAAAGCAAACATAAAAGTTCTTATGTGCAAACACACATGAGTGTTGCATCGAAACTATTCTTCTTTTTGGCAAGAAGTGCCCAAATTTAAATATGTTCATGGAGTGCGTCACTCTGCACTCTAGCAAATTTTGTTACTGGTACTTTGGTTTTCTACGATGCACATTTGAAACTTGTCCATGACATAGTTGTGAATCAACAAGTTTACCAAAAGTACCACCTACAAAATCCTTATATGCTAACCTGACAAATTACATTTCTATATCGGGTTAGCTTTTTCACTTAAATTTCAGAAAAATAAAATAATTCCCACGTCTGGTCATATATACCACACGTTAGGACGATAAAAAGATAAGACAAGATCTCAAATTGATGTTAAAGATAATAGATAAGATAATGATATTAAGCTTAAGTTGTTATCCTCAAAGGTAATGAATAAGATAACGGTATTAAACTTTAGTTATTATTTGAGATACTCGATAAGATAACACGATATTAAGCTAAAGTGATTATAAGAGATAGTAGGTAAAGTAACACGAAATTAAACAAAAGTTATTACTAAAGATAACCGGTAAGATAACGCGAAATAACTCGAAGTTATTCCTAACGGTAGTCGGTAAGATAACGAGAACTTAAACCAAAATTATTACTAACGGTAATCGGTAAGATAACGAGACTAAACTAAAGTTATTACTAAAGGTAATCGGTAAGATAACGATATTAAAACTAAGGGTATTGTCAAAGATAATAAAGAAGACAAAGGTTTTGGCCTAGTTATTACCCAAGACAATGAATAACAACAAATAGAGTGGCTCCAGTAGAGCCGTTTAAATGGGATTGACTCGTGCCCTCTAAAAAGAGAAACCCGTGAAGCAGGTCCGTTCACACGAAACAGCACGAGAGACCGGCAAAGACATTTGGGTGCATTCCTGCACCCGGCGGTAATCGATATCGGTGAAACAATCACCCGATATCCACACGGTATATAACGATATACACATCCACTCACACATTCACACACTCATACATACCTTCACTGCCAGAGCCCATGCACTGACAGCGGCACCGCATGACCCCACGAAAGATTCGCAGAGACATGGTCCAGGTGTCTGTGGAAACCTCCCGCGCAAACACACGGTGACTAACAGAAATGAAAAGGCAGTAGAAATAGGAAAGGTAAAAAAGAAGGAGGTTGGTTTTTTGGAGTGCATAAGAGGCACCTCCAGGTAGAAGAAGGTAGAGTAAGGGCTCGCATTGAGCAAAAGCGACAGAGGGAAAGGTGGATAGCAAAGCGCTACTCAACCAACCAGTGTGGCCTGTAGCTCGGAATGAGGGAACATCATTCTTATGTGGCAGACGGGTGTTCCGGGACAAGAACAAGTCTACCGAAAGAAGAATAAGGCATAGCGGAGATAGCGGGATAAGAAAAAAGTATAGTTTTTGGACAAGCGTCCAAGAGAAGGTAGAGAGTTGTCCCTATTAAACACAGCGCAGTCTGAAAGACTACCTGCGATATTGATCCGACAAGATAAGATATATCATATGTTAACATTCACTAGACTCTCAAGAGAACTAGTGCGATCATTTTCCTAACGAGTACATTGACTACGATAAGAAAATCAGACAAAGGTAGCCACAACAACTTAAAAGTATCATTACAGATACTAACACACAAAAACAAACTGTTTTAAGGTAGTTTTTTAAAACGGTAGCACCCTAAACACACAAAAATGCCCAATTATAAGCAGTTAAATACAGGTACACTGTCCCCATATGCTAAAACAACCGAGAATTTAATAAGATAACAATAAGAAGCAATAGCACCTCACCACAAAGTTCAATAAAAAACAATGAAAAAAAATGTTTATAAGTTATGTAGATTTAGTAGAAAAAGAAAGAAATAATGATGTAGTATAATGTGGGCGACTGCAATAATTCAGAAGAGAAACACATAGAATAGACAATCCTAGTTTTTGCAACTGCGAATATGAACTATTTCTTTCAATGGCATAGATCGCGCGTGTCCTATGTGAGCCCAAAGAAGAAAGCATTCACTCAACATCAGCTAAAACCAATCATAAAAATTCAATGAGTTATTTCAACCAAAGTTACGACAATTACCACACAAAATTAAATGACGTAAGAAAAACGCTAAAAACCAAATAATATGCTGTAGGAAAACTTCGAGGATTAATTAAATGAAGCGACAGGGTTATATTGGGGGGTGTAGAGAATGAAGTGATATATATCTAACGGTATGGTCAAGGGAAAGTCAACCAAAAGAAAAAGATAGCTAATTTAAGGGAAGTAAAGTTAAACATGTAAGAGGTTATATACTGTACGAGAGAAGGAATAAGTGATTAAAGTTAACTAATTGATGGTGAGAACAAGAAATATTAGGTAAATAGTAAGGAGCATGGAACATGAAAAACTTAAGTAGCATTTGGGTCAGCAGAGAATGGCTTAAGGTCTTTAATATGCCACCTGCCTTGGCGTTTTCCTTCAGCATCCTGAAGTTCGTAGATAAGGGGACTAATAACACGAGTGACCTTACAAAGAATGAATTTAGGGGCTAAATTTGAAGAAAATTTCTTAGATGCATCCGATAAGACATAATTCTTTTTCCAAACTTGTTCGCCCAAGGCGAAGGAAATATTTCGTTTACGTAAGTTATAGTGGTCCTTGCTCTTTTCGTAAGCTTTTAACAAATTTTTTCTAACGTCGTTAAAGATAGAAGGTAATGACTGTTGGTCCTTGTCCCAACGTACTTTATCGTCAAATTCAATTACGTTAGTATCGTCAGGCACTAAACCATAGTAACTCCCATCGATTGGGGTATATCTTCCAAAAACAAGAAAAGACGGAGTGAATTGGGTTGCTTCGTGTTTAGATGTACGCAAAGCTTGAGCAATTTCAAAGATATGTTCATCCCATGTAGTATGGTCTGAATTAATATAGGAAGAGATAGCGGTGATTAAGACTCTATTTACTCTTTCGGTAGGGTTTACTTGGGGGTGATATTTTGCGTTAAACCAAATTTTTTGTACTTTATAACTTTTAACGAAATTCTGAAATTCTTTAGAGATAAATTGTGCACCATTGTCACAAAGGATAATCTGTGGGACACCAAAGATAAGAAAGACATTTTGTTCTAGAAATTTAATTATAGCTGCGGAAGTAGCTTTACGTAAGGGTTGCACCATAACAAATTTAGAAAACCAATCGATAACGACTAAAAGATATTGATTACCTCTTTTCGATCGAGGGAGAGGTCCTAATAAGTCAAGCGATATTAATTGAAAGGGATAAGATACACGCTTAAAGTTACCCATTAAACCAGGGCGAGCGTCTTGTGAACTCTTATGGGAACCACAAATTTTGCAGCTCTTGATATAACGACAAACAGATTGCTTAAGTGTGGGCCAGTAATATAATTCAGATATTTTAGCGAGAGTTTTTGTAACACCAAGGTGTGCAGCTATGGGATCATCGTGACATAATTTGAGCACCTCACTGCGGTTTGCAGTGGGCACGACCAGTTTCCATTCAGGGATATTCGATATTTTATGTGAGGACGAAGATACAAATTTATATAGTCTATTATTAGTTACACGAAAGGTAGGGAATCTGTCGGGGTTATCAGAAACTTTTTTAATCATATTGAGGTACCAGGTATCCAGAATTAAATTTGGAAGGTTAAGAGAGACAACATCACGAGATAAGACATCAGGTACGATATTTAATTTGCCAGGCCTATGCCTAACATCAAAAGTGAATTGAGATATACGCAAGTTCCATCTTGCCAAACGACCTGCGGGCTGTTTCAAGTTATTAAGCCAAGTGAGAGCTGCACAATCAGTGATTACGGTAAAGTGTGTACCTTCGACATATCCTCTAAATTTCTCGATGCCAAAGATAACGCCCAATAATTCTCGTTCGGTAGCAGAGTATTTTTGTTCGGCAGAAGTTAAGGCACGACTCGCATAAGCGATTGGATGTTCTAAACCATTGTTTACCTGGAACAACATTGCACCTAAACCGGTAAGTGAGGCATCGGTTTGTATATAAAACTTTTCATCGAAATTGGGTGAAATTAAGATAGGTGCCGAAGTGATTAACGTTTTAATTTGTTCGAAAGCCGGTTGGGATTCTGAATTCCACTCGATAGTTTGGGATTTCTTTTTATTTTTAATTAAAGCGGTAATGGGTGCAGATATAGTTGAAAGATTGGGTAGAAAGATGCGATAATAGCTAATCATTCCAATTAAACGTTTGATTTCGGTAACAGTTTTAGGTGTTTTAAATTTAGTAATAGCGTCGACTTTAGCAGGATCCGCTCGTAAGCCAGTCCCATCGATAATAAAACCAAGAAATGTGAGGGATGAACGACAAAATTGAGACTTTTCCCAGTTTATCTTAAAACCTGCTGCGTTTAAACGTTCTGCAACTTCATCTAATGTGGCGATATGTTCATCGAAAGAACTTGAGATAACTAAGATATCATCTAAAAATACAAAGGCACGTTCTTGATGTAAGATAGGATCTAACGTTTGATCCATGGTACGTTGTAGGGTTTGTGGAGCGTTACAGAGACCAAATGGCAAAAAATTATATTCGAAAAGACCTCGGCCTGGAACACAAAAAGCAGTTTTTTGACGAGAAGATAGGTCGAGAGGTATCTGATAAAAAGCTTGTCTAAGGTCGATAGATGAGATAAATTTTGCGTTACGAAGCCGGCTTAAAATCGAGTCAGTTCTTGGTAAAGGGTAAGCGTCTGAAACAGTCACAGAATTCAACTTTCTGCCATCGAAACAGACACGCCATTCGTCATTCTTTTTCCGAACTAATAATACGGGAGACGTCCACGGTGAATTTGAAGGAGAGATAACACCAGATTCTAACATTTTGTCTATTTCAGCATGTAAATGCTTTTGTAATGCAGGCGATAAGGGATATTGACGTTGCTTAAAAGGAAGGGCATCACCTGTATAGATAACGTGTGTTGCCGTTGTAACACAACCAAGTTCAGAGGTATTAAGTTTGCGAAATTTGTCAATTGTAGCGTTAAGAGTTACATCAGTAAGAGAAATTTTGTTAGATATTCCTGTAGATGCACAAGAATTCGTTTTAATAGAGGTTTGCCATGAAAAATCCTGGAAATAAAGTGACAGATTAAAAAGTTTACAGAAATCAACACCTAGTAGAAAAGAATACGCTAATGCAGGGACAATCAAAAATAAAACATCACGTTCAAGAGATTCTCCTCGAATTTTTAACTTAAGGGAACCGGTTACATGTATTTGATTATCGTCAGCTAAATTTATGGAAGTTTTTTCGGGAATAATTTGAATATTGATATTTTGTTTAGATAATTGATGTAAACCTTCGTTATTTATAAGGGAACATGAAGAACCTGTATCCAATAAAGCAATTACATTTAAGGAACCTATTGAGATAGATAAGTGTGGACGATTATCGAAGGGTTTTTTAACAAGTTGTGAAACGGCAGCAGTCTTTTTATGGTAAAAGAAATTGACGGTTTGTAACCACTTAGACCACTCGGATGGCGCAGTATAGCATAATTCCTCTAATGAAGGTAAGGCATTTTGTACATTAATAGTAGCGGTATTATTGTTAGATAAATTTAATGACGGTACAACGTTAGAGGTAGTTTTATGATTTGAATTTATTGGCGTCTGGGTCCGTTGAATGATTGGTGATGAGGGCGATTTTGGATCCTGAGATATTCACACCCTGATTTGAAATATCTCGACGGGAGTTTCCCGATACATTAGGATTACAGTTGGTGCAGTTAGATTTGTAGATATTTGAGCGACCACAACCATAACAAAAAATATTTCTGGGGTATGTGCAGACATTGTAGTTATGTCCACTTCGCTTACAGTTCCAACAGGTAAGTGAGTTATTAGTAACGGTAGAAGAAACGTTAAGGGTAGATACTTTACGGGAAGCTCAAACTTGGCAAGCTAAATCGGGTTCTAAAAGACCAGATAGTTTCTCGGGGGGCGGCCGATATTTGTTAATTCTTGACTTCACTTCCTGGAGAGAACGACATAGGTCTTTAAAGTGGGCTAACGAAAAGATTTTTTGTAATGCCAAACGTTCTGAGAAATAGGGGTTTTAGATTTCTAAGTAACTGATCGATAATTTCAGATTCTGAGGGTTTTTTGTCGAGTCTGCTATATAAAGCTTCTAGTGAGGTAATAAAAGAAACAACATTTTCGTCAGGACCTTGGGTTCGGTTACGTATTTCGTTCCAAAGGTCGTTAATATAGCCATAAGGTACGAAGTCTCGTTTCAAACACGCAACTAACTCCTCCCAGGTAGAAATTTGGTCTCGTATGTTTCTGTACCATATTAATGCTGAGTCTGCGAACAAGTCACCTGCTGAGACAAATAGGTCCTGGTCTATACACTGTCGAGAAATTTTGAAATCATTAATCCAATCAAGAAAAGACGATAAAGAGACCTGCGAATCAAACCCGTTAAAAGTGAGACCCCATTTGTATACAGGTATGGATTTTCCTATA
This sequence comes from Platerodrilus igneus, assembly GCA_036346225.1. Classification (NCBI taxonomy): domain Eukaryota; kingdom Metazoa; phylum Arthropoda; class Insecta; order Coleoptera; family Lycidae; genus Platerodrilus; species Platerodrilus igneus. The sequence continues at coordinate 29,828 of JARFIW010001028.1, forward strand.
GGATTGGGTGAAACGAGCGCGAGATTTGAAAAGGGTAACGATATATCTACGTCTGCGTTTGGATTAAGTCTGTCAAGAACAATTCCTTCAAGTAATAATACTTCGGACAACAAACTTTGTTTAGCTTGAGTCGCTTGGGCATCGTCATATAAAGATAATAATTCGATACGTTGTTTGACGTGCGTTATTCTCGAAGCCAATCTCCCTAACTCGATATCACTAGCACCAGGATCTGTTCTATTTATTATACCCGATATGTCGTCTAAAGACAATCTAATTTCCGATTCGTTAAGAGGCCAATCGCCAACGGGTTTCTTTAAGATAGCAACGCCTTTCGTTTCCTGAGCTAAAATGGCCCTGAGCTAAGATCTTCTATCGTTTTGGTTACTAGCTGCAATAATATTCCTACACTCAAGCTCGTAAATCAGTTCTAGGGATTTTAAATAAGAAATATTCATTTTGAATTCTATTTGAGACACGATATATGTATACGATATGCTATACTGACGCAAATCAGAAGGTTTAACCACAAGGTTTTCTTGTAAAGGTAATTAAGATATTAGTTCAATAGGTAAATCCATAATGCAGTTTTTAGAATGTAACATAAAAGTGCATTTAAGTTTCAAAAAACGGTCTTTTAAAGTTACGAAAACAAGCAAAAGTTATATTTTAATATAATTTTGTAATAACTGTATTTAAAGATATCTAATTAAGGTAAATAATTATTTGTATACTTACATGAATAAAATTAGGATTTTTTAAGTGAGAAAGCTGTTAATACATTATATTTTTATAAAGTAAATTATTATAACCTAAAAACCAAGAAAAAACCCCTAACCTCACCACGTTGATAAGGGCGCCATTCTTATTACACTTTTATTGGTGAAAGTTTATATGGTCGGTAAAACAGTTACCAAAGTTCATAAGATACATCGCGCAAGCGCAATGGATAAAAAGCAATGCAACGCCCTGGCGGAGGAAAGCGCGAACCTTTTACAGATTTGGCGCCATCATCTACCATGACGTCACCAATAATTTATATTGCGCCATAACCGGAAAATGTACACAAAATTAAGGCAATAAATAATACAGAATTAAAAACAAAAGGTAATACGTTATTACTTACATATGGAATCCGGCATCCGGCAGGAAGTCGCGCTACGGTAGGCCTCTGCTCCGGGGCTGTCGGCTGAGCTTGGACATCCAATTTGTCTCGGGGTCGTGGATTCCGGTTTGCCTCGAGGTGGCTGCAAATTTATCTACCTAATATGTAGGGGCAGCAGGATCAGGTTTTATAGGAACGACAACAAGATAAAACAGAAGGGAAATCTACATACTAGAGATAAGGCACACTACGATACCTGACCGACCACACACCTTGAAAGTTCACCGGCACAAAACCGCGATTTTGAGCGTCACGGAAACACTTCTCCCCACCCTTTGTCTAGTATTGCTCTACCCCTCTAGGGATAAGCACACTGCGCGAATGCACTACTCTGACGTACGGAAGTATCGCCTAGTCTATTTAAAAGATTCCCGCGCACCGCGTATTTGAAAATATGCCGCGAAACTTCCGTACACCAAAAACTAACCTAAAACAATGTTTAAGTGGCAATGGCACGTAACAATTCTTAAATCTAATACATATTTTGTACGTTACATAAATGATCAATAAAATAGTTAATAAAATCAATATAATTGTCCATACACTAATGTTATCATAGTGCACTTTGGGCGTCTTGATCTCGTTCAGTTTTTCTTTATATTCTTCCATGAGTTTAATGGCGTGGTTTAAGTTGTCTAATTCCAGGTGTTCTAATTGTATTGGTTTTTGAAGGGTTTCTTCATCTTCTTCTTGGGTAATCTTGATTTGCAGATCGGGTAGATTTGCTAATTTCTTGCTTTGTACTGGATCTTGGTAAACTCTAATTATTTCGTTTTTTAATTTTAAATAACAATTTTCCTTAAGGGTGATTAATTACTTCCGGTTAGTGCTAAATTACTTTCATCTTGATTACAATACATTGTTGCGATTACTTCGGTGGGAAAAATGGCTATCCATTTATTTTCCGTTACTTTTTGAATTTTCATGTTGTTGATTAATACAGGTTTGGCTTCACAATTTTCATAGTGGTTGGTAAATTTTAGTAGTTGTACTTCGCAAGGGCTGTCTTCTTGAATTGTTGTGGTTGTTAATGATTGGCATAAGTATTGATTGGGTGTGACTTCATTACATTTGTCGTTCGTATAACCATACCTTAGTTCATTTAAGGATAGGAATTTGGTTTTTGGAATAATAACTTGGTATGTGCTAGTCATTTTCAATGGGAAAAGCAAATAAGTGATAATAATTGTAACTGTTAATCTCTACTATTGGTATTTCTATTAAAAATGTTATATCGTTGTTTTTTACATAGCCTTTAACTATGGCTATTTTTTCAAATATTAAAATGTTTGATTCTAATACATCGAAAGGTAATTTACTATTAGTTAAAAAAGATTGTATTCTCAATAATTCTTTTAATAAATCTATTGGTTCTATGATACTGGAATGTAGAGTATTTAATTTTGCAAAGGTTACTGCGTTTTCTAATGTTGCTAGGATTTGTTGAATTAAAGTTAGGGTTGATATTATCTGGTTATATATCGTATTGAATCTGATTAAATCTCGCATGCCTAACATGGTAGTTCGCATGTTATTTTCTAAGGTTTCTATTCGATTGGCTATACTATCTTGATTTCTAACTAATTTTCTAAGGGTTTCATTAAATTTGATGATCGTTGATTGTGTTAACGATATTTGATTATTGATTATAGTTTTAATGTTGTTTTGATTTTCTATCAATTGTTGTATCGCGTTGTCATAGCGTTCTGCGTCTTGGTTATCTAAATTTCCGGTAATTGCTTTAATTACGTTTCCTAATCCGTTGATTAGTCCTCTCTTTCTTCTCGTCATTTGTTCTGTAGGTATTAGTCGATTAAATTTGTCTTCGATATTTTTCAAAATGCTTTCTGTTATACTGTCGTAGTTCATCATTTCTATTGCGTATTCTTTTCCGAATTTTGTTGTGTCCATTGATTGTTTTAGTCGAAAATAATTATTTTTGATTATTTGAAATTCTCGTTTTAGCTCGGTTAAATCGAATTTTTGTGCAAAGGTCCAATAATCTATGATGTTTTGCATACTGCCTAATTTTATTGGTAGTATACCGGGGTTGTTCTTTATGTCTTCAATTATAATTTCTGTGTCCGTTCTACCTGGGTGGAGGTTGACGGTAAGGGTGACGATTGTCCATCTGAAAGTACAGGGTGTCTTAAATTTTTGAGGTGAACATATTTTGTAATCTTGCCGTCGTCTATCGCGGCTACGTTTTTGTCGGATATTCGTTTTATTTTAAAGGGTCCTAAATTTCTCGGTGCCGTTTTGTGTCTTTTACTTTGGTAATTTTTCTCAAATACGGTTTGTCCTATGGAAAATTTGTTTATGTCTGAGTTTTTATTACGGGTCGCGGTAATTCGCTCTTTATCGTTATCTAATTTGTCTTTTACTTTGTCATAGGTTATTTTTAGTTTCTCCTTGTGGTCTTTAGCGTGCTGCTGGTAGATTTCTTTGTTATAATGTATATCGTAGGGGTTGCGTGAATCTGAATGTCCTAAGGTTAGTTCTAAGGGTGTAAAATTTGTAGTTGAATGAATCGTGTTATTATACGCGATTAATGCGTATGACATTAAATTGGTTATGTGTTCCTTCTTGTAATTTATTCTTAATAGTCTGATCTGTTCTAATAGGGTTGAATGTAGTCTCTCAATTAGTCCGTTTGATTCAGGGTGGTTTTTCGTTATAAAGTGTATTTTTATTTTGCCGACGCATTATCATCCATTTTTCCTGGTTTTTTAATTAACAGGACTTTCGCCTTTTTCCATTGATATGGGAAAACTCCTTGTACCAGCATCTGGTTCATTACATGTAACACCTGTTTTGGGATAGCTACCACTATCTCCTTAACTATTTCCGTTGGTACGGCATCCAGACCTGGGGCTTTCTTTTCCTTCATCTTTTTTGCCGCAAAAGAAGCTCTTTTTCGCTAAACAGTGGAATGTCTTTTTTATCTGGTATCTGGATATTCCATTCTCTTGCTCTCTTGTCTTGCGGGAATAGAATTTCTAAGAATTCTATCGCCTTTTCCCATGAGATCTCTCTACCTACTACTTTCCTGAGCTTCCTTGTTGCAATTTTGTAGCTTAGGCCCCATATGTCACTATCCAACTCTTTTAACAGTTCCTGCTAGCAAAGTTTCTGGCTATTCTTGATTGCCCGGTGCAGCTCTTTCCGTTTTGCTAAATATTATTCCTTCTCCAAAAGACCATCTTCCAGGATTCCATTTCTTTTACGCTGATACTTTCTCCTTACTTTATTACTGTCCCTTCTTAGGGCCGCAATTTCATTGGTCCACCAGTACACCTGTTTACGTCCATGAGGTGGGTAGCTTTTTCTAACCTAACCTAACCTAACCTAACCTAACCTTTTTTTAAAGAGGATTAGGAATCTTCCGATGTCCCCATTGTAACCTGCCCTTTGCCTTACGGCTTGGACCCCTTACAATAGGGAAGACTCTTGCCGCTAGGGTCTTTGCGGCAAGTAGTGTTGGATTCGCGCGGGCTCCTGAGCGGGTATCCTGGGAGATTGAGAAACTCATCCCCCCGGGCTCCCCACTCAGGAATCCATGCTGGCCAACTAAACCCTTCCCTCTCTTCCTGCTTGTGACAAGTAATCTTGGGACCACCGTTAGGTATTACATCAAGATTACTGCAGGGTAACAGAAATTTCTCTGTATTTTAATGGTCAACTTCACATTGTATTTTCCTCACAACTTCTTCTTTTCCTTTCATTATCTGGTTAATGTATTTTGCAATTGCTGCCCAATATCTTGCTGATTCAATTATCAGATTGACCATATTTTCCGGTGTTACTATTTGCCCTATCTCTAATTCCATATCTAGTCTCTGTCTGTCCCATCGATTACATTCAAACAGCGTGTGCTCTGGATTATCTCGTTGTCGGCACATGATACATCGGTCGCTCGCGTACTTGCCTATCCTAAGTAGGTAGTCCGCAAAGCAGCCATGCCCACTCAGGACTTGTGTCATATAATAGCCTACTTGTCCATGGCTTCTATTAATCCATGGCTCTAAATTCGCTATTATCTTGCGTGTCCATTTACTCCTGGTTTGGTCCCACCTACGTTGCCATTTCTCCATAGTTAGTTGTCGGGCTTCGATTTTCCCCATGTTGAGGTCCCATCTGTCTTTTCGTTCTTTGGCCAGCAGATCTAATGGGATAACCCCCGCTATCACTAGTGCCGAGCCCAGCGATACTGTTTTGTACGCACTTGCAATTCTTATTGCCATACGCCTTTGTATTTTTAGTAAAAGTGCTCTTCTACTTTGGTATATTAGACTATGCTGCCAGATATTCGCTCCATATAGTAATATTGAGTTTACTGTTGCTGCTAGAATTTTCCTTTTATTAGCCCCCGGGCCCCCAATATTGGGCATTAGTCTGTTAACCGCCTCTAGTGCTTTCTGGGCTTTCACGGTCTGGGTCTCTAAATGTTTCTTGAAGGAAAGTCTATTGTCCAGGGTGATGCCCAGGTATCTCAGCTCCTTACTTGCCTCTATCTCTAAGCCTCCCATCGTCACTGTCACTGGCGGTATTTTCTTCTTTCTGGTCACTACTATCATTTCCGTTTTGTTCGGTGCTAGCTCCAATCCCATTTTCCCAATCCAATTTTCAATCAGTGCAATCGATCTTTCAACTTGTTCTTTTAACCCCTTTGCATCTTTGGCCGTCACTACTACCATCAGGTCATCGGCGTAGCCAATAATTTTGGTGGCAGTCGGTAATTCCAGTTTTAGCACCTTGTCATACATGGCATTCCATAGTACAGGGCCTAGCACCGATCCTTGGGGTACTCCCATTGTAATTGGAAGTGTTTTCTCTCTCCCTTCAAGGTCCATATATGTAATTCTTCTATCTTGGAGATAGCTACCAATCATCTTAATTAGATATGGTGATATTCTCATTTTTACCAGCGCATTTATAATTCTATCCCATTTGGCTGTGTTGAATGCATTTTTAACATCCAGTGCGATTAACAAGCACATTTCTGAAGTTCTATGCGTCCCTTCCATCGCATACATCGCAGCTGCAGTAACTTGTTGAATGGCGTCCAGAGTAGAACGTCCTTCTCTGAAGCCAAATTGAGCTGTCGCTAACCCACCTTTTTCTTCTATTTCTGCTTTTAACCTCTCATTTATCAAGTGTTCTGCTAGTTTCACTATGCTGTCAATTAGGCACAAAGGTCTATATGCCGACGCATTATCATCCATTTTTCCTGGTTTTTTAATTAACAGGACTTTCGCCTTTTTCCATTGATATGGGAAAACTCCTTGTACCAGTATCTGGTTCAATACGTGTAACACCTGTTTTGGGATAGCTACCACTATCTCCTTAACTATTTCCGTTGGTACGGCATCCAGACCTGATGGCTTTGAGAGAAAAAGGTCCCTCTATAGAGATCTTCCAGCCAGCTAAGCTTCTTCAACTTAGGGCAGAGTTATGAGCTAGGGTCGTAGGATGGTATACGATAAAAAGAAAGAAATTTTATTGAACGCCACCGTATCTTAATGAATGTTATAATAAGTAACTATCCGAAGATGAGATACGGAAATCTTCGAAAGAAAGAAAACTTAAGACGAGCAACATATAAAAAAATACTTACTTTTGTCTTTGCAATCTGGAATGGAAACGACGATCTCGTACTATCTGAAAATTTAACCACATCTAAACAATTTTAGACTAGGGCTACATTCGAGCCTAGTCACTTTCTCACAAAAAAAATAGATTATAAATAGGTCAACTAGTCAAAATTATGCTTCAAAAAAAACTTTTAAATTCAACACCACTAATATCTTTCTTCAATACTAAAATTTCATAAGTGTGAATGTTTGCTTCTATAGGACAATTACTGCTGGCTTCAATGAAAGAAAGATTTACGACAACTTATTATTCTTTCTATTAATTTAAAAAAATATATATACATACATTGTTCGTACATAGTTATCTGTACGGAGACTTTCAAAACAGTTTCTTTATTACGATTTAACATTAATCTCTGAGTATTCATGGAACATTTTTTTAATTGCATAATTTACATTAATTCTCTATAAGAAATATATGATTTTTATTTTTATGTTACAGTTTAACCATGATACTTGAATAGGATCCTGTTCAGTTTACAAGAATCAAATTAAATGCTTACAAAAATTTTTGGTGGATTATAGAACTATATTTTTAATAGATATATTTAATGAAATCAAAGGTAAAAAAAAACTTATTGTTGACATTAAGCTGTACTCCAGGTGTACTGTCAAAATATGTTATACACTATAATTTGGCAAACAATTCTTATCGTATCACATGTTTAGTTATGCAAACATTTTAATATAACTTTGTAACTTTAAAATTATCTTATAGAAATATCTTGAAAATAATAAGGACATTTATGCATTATTCAAATACTAAATTTTGAACTAAATTTTACGTGTATCAATTTAAATAATCAACAAACCTTCACAAAAATTTCGAGTATTAACTTTAAATAAACATATATAGAATCTTCGAAAATTATTTGTACATCGTAAATGAATGTTCCTTGCAAAGAATATAGCTATAAAATGGAGGATGACTCACCGCTGGATATCTGCTTGGCGGCTGCATTTTTTTTTAACATCCACGTACCTACAAATGTGGTTGCGCGCAGCTGCCACAGGTGTCCGAGCTTGACCTCAATAATGTGGAAATTTCCACAATCTTGTCTAGCAACAATTGAAACTGCATCTAAAGCTCAACCAATTTCCAAGAGAATTTGATACATGTTTTTACTGTACTTCAGTCTTGTACTAGCCATACGGTTAACCATTGGAAAACTTTAAAACGTTAAAATCTAAAACTTGATACTAACTACTTAATATTTGTAACGTTAAAACTTTAGAACACTAAAACTTGCGCTGCAAAGAAACGGGAAAAATAAAATTAAAGGTAAGTTTGTGAATTATTTATCTACCGTAGAAATGTATTTACAACTATCTTAGGTCGATGCTACAGCTACAGATAAACCCATGGTATCCGTTGACACCACCTTACTTTCCTCTGGGACGGCATGTTTTAACAAAAAACTTGCAGGCCCTCGATAACACTTGTATTCGGATTACATGCTGATATCAAAATGGAGCTTGACCACGAGGCAATGTTAATTATTCAAGCATGCGCACAATAAAGTACGCTGGGACAAAGACCAACAATCATTACCTTCTATCTTTAACGACGTTAGGAAAAATTTGTTAAAAGCTTACGAAAAAAGTAAGGACCATTATAATCTACGTAAACGAAATATTTCCTTCGCCTTGGGCGAACAAGTTTGGAAAAAGAATTATGTCTTATCGGATGCAACTAAAAAATTTTCTTCAAAATTAGCCCCTAAATTTATTCTTTGTAAGGTCACTCGTGACGTTAGTCCACTTATCTACGAACTTCAAGATGCTGAAGGAAAACGCCAAGGAAGGTGGCATATTAAAGACCTGAAGCCATTCTCTGCTGACCCAAATGCTAGTTTAGTTTTTTCACGTTTCATTCCCCTAACGATTTACCTAATATTTTTTGTTTTTACTACCAATTAGAATCTTTAATTGCTTATTCCTTCTCTTATACACCTACCTTTTATACGTTTAACTTACTAACCTTAAACTTTTTGCTTCTGGTTGACTTTTCCTTAAACTTACCGTCAGTTATATATTGCTTTATTGTCTAGACCCTCCAGTATAACTCTGTCGTTTCATTTAATTAATTCTCGAACTTTTCCTACAACAGATTATTTTGTTGTTAGTGTTTATCTTACATCGTTTAATTGTGTGGAAATTGTCGTAACTTTGGTTGTAATAACTCATTGAATTTTTATGATTGGTTTGAGCTGATGTTAGAGTGGATGCTTTCTTCTTTGGGCTCACATAGGAGACGCGGTCTATGCCATTGTAAGAAATAGTTCATATTGGCAGTTGCCAAAAACTAGGACTTTCTATTCGATGTGTTTTCCTCTGAATTATTACAGTCGCCCACATTATCCTATATCATTATTTGTTTCTTTTTCTACTAAATCATCATAACATATAAACATTTTTTTCGTTGTTTTTTATTGAACTTCGTAGTGAGGTGCTATCGTTTTTTATTGATAGCTTATTAAATTCTCGGTTGTTTTAGCATATTGGGACAGTGTGTCTGTATTTAACCGCTTATATTTAGGCATCTTTGTGTGTTTAGGGCGTTACCGTTTTAAAAACTACCTTAAAACACTTGGGTTTTTGTGTGAATGTAGCTGTAGTGATACTTTTAAGTTGTTGTGTCAACTTTTGTCTGATTTTCTTATCGCAGTGGATGCACTCGTTAGGAATATGATCGTACTAGTTTTCTTAAGAGTCTAATGAATTTTTTAACTTATGATATACCTTAACTTGTCGAATTAATATCGCAGGTGGTCCTTTAGGCCGACCCGTGTTTTACAGGGACAACTCTGTACTTTCTCTAAGACGCTTGTCCAAACTCTACTTTTTCATATCATGCTGTCTCCGTTTCTGCCTTATCTTTCATTCGGTAGACCTGTTCTCGTCCCGGAACACCCGTCTACCACATAAGAGTGATTTTCCCTCACTCCGGGCTACTGACTACATTGGCTGGTTGAGTAGTGCTTTGCTATCCACCTTTTCTGTCTCTTTAGCTCAATGCGAGCCCTTCCTCTATTTTTTTCTACATGAAAGTGCCTCTTATGCATTCCAAATACCCACCTCCCTCTTTCTACCGTTCCTATTTCTACTGCCTTTTCATTTCCGTTATTCACCGAGTGGTTGCGCGGGGGGTTTTCACAGACATTATAATTTGAATAAGGGCCGCTATACTTGCGGCCACGTCCCCAATGCTCCACCCGGAGGTACTACATTGGGTTTAAACGCGAAAAATAACGCGTTTCTAATTTATACTAACTTCATAGTTGATCCACCCTAAATAAAAACTAAATAAAAATCTAACAAACCTAAAAATCTAACAAACCTAACAAACTCTAACAATCTAACAAACCTAAAAATCTGACAAAACTGAAACAAAACAAAACAAAACTAAAAACAGGGTTGTAAATAATGGTATCTCTAGCGCTGACTTTCGAGTGTACCCGATCAACAAGACACAAGCAAAAATGAGAGGGGGAGAGATCCGTAATACCGGATAGCAGACGCCGGCTCTGCTTACCAGTGCGACCTGAAGGGTCGTCTTAAAACTATCAAAATCTAGCTAACTAATTTAAATCCAACCCTAGCTTTCCCTATCATTCCCTAACTGATTTATATTATGATTACAATCTTCACAATTATACTCTTCCTTCCCAAATATATACTGCAACCAAAATGGCGACAGAACGTCAAACAAAACAAATATGCCACTTAATACTACAATACATGCTAATAAATAAATGAATATAGTGTAAATATAAAATATAAATAAATATAATTATGTAAATATATAAATAAATGTTTAATAAGCGTTAAGCGTTAAGCATATAGCAGTGCACAAAATAGCAAAAGCATCACCCTATTTATCAGGTGCGCTCGCACAAGCATTATGTCGGCTAGCGCCTTTACACACCAAACGTGCTTGTTATATTATTTCGAAAACTACTAATTAATGTAAATCAATGCTTGTGCGAGTACAGCCGCCACAATTAAATCTTACCTCGATAATAAAATTCTCCAGCATCCGAAGATCTGGTCGTCTGCCTACATCTAACTGTAACTTACTTCTAAGGGGGGATGGGGTGCACTGCTAAAGTCCTGGTGGGTATGCACTAAATGTTTTTGGGGGGATCACAATCACTATCACTATCACTTCACTTTAAAGTCCTGGTGAGATGCGCGGTTTTACTCTATTTTATTATCTTTGTTTATTTTATTGATTTAATTTAATGAGGGTTTCTGATTTATTTGCATATTGGACATTTGGGTATAATTATCATGTTATTTTATTATTATTATTATTATTATTTTTTATTATTTTTAATATCAGGTTCTGGTTATATCTATGCTAGTATCCTTACTCACGCCAAGTCAATCTAAAATTTTCCAATCCTCCCACCAACCCCACCGAATTTTACACACGGTTATCATTGTTTAATCTCGCGACCCTTCCCGCGAATTCTTTTAAGGCTGTCCAGAACGCCTTCTGGTTAACCACTTCCCCGACTTCCTCTAGGCTCTTTGGTCATGCCAGATCTAGAATAGCTAGTTTGCTATCAGCCAACCCTCGATTTCCCGCCTCAAGCGGGCAGTCGAAGAGCACGTGCTCTGCGCTTTCCGCGCCCTCACCGCATTCGCAGCGGTCGCTGTTGGTTAGTCCGAACCTTTGTAAATACGCCTTTAGGGCGCCGTGCCCTGTTATCAACTGCACCATTTTGTGATCGAGCTTGACCTCGATCCTACCTCTAGTTTCTATGCTCGGTATGAATTTGTGGGTCAACCTGCCCGTGGCAGCGTTGTTCCACCTCTCTTCCCATTGTCGAATTGATTTTTCGCGCAGCTTTTTTTTGATTAAAGACCTCGGTATCGACGAATGTGCTATTCGAAAGTCGCTCGTCGCGGCCTCTTTAGCTAATTCGTCAGCCCTATCGTTTCCTACGTTACCATTGTGCGACCTGACCCAACAGAACTTTAAACGTCGAAACTCGAGCGCCGTACGCGCTATTCTCCAGACGTCCGCTTGGAGATCTGTCGAGGTGTTCATGTTTGTTAAAGCCGTTAGCGCCGATTTACTATCACTGATTATATAATACTCGTCTCTGCCCGTATGGTTTATTACGTAATCGATAGCCTCTCGTATGGCTACCAATTCGCACTGGAAGATAGTGCACCAGTTCGCGAGTTTGGTTTGAAACCGAAACACCTCCCTTTCCTGCTTATACACGATAAACGCCGCGCCTGCTTGCCCATCGTCCATACGTGAACCGTCCGTATAAATTCTGATACCCATCGCGTCCTCATCACCTTCGACAAACTCGATTCCTCTAATATCAGCCGGGTGCCCCAACTCAGATACAACGATCTTTCTTGCAATTTCCCTATTACCAAGATTAAGATCTTCGATAATTTCGCGCCCTTTTCCTATATTTATTAATCGTCTATCTCTAATCTCTCTAACGACATATTCGATAGGGAGAGTCCTACTAATCACCAGGACAGCCTCCGTGGAGGTGGTCCTATACGCTCTCGCCGCTTTTACCGTGGTTATGCGTTGTACGCTCGTCAATTGACGCATCTCCCGGACTTTACAACCTTCTGCCCATACAGAAACTGCGTACAGTATTGCCGGCTCAATTGCTCCGGCATAAACCGTCCTCAGCGATTCGCCCCTGAAACCCCACTTTATTTTAGCCGCCGCCATCATTTTATTTGATATTTCGCCGCCCTTACTTTTTACGTATTGTACGTGCGCTTTCCAATTTAATTTATTGTCGATCTTGACGGCGAGGTAGGTAATACAATCTTTAAACGGGATTTTCTCCCCTCCTAGCTCTAACCTAGGAGGTCTCTGTCCTGGTTTCGTGCCGAAATAAAGCGCCTCTGACTTCGCCGTGTTAAATTTTAATTTTACCGCCTGCGACCATTCGTGTAATTTATTAAGCGCCTCGTTCGGTTTTGTGCGCATATCCATTAACAATCTCGATCTTACAATTAAAAGTGTGTCATCTGCAAACCCAACGATTGAGCATCCTGCGGGCAACTTGACCCTAAAGATGCTCTCATACAACAACTTCAAAATGTGGGACCAGAACATGACCCTTGCGGGCATCCCTTTCCACCTCACGCGACAGAACTTCACCCGGAATTTCAACCTGTGCCAATCGCCCCGAGAAATAGCTCTTGACCAAAGACATCAAGTTTCGCGGACAACCCCTACGATCTAACTCGCAAACGATTAATGGCCACCAGGCAGCATCAAATGCTCCTGAAATGTCCAAAGTAACAACGACACAGTACTCTTTAGCATCTCTTGCCTGCTTAATTTCCCCGACAACGAACTCTAACGCGTCGATAGTCGACTTGCCCTCCACGAAACCAAACTGTCGGTTATTAAAACCGCCGCTGTCTCGCACTAGGTGCTCAACACGCGTAGTCATAACGCGATCTAAAACTTTCCCCAGCACCGGTAGCAAGCTAATTGGACGATAGCTGCCCGGATCTGACGCATCCGCTTTTTTAGGTTTGGGTATAAATTTCACATTCTGGATTTTCCAGCAATGCGGAAAAACGCCCCTTTCTAAACAAAGATTAAACAACCCAACAAAGACACACGGGGCTAACAGGCACGCCTGCAGAGCTGCGTCTGAAGTGATTCCATCATGCCCCGGTGCCTTCTTAGGGTTCATCCTCCTAAGAGCCCTGGCGACCTCGTGAACTAGGATTGCCTTATCGGCACCTGTTCCTTGCGCCTCTGCAGCTTCCCGACGTACTAAATCGTGCGACCCTTCATCCCCCTCGGGATTATCCGATGGGAAAAATTTCTCTAGTAAATATTCCGCTGTGGTTTTAAAACCTTCCGTGTATTCGCTATTTGTTTTCTTTATATTACTGAGCGCGATTTTTTGTTGTTTTCCTCTAATTACGCGGTATGCGGTTCCCCAGAGTTCTTTCTCTGAGTTTTGCGTGCAGAATTCTTTAAATTTATTCGTTCGCGTTTCTTCTATTAATATTTTATATTCGCGGTAACTTTGATTATATTCTATTCTCCGTTGTTCTCTTATATCTCCCGAGGCGCGTTGATAGCGGCGCCTTAGGTTACGCGTTTCTGCCCGCTTGGTGGTTAGTTCCCGGGTTCACCAGGGTACGCTGTCTTTAAATGTTTTCTTTTGCGGCATGGAATACGACGACGCGTCTACCACCGCGTCGTTCAATTTTTTCGCGAGTGTTTCTACTTCGTCTGCCTCTCGGCAGTTAAATAGCTCATTTTCGAGCGCAGGGATACTTTCGCCAAATTTTTCTTTAAACCGCTCCCAATTTGCTTTTTTATTACAGAACCGCGGAAATATAGTTAGCTGTTCGTCTGCGCTTGTTTTGGTTTCAACGTCCCATGTTATTAATTTATGGTCAGACAGCGTTTCCTCGTCCGACCTTAGTTTCCAATTACAAATCGTTTCTAACATTTCGTGCGAGACTCCAGTAATATCTATAAAACTGCTGCCTCTATGCTTCTCAAACGTAGGTGAATCATTAGTGTTTATCACACTAAGGTCCCATCCCGTAAAAAGATCAGCAACCTGCGAGCCTCTATCGTCTTTGATAGGACTGCCCCATAATGGCGACTTAGCATTAAAGTCTCCCGCGATAATTAAATTTCTATTTCTACCGATTTTACGAAGAATTCCTTCAATTTGATTTATTAAGTCCTCTGTTTGAGGATTCTCCCGCCGGGAATCGATCGGCGGAAGGTAAGTGCTTATCACGTAAAACGTATGCAATCCCGTTTTTATTTCTGCGGTGGTTATGAACTCATTCGACAGATTGTTTAGGATTATTCCGGCGCACGTCCCATTATTTATTATTATTCCGCTACGCGGTCGTTCGCTGTTTGCGTTTAAAACGGTAACCCCCTTCCCAAAACCTGTTATTTTGTGGCTATACAGGTGCGGTTTCCTGTATAAGCCCGATGTCGATATTATTTTCGGAGAATAACTTTACGAAGTTATTTGTTGCCCCTTTACCTTTCCCGAGATTTAGTTGCGCGAATTTAATCTTCTTGCTTCTTATGGACTTTGTTTTATCTTCACAGTCCATAATCGATGTTTCGTGTGATTGCGTTCTTCAGACGCTGCATCGTGGGGCATCTACTCGACTTGGCGTCGTGGCGCGTATCGACCTTCGCGCCACCGCCAGTTCTGTCGTTTGCCCTAGCGCAAACCACACGGCAGGGGATTGCCCTCCGGCAATTCTTGAACTCGTGTCCGACGTCGGCACAGTTACCGCACCACTGTACCTTCTCCCTGCACTCCATCGATCTATGGTCGTACTCGTAGCACCTGTAGCACTGGGTCATCGAGAAGTGGTCCCGGGCCCAGACTCTTCGCCACCTGAGGTTTATAGTGTCAGCTAATATGCGTCTCCGAAGTGTGGGGGTCACTTCGAAGACTACGTTGACGAAGGGATCCCTAGGGCCCTTTCCGCTAAACCTAAATTTTTCCCTCAGGTGGTCTTCGATCTTCAAATCGCCGAAGCGGGGATTCTGGCTCGCGATCAACCGAACCAGTTCTTCTGCCTTCATCCCCGCTTCGACCCCCGGAAGAACGACCCGTGGACGCTTCTTCTCGATGGTCTTCGCCACGAGCTCTTTGCAGTGACCGCCGACCTTCGACTGCAATTTCTTCGCGTCTTCTCGTCCTGCGCACTCAACTACTACACCACCTCTACGAGTCCTACGAGCTCCGACTACGACAAACCCATCACGAGCGGGATCGACCTTTTCCTTCAGGGTCGACATGACGTCCTCTTTCTCCCCTGGCCTGGCGTCGACCCTAACTGCAAAAGTGGGAGTCGCACCTGCAGCAGCTGCAGCATACGACGCCTTCCGCGGTATCGGCACCTCCTGGCTCCTGGAACACTGCTGCCCTAAATCAGAAGTAACCACCGCTGGACTTCCCCCGACAACATCAGCTCTCCCAGAATCACTAGCCACAAGCCGCAGCGCGCTAACCATACCTATAAGCTGATTCGCCGCGTCGAGGAAATCATCCACGGCGTAGCAAATCCGCTTCCTGTCTTCTACGACGATAGTGGCGGAGGTCGTCGGCACCCTCCCGGAGATGGCCGAGTGCGCCTTCCTCACCCTCAATCTCAGGAGGTCTAGCTCATCGAGGTCGCTAGCAGCAACGCTTTCGTCGCTGCTAGTCGACATCTTTCGCTGGGCTCCCGAAGTTGAGGGCGATTCAGGCGCCGCAACCACCCCAGGGGGCCCCGACTCCCCCGACACGACCGCCGCAGACACAGGCTCCTCTACCTCCTCCTGAATCCCTAACATTACATCCTTTAACACTACCTTTAGCTGTTTCCCCCCAACAACGCCCTCAGCCTCCGACCTATCAGACTCAGACCAATCTTCCCTCTTCCTCCTGGGCAACGGCTCCTCGTCGCGGTGTACCACCATGCTGACAAAACAAACGACAAAAAATAACACCTAAAACGCAGCTCAAAAACCACTTGACCGTTACGACGCTAAAAGAACGACGCTAGAAGAACGCAAGACGTTGGTTCAATAAAAATGTTTTGTTTAAAGGTGAACCGTAAGCAACCTTGTATCTATTTAAACTTCGAATCGCCCAATTAAATATTAAATTTTTAACAAAAATACAACAAGCACTAAGCGTCAAAATAACAACTAGAACCAAATAAATTCCCTAACGCAATTCGATTCAAAATGTACCGTGAAGAACACAATTTATTTATTTTAAATTTTTAAAACCGCCAAATCAAATTTAAATAAACTAATTACTTCAAAATATTAAAATATCTAATTTATAAACAACAACACTTTATTTTTAAACGTGTAATTAACAAAATAAGGTCGAGCGCAATCGGAATGCGGTTACCGGAAACGGCCTTTCACTTAATCGCTTGGTAACTAGCACAACTTGTAACTGTTACACCGCTTAATTACACTAAAAATCGATATTAAAGGAACTTTAAAGTACGCGTGTACTTAAATTACGGAAAATTTATATTTAAAATTGTTTTAAAATTTACAGTTTTTGAGATGTTTATTTGATTTAAAAGGGGCCTAGATTTTTGTTTTTAGCTTATTATTTGATTATTCGCGCACTATAAAAAATTCACACACTTTTTGGTTGTTTTACCCGGTTTTTTACTCGATTTACGCGGTTTTTATTTTAAATTTATTATTAAAAATGCCTTTTTAAGTTCACGATTTATCCCTGATCTACGTCAATTCTGTCGTGCACGTAACTTGGCATTTCGAAACCAATTTTTTCAGCAGGACGGGGCAACTTGCCATACTGCTGCCGCAATTCGTCAATTTCTTCAAGAACATTTTCCAAGCAAATTCATATCACGATTTACTGACTTCCCTTATCCTTCACATTCTCCAGACCTCACACCTCCAGACGCATACATTTGGGGCATGGTTAAAAATGCCGTTTTCAAACGGGCACCACAAACCATCGATGAATTAAAGGATGCCGTTAGAGTCTTCTTCGCAGCCCTGAGACAACCCTTATTCAATAACATGACCAGAAACTTAGAACATCGTTATGAAGTCTGTCTCGAACGAGGAGGTGCACATTTAGAACATATAATAAAGTGTCAATAATATGTATTTTTTAAATATACAAAACAATTACAATTTCAGTACTGTTTATTTCGGGCAATACTGTATTATCAACATAAATCAATATTAAATACAAACAAGAAGAATAGTCCATTGATCAACAATTATTTATAAAGAAATGGGTTTTTATAATTACATCAGATTGTATTAAAAAAAAAAAAAAAAAAATCTTAATGAAGCGTATTAGATTTAAAGTGATTTAAACTATATAGAGTAGAATAAAATCTATGTGAGTCTTCTATATCTTGTTTATTATTCAAACACTGATCTTCTTTGTTAATATAGTAAGATTCTAGAAAGAGTCTGGTAATTGGACTCTTTGTCTAATATTTTAATTTCTTCATATGCGGGAGTATGTTGGGTTGTATAAACATGTTTAGCTAATGCACATTTGTTAGAATTTATCCTGCAGTCACTTCTATGTTGTGTCAGACGATTCCTCAACCATTGGGAAGTTTGACCAATGTAGGTTGCCTGACAGCTACAGACGATCTTGTAAATTAGGTTACTGTTTAATAATTTAGGGGTAGGGTTCTTTATTCTAGTAAATAAGTTGTTAATGGTATTGTTGTACTCGAATGCAATGGCAATACCAGGTTGTTTAAGAACTCTTACTAGTAACGGAGCTAAACCCTGAATAAATGGTAGTTTTTTGTATATGGTGGTATTTAAATTGTTAATGTTGTTAGGTGGTAAGCTGTTGTTGTTATTATTGTTATTGTAATTGTTGAAATTGACATTGTCTTGGTTATTGTTATTAATATTTTGAGATACATTATTATTAATATTATTATAGAAGCTATTGTTTATATCCAAAGTGTTGTTGTAGATGATTTTACGTAAAATTGTTTGGGGTAACCATTGTTTAATAAAGTATTGAAAAGAATTTTTTTATTTTTATCTAAGAATTGGGGATCAGAAATCTTTTCGATGCGATATTTCATGGCATTGACTGTGTTGAATTTATGTTTAAATGAATGGTTGGAAAGAAAATTTAAATATCTACCTGAATTGGTAGGTTTAGTATAATAGTCAAATATTAAAACGTTATTTGTTCCTCTGATAACTAAGATATCAAGAAAAGGTAATTTTCCATTTATTTCTGTCTCACTAGTAAATTTTAATTGTTTATCAAAGCTATTGAACGTGGTTATTGTTTCATTGATATGATGGGGTGGGGCAGAACAGATGATGTCATCAACGTACTTGACGAGGAAAGTCATTTTGTAAGGTAGCCGTGGGAGCACAAAATCTAGGAGAGAATCCATAACTATTTGGGCAATGATGGGTGATATTGGAGAGCCCATAGGTGTGCCGAAAAGTTGGAGATAAAAACAATCTTGAAAAACAAAATAAGTATTATTAAAAATCAAATTAACAGTAGCAAGAAAATAGTCAACAGGAATCTTACAGTGAGGTTCAATGGCGGACCATTTCTCTTTAATGATATTAAGAACTAGAGTAAGAGGAATGTTTGTAAACAACGATGTAACGTCTAGAGAAACAAGAATATGATTTTCAGGAAGTCTAAAGTTTTTGAACTTATCAATGAAGGTAAAACTGTCTTTGATATTGTAGTCTCCAGGTGGAAAAGCTAGTTGAAGTATTTTAGAAATGAAAGTTGCTAATAAGTATGTTGGAGTGTTCAATGTTGAAATGATAGGTCTGAGTGTAAGGACAGGTTTGTGAATTTTTGGTAGTCCATAATATTTACCAGGGGTTGAATTATAATTGGATAACTGTTTCTTTTCAGTATCATTTAAAATGCCTTTTTTATGAAGTAATTTTATATGATCATTGACTCGTTTTTGAATGGTGAAAGTAGGATCTTTTTTTAAAAGTTTATAAGTTGTAGTATCGGTTAATAATTCCAGGGATTTATCAACATATTGTTGTTTGTTCATGACGACGGTTACTGCACCTTTATCTGCTCTTGTTACAATTAATTCGGGGTTATTGGATAAAAACTTTTTAACTTTATAGAATTGTGATCTAAACTGTTTTTTTTTGTTGGTTTTTTATTGATTTGTTTGCGAAATTCAAGATTATATTACTAATTTTACCTCTTTTTATGTCTTTTTGTTTTTGTGGTAACTCGGTAGAATCAAGAATAGATTCTATCCGTCCTAATAATTTGCCAATGTGAATATCTTTTGTCGAAGGTGTTATGTTGAATTTAGGTCCTAATGACAGAAAGTTTTTTACTTCGTCAGGTAGTGGAACACTAATCTCCCAACATATTAGTTTTTAAGACTCAATTTGTTACTAGATCTACATCCTGTTTCCTACTAAATGAATTTTATTAATAATTTTTGATCAACGTAATCATATGTTAATTTTAAATTTTGACAATTTTACTATTTTTCAAATTTGACAAATATTGATTTTATACAGTAAGGAACTTATCTATTATATTATGTTAGTTTTATATTACAACACTTCTAATTGTAGATGCTTTTGACAAAGGCAAAAAGTTATGCCGAAACGTTAAGCAGAAGAAATTAAATTTTGATTTTTACATAAAGTATTATTATTTGGACTTCTTACCCAGTATACTACCATCTTGTTACAAAAATAATTAAGCTAACCAGTCCATTAACGATCTATATATATATATATATATATATATATATATATATATATATATATATATACCACTGGGCGCTTTAGTATGCCGTTTGTAGGACCGTACTCCTTACTTGCCCGTCTGCTGCTTTACGAACCTGCACTACTCTTCCCTTCGGCCAGATGTTTGTAGGGTTATCTTTATCAACGACTAACACAATATCATTCATTTCTAGCGGTAGTTGTGGTTCGTGCCATTTACCACACAGCAATAATTCCGGCAGATACTCTTTAATAAAGCTTTTCCAACATCGATTAGCAAATTGTTCCCTATAACTATAATTATTGCGCAAAACTTTAGCACAATCGCTAATTGCTACCATTGGCTTAGCCCCACCGGTGGATAGTCTCAAGAAGTGGTTAGGTGTCAGTGCTTCTGAATGTACGGTTTCTAAAGGCAAGTATGTCAGTGGCCTAGAAAATGTTTTCTGTTGTTACGAGACAGCTACGTAGTAATGGGTCAGTTGGGGTTCGAGTAGTAAGGATGTCATAAACAGCAAGCTTAGTTGCTTTAGCTAATCGTTCCCAACTGCCACCCATATGTGACGATGCTGGTGAGTTGAAATGCCATTCTAAATCAAGACTAACGAATCTCTCAACAATCCTTTGTGTGTCCAAATTTTTTGAGCTCTTTCTTCAAAATGCGCTCACTAGCAACAAAATTAGTTCCACAGTCACTAAACATTTTTCGGGGTTGCCCTCTTCTGGCCATAAAATCCCGTATATCGAGAATGCAGTGATTAACATCTAATTTATATGCTACTTCAATATGAATCGCTTGGACTGTCAAACAAGTAAACAACACGTCCCATCGCTTCTTTTTTCTTCGACCTACTACAACTAGCATAGATCCGAAATAATCTACACCGACGAAAGTAAAGGGCTCGGTATAGCAGGATAGTCGTGCATCTAGAAGTGGAGACATTTCAGGCTCTAGAGGTCGTGCAGACATTAAATGACATTTTTGACAGTTTCTCTTAATTGAATTCAGCTCGATCCGAAGCCTTGGAACAAAATATCTCTTGTGTATTTCATTAATAACTGTTTCGTGATTTCAATGCAAATAGGCTTCATGATAATGCATAAGGATCAACCGAGTCAAGTCATGCTTATGAGGTAAAATTATTGGACGTTTCGTATCAAACTCAATACGGACAGCAGTGTCGATTCTTCGACGTACTCTCAAGATGCCGGTTTCACCCAAGTAGACAGACAATTTATATAACGGACTTGAAGGTAGAACCGTCGGCTTAAGCATAGGATTTGGCGATTTCTTGGACAAATAGTTAATATCTTCTCCATAACACTCTTTGTGCCATTGATATAAACAATTGTTTTGCCTTTAGCAATTCAGCACCACTTAGACTACCGTTCAGTAACAAATCCTTTGAGCGTTTAGGTTTAAAGTTTCTCACAGCTCGGAAAACACATTCCACAGATCTTGACAATCTGTTGAAGTTACGGAAGCACTGTAGGTCTATAAGCCGTTCAGCTACTATATGCACAAGGGCTGTCTCCTTTTGTGCTTCGGTCTTTTTATTGTGGTTCTCGAGCCAAGTAGCTTCAGATTCATACAAAAAGCCCGGGCCCTTATACCAGCGACAGCTATTGTCCATTTTCGGAGTCGACGACCATTTTGTGGCCTAGTCAGCGACATTAAGTGCAGATGGCATATAACGCCAATTTGCCACACAAGAATTTTCCTGCATTTCTGCAACTCTATATGCAACGAATTTGCCTAATTTACGAGGGTCTTCATTTCTGATCCAATTCAAAACAGTTTCCGAGTTTGTCCAATAAACTGTTTTAGCCGGCATTATGCCGAGATGCTTGTTTAATGACTTAGCAATTCTAGCTCATAGCACGGCACCATCTAATTCCAAACGCGGGACGGTGATCAGTTTGTGCGCCTCTAGTTTTAGCTGCCAGTAAAACACACTCTACAATGGAATCTTTTTCGATGCGCAAGTACGTTACCGCAGCACTAGCATTATCGCTCGCACCAACAAAAACGTGCATCTGCGATTTAACACCATCCAAGCTATCAAACCGCTGAAGGTAAAATCAAGGAATGCGCAACTGTTCTATTCTTAGTAGCAAACTTATTCAAGTTTGCCACTTAATATAGTGTTCATCCAGGATTGATTCATCCCAGTCAACACGACTACGCCATATTTCTTGTAGTAGAATTTTAAGGCAAACCACAAAGTTGGCAACTAGTCCGATTGGATCATAAATTGACATCAAGACACTCAAAACCTCACGTTTAGATGGCTTGCGACCACACTTAATTGTTTCTTCTACTTTCTTGTTGTAACAAAGTGAAAATGTGTATCCGTCCGTATCTAATCTCCACCATAGACCCAAGATCTTTTCTGTTGAGCTTTTTGTACCCACACTTATATTTACAGTGCTGGTATTGGATGGCTGAGGATTTAGGGAAAGCATGACTTCCTTGGAATTGGACATTCAGTTCCTGATCTCAAACCCAGCATTAGCATGGATCATAGCTACTTCCTTACAAAGTTTTATGGTCTCCCTGACAGAATCAGCAGTCAACATAGTGGTTGTGTATGATGCTGGTTACTGCTCAGGGATGACTATCCTTGAACTCTAACGCGTTCACATTTTTCACGTATTGTGCGCAACTAGACGAGCATGTGGTACCAAAAGGCATTACTTGTAGGACGTATGTATCTGGAGGTTTGGTTTGGTAACAATGTCGGCAAAGAAGCCGCATTGCATGTTGGTCTTCGTCTTTAATGTTTACCTGTAGGAACATTTCTTTGATGTCGCTGCTAACCACTATCTTACGCTCACAAAACCTTAGAAGCACTCCCAATAGCAGGCCGAGTTGATTTTCCCCTTTAAGAAGCATACTATTTAACGAAATTCCATTGACTAATGCAGCGGCATCCCAGACTATTCGGAATTTCCTGGGGTTGTTATGATTAAACACCGGGAAGATTGGCAAGTACAAACTATTTTGTGTGTTTGATAAAGATCCTTCTGGGACAACTTTCGGATGTAGTCCTTATCATTACTTTTTAGAGCCATATTCCTTGCTTGTGTAGAGTCAGACAGTAAATGATGTTCCAAACATCTGAGTCCCTTAAAGGCCAATGGTCAGCTATCTGGTATAGTCAACTTGTATTTCCATATTAATCCCATGTAGTAATGGTTGCCGATTTTTGTCATTGAGGCATTAATTATTTCATTAGCTCGGTGACCTTCTTGAGCCACGGTCGCATCCCTCGGTATTGATACGCCTAGCGATTCTACAGAAAAGAAGCTTTTCACTAGTTCGTGTAGATGTGGCACCTCATTCGGCTCACACTTGCATACATGATAAGTATGAATTGAAAGAGATTCTCCTTCTAAGAGAGATACTTTTAGGGTAGCGAACAGGGACCATCCTAACTTGCACTTAGCTGCCATGGGTTGACTGTCCCCACCTTCCCTAACCTTGCGTGGAACGTCTAGTTTCCAATTGTCAAGACCAATTAATATACCAGGTCTGGCATTAGTGTAAGATTTAATTGGCAGTCGTTATAGATAAAAACATTCTCTATTTATTTATTAATATACAGGATAAATCCCCTTTTTACAAAAAACTTAAATAATTTTGTGCAATTAATTAAAAAAAAAGTATATAACAATAATAATAATAATTTACATACTGTTTTATTATATCAATAAACACTACTCATAACATTAAAACCTTCCATATACTTGCATATTGAATTTCCACTTCTTTGCCTTTTTTATTGCATATTAACATTCTTCTATTGATTACGAAAAAATGCTATAGTTACACCAAAAAAATCAATTTGTGAAGAAAATTCATTTCCCAAGATACACAGCCGAGTTATTGTGGAATTCATATCATAATTTGTTCTATGCAGAGAAATATGAAAAAGTCTGGCTACGTGTAGCCCTAGCAGGCACATGAAGGTTTATAAGCTGAAGGATCTCTCGTGAGTCAATATGTGAGTTTATCAATTTGAAGAGCAATAACAGATCATTAATGAGTCTTCTGGTTTGTAAAGTTTTAATGTTCAACAACTTAATGGCATCATCATAAGTAAATGTATCAACTGGCAAGTATAGTTTAAAAAGCATAAAATTAATAAACTTTCTTTGAACCCTTTCAATTTGAGAGATTTGATTTTGGTAAAATGGATTCCAGACTGGCGAATTGTATTCAACTAATGTGCGAACAAGACTAGTATAAAGTGTCACGATAGCAGCTGGATTGTTAAGAGCGCCACAATGTCTTTTTATAAACCCTAACATCTTGTAAGATTTGTTAATTATAGCATTAGTGTGCTCATGAAAACTTAGAGACGAGTCAAAAATTATACCCAAATTCCTTATTTTATTAACACGACAGACACTAATTTTATTAATTTGGTAACCAAACGATAATGAATGATGTGATTTGATAAAGGTAATACTATAGCATTTTTTTACGTTGAAATTCATACCGTTATCAATGCACCACTGGAAGACGGCATCAACATCTTCTTGCAGTTTTATGCAGTCGTCAACAGTTCTTATGTGACAAAACAGCTTTAAATCATCTGCATATAATAAATGTTTGGAATTGAGCACAACTTTCGAAGTCTAAGCATTGGATTGGTAAATTAAGCTCTTTGACGGTGCGAGCTGGCCGGCAACTGTACCGGTTCGCATTCCGATAGTTACCTTCTATTAAAAGGAGCACGTTTTTAGAACCTTTTTCTATCCGATGCATTTCACTCGTTCATTTTAAAGTTAGCGGATAGAGTTTTCATTTTAGGCTAAGTTGTTCTGCTAAACTCTCGTTCAGCAGAGTAGTTGAAGAGCCCTCATCTAAGAAGGCAAAGGTTTCAACATAGTAATCGCCATTTCTTAGTACAACAGGCACTATACGAAAGCTAGCTGTATACGTAACATCCTTTTCTGAAGCTACTGAAACGTTATGTTGTTGCTCTATAACCATAAGGCTTGAAGTCTTCGTTTCTAATTGCCCTATATTTACTGTGGGATTGTCTGAATCAGGGTTTATCCTTTCGGACAACTGTGCGTCATTGTGAAGCAATGGGTGGTGGATTTTGTTGCAACCATTTTTACCGAACTCAACTGGAACTGGACATTTAAATTTATGAACTCCCAACCATTGACGACACAGTCTTAACTTATGCACTGTGTTCCATTTTTCTGATAAAGACAACTTGGCAAACCCTTTGCAATACGCAATACTTTTACATTTGACCTTACACAACTTACACACTTTTGTTTTAGTAGGTTTTGTATCTACAGCTGCATTACAGGTATCTTTATGATGGTAAACGTTAAGATGCTGTTGTAGTTTTTTAGTCGAAACGGGACTTTTGGCATCAATCGCTATGAGTGTTGGAAGCGCTCCGCAAACATTTTTAGCTAATGTGTAAGGCCACTCTCCAAACACAGGCAGGTTGTTGATCTGCAACAAGCAACTTTTATACATGGCCCAATTAAGCTTCATTGAAGCAGGTAGCTTTATAAGCCACTCTTGCAACAGCGATGGATTATTAAGATAATCATCCAACTGAGTTGTTTTTAAAGATGCGCAAAGATTTTGTACAGCAATGGCATACTCTACCAACGTTTCTAATTTTTCTAGTTTTATTGGTGCCTGCTGACGGACTTTTAAAATGTGTGCTTCAATAATTTGCTCAGGCCTACCGAAAAACATTTCTAAGGTATACATAATTTCTGATACACATTCAGACATAACTAACAAACTAGATACAACACTTTTTTTGCAGTGCCTTAACAATCACTGCAAACGAACAAGGTCTCATCGTTATTAAATCCACACATAGATGTAGTCCTCTCAAAACTACTGACGAACAAAGGCCAATCGAGAGGGTTACGCGAGAATGAAGGTAGTTCTCTAGGAATCGACTGTCTTGCTGTCGTCTGTTCAGAAGTTATTGATCCAAATATTTTTACCGTAAGTACCTAATGGTGAATTAAGTGCAGGATCTCGAGCTACTCCTGCATGTTGAGAGTTACTAACTTTTGGAGACATTTGGTTCTGCTTTAGCGTGTCCGAGCACTTCACAGAAGCCGGCTCGTTCGATTTTATTGACAAGTAAACACATTTTTGAGTGAGTTCACTTGGAATCACCCTTGTGTTTTCGCCGCTTAGCATCACAAGACCTTCTTCAATTTGTTGAGATAAGTTTGTACTGTGAAGGGTGTCAACTGCATATATCTCGTCATCGTCAATACATTGGTTGAAATCAGTGTCGTCCTATTCGAACAATAAATGCTTTTTTGAAGCTAGCAGCTGGCACTTGCGAAGTATTTCCATTTCATCATCAATAGCTTTAAGCTGAAGATTTCTTTTGCTGCTTCTAGTAGTGATTGAACTTGAGACTTTAGAGACTTAGCTACTCTATGTTTAGTTATCTTGCAACTAGCACTGCCTTGGGGGCAGCTAATGTCTTGTTACATTCAATCTGTACAATTTCATGGTGCCCTTGCGATAAAGGAATTGACAATGTCTTGTGACTGTATCTGCAATCAGCGGGAGACCAAGAAGTAGATTCTAGACAATTAGGACACTTCCAGTTTGTAATGCTGGCCACACTGTCGTTCACATTGACAAGTCGTAGTGAAGCCATTTGCGACAAAGAGTGCACTCCACCATTTCATAGCTGCAGTAAGATTTATTGCAGATAGGACAACAGTTATGTCATCCTTGAACTATGGGTTGGTTTATCATGTTTGTTTAGATAATATATATCAAGTTGAAAGGTTCCAAAAGAATTTGAATGTTGGGGTTGTGATCAATTACCTGAAGTCAACTGACACGGGCTGTTTGCAGCAGCACTAAAGACTTCCTTTGCCACTCAATGTTCAGATTAGAAACATGGCAAGTTGGCTCTTTATTAAGCAGCACAAATTCCTAACAATTTTAAATGAATAATAGTAACAATTTTACAATAACTTACTGTATGCCTTACTATCATACAACCTTGCTTCTCTTAAATAGTTTCTAAATTGAGCCAGGCCCGACCCTGTATTATAATTTAGTTGTTTAATATTATATTTTTATTGCTTTTCCTCGAGTTCTAGCATTGCAATTTGCAAGTTTGTGATAGATAATACATTATACTTGAAGGTTGAAAGCCCGGGACAGCAATTTTAACGTGGAGGGTTGTTCAGCTGTCCACTTGTGCGCAGGTACGGGGCAGTTACATCCAGTGTATTGAGAGCATAGAATGTTAAAATGATCACTAGTGTAGCATGAAAAATGTTGATTTGTAACAATTTGGGATAAAGTAAAGTGCGTTCTACTTTTAGTTTTGAGTTCTAAAGTGTCTTCGTGAAAGTAGCGTGTTCAAAAATTAGTAGATTTTCAACAAGGGGTTGAGAATTTATAAAGGAAGCAGCGGCAATTGCAAAACAACGCGAATACAGGTATTTCTACCTTTTTTTATAGTTGATAAGTTTGAATTTGCGTTGGTTATGAAGCATTTGCTTATTAAGTACAGTGTTTGTTTGTCTAGAACGTAGACACGCAAATTGATGCGTCATTGTGCTTTTGGTTTATTACCACAACATAAGTTGTGTTGAAGGATTGTACATTTTGTTTACGAGATTTTGGTGTCGGTTTACTGGGCTCTTGACAAATAAAACGTTCTCGGCCGCAACGCATATGTTTGGTACCTATGGGTAATTTAGTGGGGTGGGAAGTTTAGATATTATTTATTTTTAAGGCTACCCCTCTGTAATCGCAAGGTTAATGAATCCGTTTTTGTCACTGCGATCTTGCGTTAGTAAAAATTAGATATAGGAATTGTTAGGCTATAAATACAAAGCGCGTTCAGTAACTGCCTTAGATACCTTAACGAAATTAATATTAAGTTTAATTCTAATGTTAGTTTAATCGAGAAACATTAGCTGGGCGGCATTTGTTTTTATCTTTGTGTAATCCGTCCTAATTTTGATTACTGAATTAAAAGTAAATTAAGATGAAGTCGAGTTTGTTTTGGTTGTAGATTTCATGATCCTAAAGAACCTTCGAAAAGAACCCATAAGAAACAAGTTAGCAAACCCCTGAGTCTAGTTCAAAATGTAACAAACTTTCAAGTAAATAACTAAATTGTAATACACAACCAGGATATTTTTCATCTAAAAACACAATTTTTCAAATCTGTCAAAGTTCACCCCTGCCCACTGGAT
This sequence comes from Platerodrilus igneus, assembly GCA_036346225.1. Taxonomy (NCBI): domain Eukaryota; kingdom Metazoa; phylum Arthropoda; class Insecta; order Coleoptera; family Lycidae; genus Platerodrilus; species Platerodrilus igneus. The sequence goes on from JARFIW010001028.1 coordinate 58,158, forward strand.
TACCAAAACTAGGGTTACAACTATCAACAATAATAAATGTTTTAATCAACAAATCCCAACACTATTTCTCCTGTCATTCCTCGTGCCTAAGCCAAATAAATCCACTACCACCCCTTCATTACCTTCACCTACCATCAACATCATTAGGTCTTCATTCCTGGAACTGGTTAGACGCGTACCATCATTGTTTCCTACTCTGAACTAACCTACAGATTTTCCTGAAATTTGCACAGTCTGCATCTATAACTATCTGATCTAGGTCTACAGCTACCTCTTTTTTCCTATCTCTGCTTGTAATATATCCCATACTATTTCCCAAAAATGCCTTCCTTCTATTTCTCTTATCTTTTTCTCCAGATATCCTTGTTTCCCTACTATTTCTAGAACCTATTTGTTATTATCTTTGTCTGCCCATGCTATCGTCCTCATACATCTGAAGCACAGCATTTCAAAAGGCTGCTACCGTTTTTTCTGTCTGCGTTTCAGCCTGTCCGTATTTCATTGGCATACTGTGCTGTGCTCCACACATATGCTTTCAACAATTTTCTTCTTGTTCTATGTTTGTTGTATTTCCTTATAGGCGCTGTTCTTTCTTGTTAGATGCAGTTCGGTCACCTTCTATTGTTCTACAATTATATACCCTATTTCTCCGACCTTCAGTGGTTGTGAAGGGAGGTAAGCAGCCAAGTTCTCCCAACACTTAACCATTTACCGATTTAATATATTTTCCAATATATCTTTTCGCACAGTCATCATTAGTTGCAGATATTTCACAACCAACAACTTGTTGTTTATACTAATCATCAGATTTATCTGCGCTTATTTTTTCGTCATTAGGTTTTCCGTCTCAAAACTGATTGGACACGTACCTGCACTTATTTATATTCTGAGCTAGCATACCTAGTTCCCTGAAATTCTCCCACAGCATGTGTATACAGCTCGTTCCCCTTCTATTGTTTTCTAATTTTATGCCCTATTTCACCAAGATTCAGTGAAGGAAGTTAAGCAACCTGTGGCTACCAAGATCCCCCAACACTTAGACATTTGCCGAAGTAATGGTTTTCCAGTAAATCCTTTCACACACTTAACATTATTCGAGAATATTGCCCAACCAATTCTTGCAGTTACTTATAATAATCATCATGTTTAAGCACAGTTATTTTCTTCGTCATTAATTTATCCATCTTGGGACTGGTTGGATGCATACCTCCATTGATTTCTATTCTAAGCTAGCCTACACATTTCCTTGAAACCCCTACAGCCTACATCTTTTACTATCTGTGCGCAGTAGTCTAACCTAGGTCTGCCTCTTCTTCTCTTTTTCCTATCTCTGCTTCTAATATATTCCGCACTATTCCCTCATGCCGTAGTATGTGGCCTATCATCCTATTTTTTACTGTTTTCCACATATTTCTTTCTTCCCCTACCATTTCTAGTACCTCTTCGTTCTTAACTTTGTCTGTCCATGATTTCTTCATCATACGTCTGTAGCACCACATTTCAAAGGCTTCTACCTTTTTCTTGTCCGCTTCTCCTACTGTCCAGGCTTCACAGCCCTACAGTACTGTGCTCCACACATATGTTTTAAGCAATCTTTTCCTTGTTTCTGTTTGTGGTCTTTGAACACAGTAGTTGCTTTTTCTTGTTAAATCCACTTTTGAATTTAAGTAAATAAGAGTTTCATGGTCTCTCTTCTCAACCAAGAAAATTCCACAACCCCCTGCCTCTCTTACGCTAGCTCAACTCACGTTCTACTCCATCAAAGACCCATCAATCTTCCACTCAATATACTTAATGATATTTTCGTCTATCAAAGTCGTCAATTTCAACAATTTTTTCAGTACCACCTATTAAATAAAATTCACATTCGTGTTTATTATATTAATATGAAATTAAAAAAAAAATAAGTATTGAGGTGTACAAAAAAGTTCTGAGCTGTAGATTTTATACAACCAAAACCACAATTTAAAATTCATGTTTTCCCGCTCTTTTACGGTTTTACAATGTTGACATTTGGTCTTTGAAAATACCATGCGGTTTGACGTTTGATGCACATAACCTGCAAAATCAGTAGTGTTCACGTTGGCAATAACAAAAGAGCATATTCGATTTTCCATTCACTTCGCATTTCATCTGAAGAAAAATGCTGCTGAAATCCCTGAAATGATTTGTGCTGCATATGGAGAAAAGGCTGTAAGTCATGCTACGTGTAAAAGGTGGTATCAAAAATTTCGCCAAGGAGATTTCAGTTTTGAAGATGAACCGCATGCTGGACGCCCTCGAAAGATTGAAATGGACAAACTGCAAGCATTGTTGGATATAAACTTTGCACAAACTGAAAAGGAGCTTGCACAGCAGCTTGGCATTACGCAGCAAACCATTTCCACATGTTTACATGCAATGGGAAACATTCAGAAGGAAGGCAGATAGGTTCCGCGTGCACTGTCCGAAGACAACAAAAATCGATGGCGTGACACCGCACTCACTTTGCTTTCAAGGTTCCGGAAAAAGGATTTTCTGCACCAAATTATTACAGGCGATGAAAAGTGGATACTTTATATTAACCTAAAGCGTAAAAAATCATGTGTTGACCCTGGTCAACCTTCGACATCGACTCCGAAGCCAAATATCCACGGGAAGAAAGTTTTGCTCTACATCTCGTGGGATTGAAAAATGTATTAAGAGTTGTTACAGCCGGGTGAAACAATTACAGCAGACCACTATCAGTAACAATTGACAAATTTGAGCGATACGTTTAAAGAAAAGAGGCCATTTACTGGCAAAGGACGTCGTAAAGTGATACTGCTTCATGACAATGCCCAGCCACATGTTGCGAAAGTGACTCAGGACCATATCTTTGCGTTAGGCTGGGAAGTTCTCCCGCATGCGGCGTATAGCTCAGACATGGCACCTTCCGATTACCTATTCCGGTCGCTGCAGCATCACTTGACTGATACACACTTTGTGACACGAATAGATACAAAAATGCATTGATATCTTTATCGCCTCGAAGCCAGTGAGCTTCTATCAACAGGGAATTTGCAAGCTATTCAAAAGATGGCAAAAGGTCATCGATGCAAATGAGACATATTTCGTTGATTAATATCTTTTTGTTTATTTTTAAATAAATATTGAATTTTACAAGAAAAAGCTCGGGACTTTTTTGTATGCCTAATAAAACTTAAAAAAAATAATTTTCTATTATGACTCGTCACCATTTCGAATGGACCTGCACCTTGCTGAAGTTCTAAATTACTAGAACAAGTGAAATGGCTTGCGTGTTCTAATGAGCTAAAGAGCCAAACTACAGGTCCAACCAAAGTAGTAGGGTCGTTAGTGAGGAACCAGACTAAGACAGATCCCCGAAAGAGGGCAGCGGCTCCTTCGGTACTTGGATTGGCAGAGACCATAGGGGTCGGTATGGCAGTCTAAGACACACTACCGCGATGTGGAAGGCAACAGGAAACCACCACATTACCTCCCAAGTACACAGCATACCTAAATTATAATAAAATGATGGCATTCTCTGGGGTAAAAGATTCCGGAGTTAAAATAGTCCCCCATTTGGATCTCCAGGAGGGGACTACTTCGGAGGATGCAATCGGAAAGTTAAAAATAAGAGTCGGGAACATTCTGTGAGTCGGAGCGTGGAATGTTAGAAGTATGAAGCAAGTAGGTAAGCTAGAGAACCTAAAAATCGAAATGAATAGGTTATCACTTATTACAATTTAATTGGTGATACATTTATATGGTGATAGTTCTTACCCTTAAAGGTCGATAAAACAGTTTACGAAGTCGGTAATACAGTTTAAGAGTTCATAAATACATCGCGCAAGCGCAATGAATACGAAAGCAATGCAACGCCCTGGCGGCCGGAAGCACGAACCTTATTACAGATTCCGCGTTGCCAACTACCATGACGTCACCATTGTACAAAATTATATTGCGCCATAATCGGAAAATTTAAGAATTTACAACAAAAGGTAATACGTTAATTACTTACATAAATATGTCTCGGGGTTAAAGTTGATACGCCGACGCTATTCCAAAGCGTTCGGACCGGCACTCAGGGCTCCGCTCTGGGCTGTTGGCTGAGCATGGACATCCGATTCGTCTCGGGTCGTGGAGTTCGTTTCGCCTAGGTGGCTATGAATTTCATATACCTAATATGTAGGGAGCGGCAGGATCAGGTTTTATAAGGGACGACAAACAAGATAAAACAGAAGGGAAATCTACATACTAGAGATAAGGCACGATACGATACCTGACCGACCACACTCCTTGAAAGTTCGGGCAAAACAGCCACGTTATAGAGAGAACAGGAAACTTCCCCACTCTTTTGTCTTTTTCCCCATCGGCGCGAACTTATTCGTCCAACCCTCTAGCATCGCGCACTCTGCGCAAACTCACTGGGACGTATCGGAACTACGTGCCTAATCTTTTAAAATTCCCGCGCACCGCGTCTTTTGAAATTATGACGTGAAACCTCCATCCATCCAAACTTAACCTAAACAATGTTTAAGGACCACTTTGGCACGTAACACACTAGACATAGTAGGGATCAGCAAAGTTTGGTGGTCAGAGGCGGGGGATTATTGGAGTGGAGACTTCAGGGTAATTCAAACAGGAGCAGAGGAAGGAAATTTGGGTGTGAGGATAGTTATGCGGAAAAATATAGGATACTGTGTATAAAATTACTTACAAAAAAAAGAAAGAGTACTCGTGGTTAAATTAGAATCTAAACCGGTAAACACAGTAATAATACAAGTATACATGCCCACCTCTAGCTACAGTGACGAAGAGGTAGAAGCCATCTACAAAGCTATCGAAGACATATTAAGATACGTAAAAGGACATGAAAATTTAATAATTACGGTGAAACATGTTTAATTTGCTCTGTATTTATTCGCATTGAATTACAAGTATAAAGCGCCAAGCGTGCCTTATTCTTTATTAATGTTCCATATAGTACATAATGGAACGTTTCGTTTTAATAATCTTCTTGTAGTAAAATATCTGTGTGACAAAGTTATTTTGTCAAGCATCTCTAGCAATCTTGTTGAGTGCATATTTCCCCACCTCTAACCGTGAGTCTTTGAATTGTCGCTACCATTCGTTTCTAGTTTGGTTCGTTAGTCGCAGCCTAGTTATTAATTCATCAAGATGTTTTCCAGACGAGAGGCTTGCGACCTCCGACTAAGTTATTTGTGCGAGTGGTTCAAGTCGTGGTAGACTTGAATAGATTTCAATAACTTCTACTAACGGTTTATAATATATACATTTTACGAACTTAATTTAATTTTGTTTCATTTATTTAGCACGCCTACGAAAAACAATAGAGAAGTACAAATTGCAGACATGTGGTCGTAATTGCTGTTATCCTAAGTTTGAAATGGCTTATAGCATAGGTGTCCAAACTACGGCCCGCGGGCCAAACCCGGCCCGCTAAGTAATTTTATCCGGCCCGCGGAGGGTTTTAAAACATAATGATGTTTTCGCCCAAATCTTTTCATTTCATAAAGGTATAATGAAATGCTACCTTACTCAAAATGATATTTTTCAATTTGTATATACATGTGGCCCTTATAACATGGATCTAATTATAATCCGGCCCGTGCCGCGAGAAGTTTGGACACCTCTGGCTTATAGTATTGTTTGGAACTGATGGAATTTCTGTTCGGATTTGTCTAAGAAAATCAGATGCAGTTTGGTTCGTTATTAGGTTTAAGAAATTTTTGCATGTGTTTAGAAGTCGTTAGTCTTTGATAAACAGACGGTCATATAAACAAAAACACGCAATTTGCTATCATGTTTATGACCATATCACCTGTTTCACTTTCGATTATTGTTGAACTGATTTTACAAACCGTATAGAAAGAAATTTTGTCAGGTTAGGTTTATATAATTGTAAGCTTTGTTCCATTTGAACTTCAGATAAATTTCAAGGTATATTTTCAACGTTATACATTTTGTGATGTAGCAACATTTGACAGATGTTTGTCGTGAAAGCAGATGTTTCGTGCAGCTTTCCTAAAATTCAAATTAAACATTCTTCAATCTGAAGTTAGCTTTTATTCACAGATAAATTATAAAAACTAAGTATAAAAATTTAAATTCGTTTAGTGACAATTGCAAAGTGTTTGCATTTGTGTTCACACAAAATTTTGAGGTTATGAAAATTTATATACTTAATACAAGAAGTACTTGATAAGTAATAGCAGTGAACTTTTGTTATTCTTAATTTGTTATGTATATGGAAGTTTATTTCACTTCATTGCAAAATTTAAATACTGTAATCTACCTGATAAGATCTGCCCAGAATAGAAATGATAGTTCAATGCATTGTGGTTACAAATTATTTTGATCAAATATTTAAAACAAGCTTATGTTTAGAGAGCAGTCTTTTGCTTTAAAAAGACAAAATTTTGATTTTGTTATAAACGTTATTGGTGAGAATTTTTTTTACATGTTAAAAAGTTATGAATTTTTAAAAGAAAGTTTTTTACTACAGTAAACAATTAGTTAAACTTTGAGACTTTTATTTTGGTCAAATGCGTTCAAATCTAATAACATAAAGGTAGAATTTTTGTGCCAATATCATATTGGATATACATTTTTATTTTTGATACTTTTATAGGACACAAATGGTGTTTTACATTTTTTTATTTAATCTTTGTAATTTCTTACAGGAGCTGCGTCTTATTTTTATAAGACAGGTTTTTGTTAACAAAGGCGATCGTTTTATCTTTGGGTTTCCATGTCCGCCCTTAGAATTGTGCTTTGCTCTTATCGTGATTATCTCAGGACTTGGTGGCGCCTATTTAACTTAGTTTAGCTTTGGTTTGCAAACAAAATTCGACTTACCCCCTCACTTCTTATTCCTCTACCCAGGAATAGATCCCTAGCTATGTCGGAAGATAGCCCTTTCTTCGATTCTCTGTGAAGGAAGCGGAAGATTTTTGTTCACTGGCGCCCATTAATAAAAATAAGTTTCACTGGCGCCCAAACAACAATTAAAGAAGTTTCAATGGGGGATTTTAATGCCGTGGTAGGTGAGGGTAGGGAAGGAGCGGTAGTAGGTTTATTTGGTTTATGCACGAGAAACGATATGGGAAATAGGCTGGTAGAATTTTGCGACAAGAACAATTTAATCATTACAAACACATTTTTTCAACATCATGCTAAAAGACGATATACGTGGAAGATGCCAGGAAATATAGGAAGATATCAAATAGATTACATTCTTGTTAGACAACGGTTTAGGAATCAAGTAAAAGACTGTAGAAGCTACCCAGAAGCAGATATAGATACTGACCACAACATCGTAATTATGAAGGCCGCACTTAAATTTAAGAATGTGAAAAAAAGAAACGGAAAAAGGCACTTGGACTTAGAGAAACTAAAAGATAAAGATATTCAAGAAAGATTCGAAAAAAAGTCAAATGAATTGCTCAAAGATATTGAGAAAATATCTGATACTAAGGAAGTAGAAACAGAATGGAATAACATTAAATCCAGCCTAGAGATGGCGGCCAGAGATATTCTGGGGTATACACAAAAAGAAAATAAGAAACCATGGATAACAAAGGATATCCTGAATTTAATAGAAGAAAGACGAAAATACAAAAATAAATCAGATGAAACAGGAAAACAGAGATACAAAGCCATAAAATAGGAAATTATTCGAAAATGCAGGAAAGCTAAAGAACAATGGATTGATGAAAAGTGCACAGAGGTACAAACGAAGATGGAAATAGGAAAGACAGACAAAGCATACAAATTAATTAGAATGAATTTTAGGGATATAAAACCGTACAGCAAAAATATAAGGGACGCACAAGGAAACATCATCATAGAAAACGTAGAGAAAGTGGGTAGAGGGCAAGAATGTATAGAAAATTTATATGCAGGAGAGGAACTAACTGCATTAGAACAGGAATCCGACATTGAAAATGATGACGGGATATCCTATACTTAGAGATGAATTAGTTTGAATTAGTTTGAATTAGCATTAAAGGGTCTGAAAAATGGTAAGGCGCCGGGTACAGATAAGGTGCAAGCAGAAACTCTAAAAGCCGCTGGACCAGCAATAACAGAACGTCTCTTCCAACTTGTAAGCTATATGTATGAGACAGGCGAGATACCCAAAGATTTCAAACGTAGCATCATAGTAACTATACCAAAAAAGAAAGGCACGGATAGATATGAAAATTTTCAAACAATAAGTTTGACAGCACACATGTCAAAAATATTAACTAGAATTGTGCAAAGACGAATGGAAAAACGGGCGGAAGAAATACTAGGAAAAGACCAATTTGGGTTTAGGCAAAACAGGGGAACACGGGAGGCTATTTTAGCTCTAAGAGTGATAATGGAGAAAACAATAGAAAAAGGAGAAAGTGTGTATATAGGGTTTGTAGATCTGGAAAAAGCATTCGACAATGTAAAATGGAAAAAAATGTTTGAAATACTCAAAAAGATTGGAATGAGTTTTAGGGATAGACGAATAGTACATAGCTTATACAAAGAGCAAACAGCAGTAATAGAATTAGAGCAGGAACGTAGAGAAGTAAACATTAGGAAAGGGGTGAGACAGGGATGTGCCCTATCCCCATTGATTTTTAACTTGTACATAAAAGAGGCAATGAATACTGTCAAATGCCAGGAAGACATTTGGAATTACCATGCAGGGACAAAAAATTGATATGCTTAGATTTGCAGATGATATAGCGTCTAGCAAGGAAGAGTTAGAAGCTGCTCTTAATGAAATGGAAACGGTTCCAACAGAGAGATATGGTATGAAAATTAACAAAACTAAAACTAAAGTTTTAGTATACAAAGGTGGGGAAAATAAATCAAAAACAAGAATACAAGTATTTAATACGAACTTACAAGAGGTTAAGGATTTCTGCTACCTAGGAAGCCAAATAACGCAAGATGGGAAAAGCACAAAAGATATAAAACAAAGATTAGCACAAGGTCATGCTACATTTAACAAGAAAAAGCAACTACTGTGCTCAAAGACCACAAACATAGAAACAAGGAAAAGATTGCTTAAAACATGTGTGGAGCACAGCATTGTATAGCTGTGAAGCCTGGACAGTAGGAGAAACGGACAAGAAAAAGGTGGAAGCTTTTTAAATGTGGTGCTACAGACGTATGATGAAGATATCATGGACAGACAAAGTTAAGAACGAAGAGGTACTAAAAATAATAGGGGAAGAAAGAAATATGTAGAAAACAGTAAAAAAGAGGAGAGATAAGAAAAAAGAGAAGAAGAGGCAGACCTAGGTTAGACTACTGCACACAGATTGTAAAAGATGTAGGCTGTAGGGGTTTCAGGAAGATGTGTAGGTTAGCCCAGAATAGAAATCAATGGAGGTATGCATCCAACCAATCCCAAGATGGATAAACTTAATGCAGAAAAAATAACATGATGATTATTATAAGTAACTACAAGAATTGGTTGGGCAATATTCTCAAATAATGTTAAGTGTGTGAAAGGATTTACAGGAAAACCATTACTTCGGCAAATGTCTAAGTGTTGGGGGACCTTGGTAGCATCAGGTTGCTTAACCCCCTTCACTGAATCTCGGTTAAATAAAGCATAAAATTAGAAAACAATAGAAGGGGAACGAGCTGTATACACATGCTGTGTGAGAATTTCAGGGAACTATGTAGGCTAGCTCAGAATATAAATAAGTGCAGGTACGTGTCCAACCAGTTTTGAGACGGAAAACCTAATGACGAAAAAATAAGCGCAGATAAATCTGATGACTAGTATAAACAACTAGTTGCTGGTTGCGAAATATCTGCAACTAATGATGACTGTGCGAAAAGATATATTGGAAAATATATTAAATCGGTGGACGGTTAAGTGTTGGGGGAACTTGGTAGCCACAGGCTGCTTACCTCCCTTCACAACCACTGAAGGCCGGAGAAATAGGGTATATAATTGTAAAACAATAGAAGCTGACCGAACTGCATCTAACAAGTAAGAACGGCGCCTATGAGGAAAGACAACAAACAGAACAAGAAGAAAATTGTTGAAAGCATATGTGTGGAGCACAGCACAGTATGCCTATAAAATACGGGCAGTCTGAAATGCAGACAGAAAAATGGTAGCAGCCTTTTGAAATGCTGTGCTTTAGATGTATGAGTACGATAGCATGGACAGACAAAGATAATAACAAATAGGTTATAGAAATAGTAGGAAAACAAGGATATCTGGGGAAAAAGATAAGAGAAATAGAAGGGCAGAATACGTTCTAAGGCATTTTTGGGGAATAGTATGAGATATATTACAATCAGAGATAGGAAAAAAGAGATAGATGTAGACCCAGATCAGATAGTTATAGATGCAGATTGTGCAAATTTCAGGAAATCTGTAGGTTAGTTCAGAATAGGGAACAATGATGGTACGCATCTAACCAGTTCCAGGACTGAGGACCTAATGATGATGATGATGACTCACCAAGTTTTTGACTCCGATCAAAGCATGGATCGATTACAACTTTACAACAATAGCTGTTCCAATCTGTGCCTGTTCTGGTGCTGTAAATTTTACACTCTTCCATAATCGTTCCAATTTTCACGTTTTTCTTCCATAAAAGAAATACTACAATACTTGAGCGATGCTTTCCAAAGAATGTTCCTGGTTTTATGGATACTAGAGCTTTGTGCATTTAATTAATTGCCTGTGTGAATCTTTGTAGTAGTTCCTATTTTTCCAAACAAACCCATCTATATAAACAGCAGCATCTGTGGCTACCAACTCATTGCTGCACCACATTTTTTTAGGACAAATATTCCCTTTGAACTTCCAATTACTCTCCATTCCAAAAGGTTTTTCCTTGCCCACTAGGATTCTGCTCTTGTTCTAGATTGATTTTTAAAATTATAGGATTATCCGCAACGTTGAGAATACCACAACACTGAAATGTTTTAGAAATTAAATTCTATTACTGTTCCATTACAATAATTGGGCTAAATTTGAAATTCTACAAAATAATAATAAAATATTACGCACCTATATCCTTTGTGGCTCTGCAGATGGAAATGTTTTCCAAAGTTTTGCTCACAAAACAAATTGATGAACCGCATGTTTTGACGAGACTCACTGTTTAAGTTATGTTAGTGACAAAGTAATGACTGCTGACAGGGCATTTTGCAGCCTTCAGCAGTATTGCAAACATAATTAAAATTAACCAAATTCCCAAAGATCATGCCTTGCTGACTTACCAAAGTGAAAATACTGGAAAATCTTGATTTGCTCTAGCTTTTACTAGTTATTTTCTGACTAAGATTGCGCTATAATTCACTTTTTGAAAATACATATGCACATGACATATAACTTTGAGCACTTGCCATTTCAGTGTGTCATGAGTGATGTCTAATTTCACTTATTCATACTCTATGCACAGAGAAAAACATTTTCATATATAAAAAAACTTAAATTGCTGGAAAGTGAGTAAAGTAAAGATATTCAAAAATAATTTTTGTTTGTGGTGTTATTTTATTTATTTGTACATCCAAATTCAGACTAGTCATTGAAGCAAACTCTATGGATGTGAAGAAAATATAAATCTGAAGTAATTAGATAAAGAAGGGTCCAAAAATCTATTACACACTAGAATTACAATACAGTTAATTTACGTACTTACAATAAAACATTTGTTTGCTGCTATATATAACCAGATTAATGCAAACATTCAATAATTTACAGAAATATGGAGCATCTTTTACATCCACCTCTCAATCGACAATATCAATGACTTTAACAATAAAAATGCAACCTACAAATAACAAACTAGTTGAAGGTAAAAAAAAAAATGTAAATAAATTAAACAACAAAGTATAAAATTTTTCTTTTTCATTTGTTATTATAGAACTAGCAATATTGTAATGGTATTTCTACTTATTTATTTACATTCTATTATAGGGTATAATTGAGGAGCCCCTATTTCTTATAGTGACCGAATGTATAAAATGCTTTCATTACTGTAAGAAATATTGGCACTATAATTATACCTAAGCACTGATGATATTGCAGATTATTATATGATTAGAAGACCTTACAAAAAGTAGTCTGGCGTTCTACGGGTTACATGTGGCTCACCACGACGAGGCGCAGGATCAAATTGCAAACTACAAAATAAATTATACTGAAATACTCAGAAAAATTGCCTAAATCACTTACAATGAATATTTAAGGGCGTCGTCCAGTTCCATAATCGCAGCTTGATTACCACATCTATAACAATAATTAGGTGCACTAAAAATTGTTACAACATTTCTATCGTGACACCAATTATAACCCTCCATTACTAGTTGGTGAGCACGAGAGACCAAAGTTAATCCGTTTGAATGATTGAAAGTTTCTGAAATATCTTGACCAAAAGTGTATCCGGCCCCACGAGGTGATATTCCCCAACCGCCACGATCATCAGGATCAGACCATAATAAATCACACATTGGACCTTCATGTGGTACCTTAAAAATAAAAACTATAATTGATAACAAACTATTTTAGAAATAACAAATACCTCTTGTAAACGGTCTAAAGCACGAATATGATCTAAAGTATCGATGCTAGGGCTTAAACCGCCATGTAAACAGAAGATCTGACTGTCCACTAAAGCTGTTAGTGGTAAATAATCGAATAAATCAGTAAAATATTTCCATACATTTGCATTGCCATATTTGCGTAAACATTCATCATAAAAACCATAAACTTGTGTAATTTGTCTAGACTCATGATTACCTCGTAATATAGTGATTCTTTCCTTATATCGCACTTTTAAAGCAACTAACAAACTAACAGTTTCCACTGAATAATAACCACGATCTACGTAATCGCCCATAAACAAATAATTTGTATCTGGACTTCGGCCACCTATTCTGAATAGTTCCATTAAATCGTGGAACTGTCCGTGAACATCGCCACAAACAGTCACTGGACATTTCACTTCTTGTACATTAGATTCTTTAGCTAAGATTTCTTTTGCCTGGTAATAAAAACGTATTAACAGAACATCGATTCACTATATTACTCACCTTATCACATAATGTTTTAACTTGTGGTTCAGTGAGTTGTTTGCACTCATTTAACTGTTCAATCCACTGATCCAGTTCTTTACAGGCAGCCTTATCATCCATCGTATGCGATTGCTATTAATACGAATAAAACAAAAACACTATAAAATTAATACTAATTAAAAATTTGTGTTTTAAATGCCAAGTAGGGCTAATACTGGTGCATTTTAATAGCTTTACTGCGAATTAAAATAGACAAAACAACCCCTGTACAAAGCAAAATGGCCGATATCTGTTCGATATTCGATATGACGTCATGTAAACCGAACACTTCCGAAAGGTTTGGTCTTTAAACTATACTTTTAAGCGCTAACTTTAAAATACTTACGCGGTATGAATATTGAAGTGCTCGAACCGATAGGACAGAAGATTTTATTTGGTTGCTTAACATTGTAGTCTTCATATTCAAAAGGCTACCAATGTTTCTAAAATATTTTAAGTTAATATCTCAAATGACAGTAAATTTACTTTAATGCCATTTGTATAAAAAAAGGTCTACTAGGATTTGAAACTGTCACAAATCAGACAGGGAACTTGCTGTTTCAGTAATACCAATACGTCAAATGTATTTACTATACCGTTTCCGATACTAATAAGAACGTATGCTAAAGAAATTTACAATAGTATTTTAAATTAACTAATAATGAACATTGACAGAACTAAGTTTGGTTAGTATCTCTAAATTTAAATCAAACGTCGATAGAAATTATTATTAGTTTTAGTACAAGTATTATAAAGGAATGGTAAATATAGCAACACGTTAACTTTGTCCATACCTTTAGATCCTAGATTTAACCAATTTCCATTTGCAATTGAAGATGCTCCTGTAACTAAAAAGACATTTACAATTACCAACTTTATTTGTAACATTAGTTTTGACTTATTCTTCAAAAGTACAAATAAATTTTCAAAACTATATGAATCAAAATTAGACACGCATTTGCAATTTCTTCATTACAGAATTGAGAGAATCTTATTCTATAACGGTGAAATTAGTAGCACAAGTATAATATATATTCTATTATAGTTGTGTTTCCTTTTTATGTATTGCGATGAGTCACACACTAATATAAAGAATTTAATTGTACTACAAATTCATTCAATTTTTAACATTTTAACATTTGTTAAATTAGTTTTCTTAAACTGATATTCGGAAATGGAATTATTTAAGAAAAATTGACAATTTCTTAAACGTTTTATATATTAAACATTTTGTAAACAGACTGATTTTAAAACTAAATAAATCACATATATTTCTATTTCGTGTTTAATACTTGCAAACGTGCACCCTCGATACAATAAGGTCTGAAAATATTTTAGTAAAAAGCTGTTAGTCATTTTAAATACAAATATTGAAATCTTTTTAGTTTGATAACTTCATAGTCGCTGTAAATTATTAAGTTTTAACTGTATCTATAACTGTATATACAACTCTATATACAATATAGACTGCAGATTAATATTGTTACGAACTATTGTTGTATATAGCGAAGCCATTATTTTAGATTACTTTTAAAACATTACATTGTAACACAATCAGTAAACCGCGCATCCTTTGCTCAAGGAAAACTTGCAACATGTATCAAATGTCACGTTCCTGAAACTACCTCACCACACTTATCTTTTTTATATATTTAATCTTTTGGTCAGGACTTTACTGTGTCTTTACTTTGTAACAACCGCAATTAGGTTTCCTGCAGATATCCAAGAACTCAGAAAAGTTTTGGCTTACCACTATTAAACATACATTTTTATCGTCTGCCATAACCTTCGGCAGGAAACCCATTTCTTGTTATCAGCAAAGAGGAAGCACCAGAATAGTTGAGTAGTCTGTGTATGAGTATGACCGTAGTTCATCCCTTGCTCTGGAGTAAGTCGTCTCAGAGCCAACACTAAAAATGGCGACTTAATCTTTTATGGTTGTTGAAACATTTTAACCAAGATAGTTACGTAAGTAATTCTTTCTAATTATAACTGTCAAATTGTAACGTGCATTTTCGTAGCTTAACCTTTTTACAATACTCAATTCGTAAATACATTTCTGCAACTACTATCTCTATGTTTTATATATTTATTAACTCGTTTGCGAATAATCCCTTTATATTATATTACGCGATTATCGACTTTCACTCTCCACGATTCGATAGTGTGGTTAGGTGATCGAGATTAAAACACATCCTTAGGCGAATGCGTCGTATTATAATGAGTGGATATTATTGATTTTCGAGTTATCGATAAGAGGTTGGAATAGAACGAGTGGAGATAAACAGATGGGGAGTTGTAGTTTGCTCTTCGTTCCGATATATATTAGGTTAAAAATACTGTGGCCTTGTTGTTTTACTAATTGTGTTTTGAGTTGAGTTTCTTTTGGGGAAAAAGCTGTGTATTTACTTATTCGGCATGTTCTTCACAATTAAGGAAATAGTTTTAAATTGTTTAAACGTAAGTAAATGTAGGTGAAGGACGCGAATAACCGGTAAAATGAACTTTTGATTTGACCCAACCTAATTTTTGTATAATTGAACTGTAAATTTGTAAAATCCGAGCGATAGAATGCAAACAACATGTAACTAAATCAGTGGCGTATTCCGTGATCTATTCTTTACATCATTTTTTTTCTTTACGTCACTTTCGCGTGATCTATTCTATAAATATTTTTTTTTGTGTGTCATGAATGTGTTTGTGCTTTTGCTTTTAAGAGAGAAGTGCCTTAAATAAAAATGGTACATTCGTTAGTTACTTTTGGAGCACTACTTGGTTATGTGGTTGCGTTTGTCGTGTTTTTAAATGTTTTACCGTATTCAAACAATGCCTTTACCAACTGAGATTAGCTTCAGAAATCGACGAAGTTCTTTCTGCTGAAGCAGATCCGCAATACGAAAAATTCTTGACGGATGTTTGGATCGGAATTATACTAACTTTAATTGTTCTTAGTTGCGTGTGTTGCATGTGTTCCTGTCTGTTGTACCACAAATTCCACCCCCGCGAATAGACTGTGAATCTTTGCCAAGCTACACCAGTGCATCTGGCTTACCAAGCTATCAGGAGGCTTTCGATACGTTACAGAAAGTAAAAGAACAATCTGCAGTTGATAGTAGTGTCAAGTTTCAAGTTGATAATGGGATGGAACCATGGACACCCCACACTCCACCAACTCCAACTGCAAGGCTATCAGTAGCCGAACTAGTCCAATTCTATAGAAACTCTTCCTGTGCTCCTGGTTGTGTAAGTTGAACTATTCCTACTTATTATTACTTTAAATATCTATCCGTGGTTTTGCCATATCTTCGTCGTCCTGATACCTTTTACTATAGACTTGCCTGCGATTAAAAAAAGAAAAAAAAAGAAAGAAAAAAAAATCAATACTGCTGAATTACTCATATCAATTGTGTCTTATCTATTTATCTTTTGTTAATATTTTGTCTGATTTATGTTTAATTGGTGTGTGAGGAAACGTTTATGCTACTCCCCAATATTACCTCACTTTGTACTAAAGATTTGTTATATTGCTTTTAACGTTGTTATATTATATAGATTATCTAACCAGTTTTTTTTTACATTCTACCAAGTACTGACTAACTTAGACTATGCATTGCTGCTATGCTTTTTCTTTATTTCAGGTTTGCACGACTAATCTTTTTTATTGCAGGTTTGCCATTCTAATTTCTTTTATTGCAGGTACTGTTACTAACTCCTTACCGCCGCATACATCATATGTCAGTCTGCTTTCTACAACCCCCCCCCCCTACTCTCTAATTGAGCCCGGTCAATTCTTTGACTTTCTTTGTGTTACGTAGCAAAATTCTTGCAATGCTTTATACTTTGTTATCAACCTGTCATTTGGCTTTAAGTTTATTTATAATTCATTAAATTGTTGATTTCATCATGTTGTTATTCCACTTGATACTGGATCCCAAGGTCCCTAGGACCTAAGTTAAGTACCACCTCTCGCTACCAAAGACTCCACCATCACATCACCTAGCTACGCCATCGCGCCCACGTATAATTCACAATCATCAAAAAGTGTACTTAACACTATTAATAAATTATAGTAGTCTTAGTGTTGTTAAGAAGACTTTGGTTAAGGATTTAGTTCAAGAAGATATTAGTGCTTGTAAATAGCCTAAGTGTGATAGTGCTTCATTGCTAATTGGACTGAAAACATTTATAAATAAAGCATATACTGTTAATTAAACTTGTGAATAGTGAATAACAAAAATTTTTGTTATTACTTGTTCTAAATTGGTGAAAGCGTTAATAAATAGCCCGGTACAATATTATCCACATACCACAATTTTATAGTTTTTGTAGTGCATTTAGTTTTTTAAATTCTAAACAGTAAAGTAAGCTATAACGCGAACCAAAAGGAGGTTGTAAAGTAGTATTAAAACTGATAAATTTGGAGCGCATTAAAAAACAGATACTGTCCCTCCCATTTTAGTAAAGGACGAAAAATTTGTAGATACAAGATGATAATACATTCGTTAAGCTTTAAAAATCATCGAGAATAATACGTAAATATGTATTTGAATACAAATAGTTGATAGTGGTGTTTATTAAAAAGATTGAGTCCTCTAATTGCAAAAAACACCAGAATGGTTTTCACATCTAAAAGGTAAGTTCCTTAATTCAAGCAGAGAAAAATTTCAGTAAACAAAAAAAAGTAATTTCTCCAAATCAATATTTTGTTAATTGTACTGTTATATAAGAATAGCTTTGTAAATATTATATCAGTACTATTACATTTAATAGTTATACTTCTAAAACAATTTAATAGATGAGAATGTAATGAAACGAGCTGCTGCTACAGCGTTTCTTTAATTCAAAACAAGTAATAATAATGGTCTTTATTACTCACTGTTCACAAGTCTAATTAACAGTATATGCCTTATATATAGATGTTTTCAGTCCACTCAACAATGAAGCATTATTACACTAATGAATTTACAAGCACTAATATCTTCTTAAACTAACTCCTTTACCATAGGTTCATTAACAACACTAACACAACTATTTGTTTATATACTTCTATTTATTTATGTATACTACAAGCTGCATGTACATTAGCCACAGCATATCACATTTATGTAATACTTCTAAAAGCTCAAAACTACTATTACTTTACAACGTTGTAATTTATATACGACATTCTAGTATAGACTGACCCTTGCATTCATTAGCGGTCTTATATATACTCTGGATTACAAGGATGACTCATGCTCCCGTAATTTCTAGAAGAATTCTGGAATCCTTGAGAATACGCTGTGCCCCGAGCATTTGTATGTTTGACGGGTTGCCTAATTGTGGATCGCAACAGTAAAATAAATGTTTCTGAAATTTATTCTATCTTGTGGACATAGAAATGTATAAACATTGCTTAAACGTTATTATACTAATCTGATCATGAAATTGTTGTAAAAGATATTTTATTAATGGGAATTATTTATATTCATTTAAATTAAAAATTATTTCTATGTATTGTGTTAAGTCAAAAACAAGAATACAAATAGGTAACAAGAACTTACAAGAGGTTAAAGATTTCTACTACCTAGGAAGTCAAATAATGCAAGATAGGAAAAGTGCAAAAAAGATATAAAACAAAGGTTAGTACAAGGTCGTGCTACCTTTAACAAGAAAAAGCAGCTACTGTGTTCAAAGACAACAAACATAGAAACAAGGAAAAGATTGCTTAAAACATATTTGTGGAGCACAGCACTATATGGCCGTGAAGCCTGGATAGTAGGAGAAGCGGACAAGAAAAAGGTAGAAGTTTTTGAAATGTGGTGCTACAGACGAATGATGAATATATCATGGACAGACAAAGTTAAGAACAAAGAGGTACTAAAAATGGTAAGGGAGGAAAGAAATATGTGGAAAACGGTAAAAAATAGGAGAGACAAGATTATAGGCTACATACTACGGCATGAGGGAAAAGTGCGGAATATATTAGAAGCAGAGATAGGAAAAAAGAAAAATAGATGTAGACTTAGGTTAGACTATTGCACACAGATAGTGAAAGATGTAGGCTGTAGGAATTTCAAAGAAATGTGTAGGGTAGCTCAGAATAGAAATGAATGGAGGTAGACATCCAACCAGTCCCAACATGGATAAATTAATGACGAAAAAATAACTGCTTAAACATGATGATTATTATAAGTAACTACAAGAATTGGTTGGGCAATATTCTCGAATAATGTTAAGTGTGTGAGAGGATTTACTGGAAAACCATTACTTCAGAAAATGTCTAGGTATTGGGGGATCTTGGTAGCCATAGGTTGCTTAACCTCCTTCACTGAATCTCGGTGAAATAGGGCATAAAATTAGAAAACAATAGAAGGGGAACGAGCTGTATACACATGTTGTGTGAGAATTTCAGGGAACTAGGTAGGCTAGCTCAGAATATAAATAAGTGCAGGTACGTGTTCAACCAGTTTTGAGACGGAAAACCTAATGACGAAAAATAAGCACAGATAAATCTGATGATTAGTATAAACAACTAGTTGGTGGTTGCGAAATATCTGCAACTAATGATGACTGTGCGAAAAGATATATTGGAAAATATATTAAATCGGTATATGCTTAAGTGTTGCGGGAACTTGACAGCCACAGGCTGCTTACCTTCCTTCACAACCACTGAAGGTCGGAGAAATAGAGTATATAATTGTAAAACGATAGAAAGTGATTGAACTGCATCTAACAAAAAGGAACAGCGCCTGGGAGGAAAGACAACAAACATAGAACAAGAAGAAAATTGTTGAAAAACGGTAGCAGCCTTTTGAAATGCTGTGCTTCATATGTATGAGGACGATAGCATGGACAGACAAAGATAATAACAAATAGGTTATAGAAATAGTAGGGGAACAAGGATATCTGGGGGAAAAAATAAGAGAAATAGAAGGACAGAATACGTTCTAAGGCATTTTTGGGGAATAGTATGGGATATATTACAAGCAGAGATAGGAAAAAAGAGGTAGATGTAGACCTAGATCAGATAGTTATAGATGCAGACTGTGCAAATTTCAGGGAAATTTGTAGGTTAGTTCAGAATAGGAAACAATGATGGTACGCGTCTAACCAGTTCCAGGAACGAGCGTCTCGCGCCACATCTGATCTTGGCTGCCGCAAAGTCATCATACTCGTCATTTACATACTTGCAGCTTTCCAATATGCTATAGTGATATTATTGCCTATTTGGTGTCAATATTCGAGATGCACCATTTTGCTGAGATTATTATCCTCACAAGCGGTTTCCAAAATTCGATTTATTGATTTATTCTCCTTTCTGTGAGATACACTACTGATACAATAAGTGATTTACTTTTTTCTATAATGTAATGAAGATATAGTTTCCACTTGTTCATTTACAGAATTAAAATTATTAAATTAAAACCACCAAGGAACATAACATCTGTGAACATAAACATAACCTCTCATACATAAACCTATCCAGGCAAATTTCAACAAGGAAGCTATGGCCTTGACGGCAGCCAAGATCAGATGTGGCGCGAGACGCTCGTGTTCCAGGACTGAAGACCTAATGATTATGACAGAAACATATCATACTTAGTTGTTTTCATATGTTAATACAAAAAAATAATTTGTTTTATAAATTTCGTGTATTTACACAACCGAATGGATAATTATATTTTAAAATACATCTATTGGTTTTAATAAATTAAAGTAAATGTTTTAAATTATTTTCTGTAGATTTTCCACTAGTTCAAAATGTCTTTAAAACGTTCTTGTGGACGTAGGGTGAATAATAACCGACGTAATGCTTCGACATGCCTCATTAGTTAAATAATTTATAATATTTAAATGGTTTATTTTTTGTGATAGTAAATAAACACTACTAAGTATGATACATCGCCGTATTTATAATAAATTGGTAATTCATTTTCGATAAAAATACATAAGGGGTGCAATTTAATAATAAAAAGTTGGGGTCGGGGTGGTTTCGAAGGGAATGTAAAAACAAATGACATTTCTGAATACGTCATTAGATGGGTATTGCCATTAAAAACTTTTTTATATATTTTTCTAGCTTTTCAAATAAGGGAGATAATGCCTGTATACGATAACATGGGACACCCTGTATATGACTATTTGCAAGCTTAATGTATAATGATAATGAAATATAGCACATGTGTATAGTATTTAAATTGAAGTAGAACTCGAAATCTCAAATTTTTGATAAGTCAAAATTTTTCTTTTTACTTCAGATTCGATTTTCAAGGTTCGACTTTATACGACGTTATACTGATAACTGACACAAACCATTTGAAATTTCAGAAATTTTGTTTAATAATGAGTGGTCAGGACAGTAAGAGAAAACTTAACACGTTAGATTCGTTTTTCAACAAAAAAACTGACAATGCACATGCACTCGAATCTACACCACCTATACCGACAGCATCTAATTCTCAAACAATCAGGAATAATTCTGATGTTCAACAAGTTCCAGTTGATAATAAACACGATATCGCAAATTACACTGATCGCAAAGTAGCTCAGGAACAAGTCAATATATTTGACTTGTTTAAAAACGTTTGGTATCCAGAATTTAATTTTAAATTTCCGTCAACTGGACCAAGAAATCTAAAATTTCAATTCAATTGGTTTAACAGGTGGAAATGGTTGGCATATTCCAAAAAGACTGATGGTGCTTATTGTAAGTTCTGTGTGTTTTACGCTGCTGGCAAGCATCAATTACTAAGTAAATTAGTGAAGAAAAGATTTGACAACTGGAAAGATGCCGTTGAAATTTTTAAAAGCCATGACTTTAGTGAATATCACAAATTTAGTGTAATTAAATCCCAAAATATTTCGTTAATTATAAAGAAAAACAAGAGCCGATAAATTTACAATTAGATAAAGCGATTAAAAAAAATAGAAGAAAATCCAAAAAAAATCATTCCTCTGATAGATACAATTATTTTATGCGGACGTCAGTGTATTCCTCTAAGAGGGCATCGAGACTCAGGCTTTATTGACTCTGCCGAAGAAACAGTAGAAAACGAAGGGAATTTTAGAGCAATATTGCGGTCATAGTTGCGTTCTGGAGATTAATCACTGAAAATGCATCTAGAAAGTATGTCAAAGAACGCAACATATTTGAGTACAAAAACACAAAATGAAATAATTTATACATGCGGCAAAATTTTAACACAGAAAATATTTGAAAAAGTTAATAAGGCAAAATTTTTTTCCGTTTTGGTTGATGAAACAACTTATGTTTTAGGCATTGAACAATTCTCTCTATGTATACGATTCTTCAATGAGGTCTCCTTTAAAATTGAAGAACATTTCATAAAGTTTGTTCCCGTAACTAGCATGACAGGTCAAAATCTAGCAAATGTTCTTTTAACTAATTTGGCGGATCTCAACATTGATTGTACCTATATGGTTGGACAAGGATATGACGGTGCATCAGCTATGAGTGGTGTGTTTCATGGCGTTCAAGCCTACGTGCGCGAAAAATTCAGCTGTGTTCTCTATGTTCACTGTGCTTCCCATTTTTTAAATTTAGCCATATCCGATGCGTGCAACGTTTCCCAAGTAAGAAACTGTATGGGGATATTAGAAAAAATATGCAATTTTTTTAGAACTGCAAAACGACACCATGTGTTTAAAACAGAGATTGAGAACACAAATTAAAAGAGCTATGTCAAACTAGGTGGGTTGAAAGACATGATTCTATTTTAACATATTTCGAATTACAAGAGGTAGCTATTAGTTCTTTAAATAAAATACAAGATTGGAGTGATAAGGACGCCTGCTCGGATGCGTATGTGCTTACTAAAGCAGTGTTAAGTATTGAATTTCAAACAACAATTCAAATACTCACAAAAATATTTCCATTAGTCTACCATTATGTAAAAGTTTACAAATAATTAATATTAACTTAGGAAGGGCTGTCGCTCTTGCAAAAAGTGTTAGAAATACTTTAAGCAACATTCGAGAAAACGCTGAGAGTGAATTTAAGCAAATGTTGGTCAGGTAATTAATGTGTGCAAAAAATATAATATCGAAATTAAAGTTCCTCGAACTACCTCAAGGCAAACTCAAAGAGACAATGTACCATCTCCTTCTCCTGAAGAGTGCTACCGACGAGTGATTTTTATACCCTTTTTAGACTCATTCATATTACATCTTAAAGATCGCCTCCTGGTTCATGAAAATATTTTAACGAGTTTTGATGTGATAATTCCAGTGGGAAATGAAGAAACAAATGTAATTGACCAAGAAAAATTACGAAAATTGTATACATTCTATGGACATTATTTGGATGCGCACAGTTTTGATATTGTATTAGGGAAGGTAAAACTCTGGAAAAGCATATTGAATGAAAATAGTGAGCGTCCCAAAAGTGCCATAGATGCACTCCTTTATTTAAAAGAGAAACACCTCGAGCAATTCCCAAATGTTGCCACACTTTTAAAAATATTAATTACCATTCCTGTGACAACAGCATCCAACGAAAGGGCGTTTTCAACTTTAAGAAGATTGAAAGCGTACCTTCGAAACACGACAGGAGAGGATAGACTAAATGGATTAGCTCTTCTAAATATTCACAGAGAAATCTCTGTTAACATTGATCGCGTCATTGATGACCTGGCTAAATAAAAAACGACGCCTAGATTTTATTTTGTAGACTTCTTGTGTTTTGTTTCTATTTGTATTATTAAACTATTCAATTGTAGCATAAATTATAACTTACGGGTAAATTTGCATCCGCTCTGTAGATTAAACTGTGGCGATTAAACTTTAAAGATATTCTGTGTTATTTGTGCTGTGCCGTAAGAAATACTTTAAAACTAGTTTAGTTCGTAGTTATGTGTTGACAATTGACAAACGATAATAACTACCGCCTTAGTCTACACATCTCCATTTGTTCCAGTGCTCGCCGCCGAAAGAGTAATAATTCAGGTAAGTGCTTAAAAGTGCTGTTAATGTAAATATTTGTATACATGCCTACTTTTCCCATATTGAAGTTAACCGTATTCTTAACACTTTGTATTAATGCTAAATTTGTTTTATTTTTATGAAATATTATTTTATGTACTAAACAGGTCAAGACCAATAGTAGTTTCTCTCCATCAAGCAATAAGTTGTCAAACCCCCCGCCCCCCCGACAAAATTTGTAGGCACGCCACAGACAGCAGTCATCAGTTGTTCAAAAAATATCGCCCAGAGCACAAATTCATCATATAGTGATAATCTCGATAAAAATTTGGAATCTGGCATCACTACAAATAAGTGGTAAATGTAGGTAGTACTGTGTTCGTTAGATCTAACACAAGAATATCCTAAATCAAAGGATGCGTTTTATAAGTTAATAAAAATAGAACCTTTCTGTTTACCTATATTGCTTAGTAAGCGCAAGCAAAAATGGAAGCAATATATTAAACTTGCCACACAATTCAAATCCTAGGTGTTTTTCTAAATTAAAAAATTGTGCTTGTTGTCAAACATGTTGAAGTTTGTTTCAGTAAGGTCAAGTTGGACGACTGAAATTACTGATTGGCTGGATCTATAAAAAAAAATTAAAGCGTTTTTTAGTAGTTGAATCCCATTTAAACTTGTTGTTTTATTTACGATATGTGGAAAAAATTACAGTCAATAAAGAAAAATACTTTACTGTTAAAATAGGAAACTGTTTTGAAAAAAATGTTTCAAAAGGCCTTTTCATATTACTTTAACACTATTCCAACACATGCTACCATTTAGAGAATATAGAAGTTCTTTTATTTAGAGGACAATTATAAAAGTAATTTTTACATTTAGTTCACTTAGTAATAATGATCCCAAATTGCAAAAAAAAAGCCTAAGCAATCAAGAGGATCAACTAAACATCTTTCCTCAAAAATTCAAAATGACATTATCAATACTTTAAGTGCTCACTTGAAAAATGTGTTATTAAAAAAAAAAATTAGACCAGCCCCTTTTTATTAATCATAATGTATAATACCACACAAAATATAAGTTATGTTTTATTTTAAAGCTTTTAGGAATTCAATTTATTAATTTAGAAGTTAGGGACTTTATTTTAATATTTGTAAAGATTGCCGTTAATTAGTGCAATTCCGTCGATGCTGTGAAATCCCGGAATTAGTATCGTTCACACTGATCTCGGCATCAGTTGCTTATCTTTGCAATCGTACTAGCTGGCACAGGGTTCTGGCGTAAGGGGAAGTTTATCTTGCTACAAACGCAGGCGGAAGTACGTTAATCTCGGTAGGTGGGGAAAAACATTTAAGGCGAGAACCAGCGATTAGTTCGGCAGATTCTATCGTACCGCCACATCTTTCTTACCAAAAGACATCATACTTTACCGGGTAGTGCTGACGTTAGTGCTTTCGTTCCCACCCATTTTTACTTATCCTATCGTCTTGTCAGTGAAGCCTTACCTGCAGAAGCAGTGACTCCAACAACTCAACAGAACAAAGCAGAATGAACCACTCCCGAGGTATGCCGTGTACTTGGGAGGTAATGTGGTGGTTTTTTGTTGCCTTTCACATTGCAGTAGCGTGTCTTTGAATGCAATATCGACTCCTATGGTCTCTACCACTCTAAATACAGAAAGAGCTACTATGGGACCTGTCTTAGTCTGGTTCTTTGCCAGAGATAATAATAATAATAATAATAATGTCTTTATTGCACAACATAGACAAATTAATAACATTTACATTTATAGTCTTTGCAATTTCTAAATAGACCTGCGTCATTACCGTTTGTGACGTCAAATTGTAGCGAAGATGCCGCTACCAAAATCCTATTGCCACATGATTAAAATAGCGCCATCGGTAGAATACAGAGATTGAAAATATTTAATAGCAGATGATGAATGTGATTTGTTAGTTTTTAAAAAAGTATTTTTTAGAATAAATTTTTATCGACAATATTACAGATTAAAGTCACTAATTAACAATATATTTTATTTACTTCTATATTTTTACCACTGGACATATTTTAAATATAGTTGCGTATTTCTAATGCTCCTAATTTTATGGCCATTAGTATATTATACCAGAGACGCAATAATAACCACAGTTATTCAAGAGGTTATGTCATTGGAATTATAATTTAAACGTTTCGATTACACAAATCGAAAAGAAAAGGAAGAAAATTACAATTCCATTTGTAAGTAAATTCTCATTAACTTTGAATAATTAAGATGTGTCACTTTAAAATAATCTTTTAGATTTCCCTCAAACCATCTACAAAGACTAAAGTTATGTTATATACAATGCAAACGAAGTATTTAACACTTTGAAATCTCCCTAAAATTTGTGATCATTTTACTTGTTTATTAGTATGCAACTAGATTGAATACGGCATGTTGTGAAAGCATTTCCAACAACTAAAACAATACATACGGATAAAGACTTTAAATGAACCAACTTTGAATTCTGTTGTTGAAATATGCCATTATTCAAGAAAAGAATAACTGTTACAGGATTATTACTGTTCCCAGTAAAAATTCAAAATTGCAAGTTATCTCCAGTCGGTGTCGTAAGCTAAAAATGAAAACTTTATAACCAAAAGGTTCAACGACTAATCATTTCGATGGAATTCTTAAAGATATAAACAGCAGTTTGTTAAATATACAAAAACATGAAGGGGCAAGAATCTTCCAAAAAATAGGCATTTACTTTATTACTTTCGAGGCCATATAATTGTTGCAGGTAATTGAATAGTTTGAAACAAATAATTCAATATTCAATTTACCATTTTTTGTAGATTGGTGTAATATAAAGACTTTGACCTTACTTGTATTTAGCACCTCCAAAATTTAAGCTAGTGTAGTATTGGCCAGTTCATCACCAGTGTGTTTCTTACATCCAATATCCTGAAGATGAATTTGCAACCCATATTTTAAAAACAAGTCGCTCAAGAGTTTAACAAGTATTAAAAGCTTGTAATTTAACAATAAAATATATATGGTTGTACTTGTTTATTATACATAAAGTTTTAGATAGTTATAATTAAATTAGAAGTACATCGTGTAAAAAGTTTTTTAATTCTAAGTAGCCATGCGATTGGTTAACTAGTTCAATTTGATTGAAAATCTGAATCACTGTCATCACCATCACCATCTTCTTGATCAAATTTGATCTCATGTTCCACCAATCTTTGATAATTTTTCTGCATGTTCTATCGAATGTGCCCAAATCTTTGGTGTTATTTTTTTCTAATGCTTCTTTTCACATCTGTAAACAGTTTTCAACAGACCTCCCATCTCTTCCAGCATGTCGGTTGTAGTAGCTCTTACTAACACCCCATACATTTTCAATTGCATTGAATATGCAGTGATACGGTGGCAATCTTAACACCCTATGTCTGATCGGCCAGCAAATCAGCTTTAAAAATCTTTGGCGGTTTATGCCTAAAATTTTTAATAAATACTGATATGTTATAAAGCACATAATTTTGACTTACATCGTGGCAAGTTAAATAAATTTTGCTTAAAATCATTAGTTCCGTAAGAAATTATTTAGTAAGTCGCTCTACAACGTTACTTTTTTTCTAGAAACTGTTAGATGTTTTATTAACAAGTATAATAATACGACATGTCTAAAATTATTGCAAATGATTTTTCCAAATTCTTTAATAATTAATTTTCAAATTTTGCTGATTTACTTCTCTGCAGTAATTTAGGTTTTTTGTGGAAAACGAGAAAAATCAATTTCAGCCCCATTTAGTAATTCATTAACATTTCGGGCATGTAATACTATGTTCCTTTGGTAGGTACGGCTTACGGCACCATCCTGAAAAAGCCATGTTTCGTCTAAAAACAAAAATGCTGCAGATTATCTTCTTTTATTTTGGATTCTGGATAATATATCCAGAATCAAATTCCATTTATTCATAATATTTAGCAGTTCCATTAAATCTCTTCTTGGATTGTCTTTCAGCCATTTAAACCCAAGACTGTTTTCAGGGATCGTTCACTATACCATTAAAAAACACCATGTTTTAAGTTCAACCATCAAGTATCAACAGAAACGTGATAAATCTAAAATAATTACATGTTGCACTATAAATTTAATTGAAAAACGAATACTAACGATTTTTACACAGCGTATAAAGGTGATCAAACTAGCAACAAGTAGCTTAGTTCTGGGTCTATATGAATCTAGTTCATCGTCTCTGGTTATTAGAGTTCAGTTTGTAACGTGCATTTTTGGTGGCCTAACATTTGTAGTCTACTTAAATCTTAAAATACATTGTTTTTGGATCGCGGTTTGTATAAAGTAAATACTTCCGCCTAGTTTTCAGATTGATATGCAAGTTGACTCGTCGGTATTAATTTTAAAAGATGGTTTAGTTGTAAATTGGAATACTCGTAAAATTACTTTCCACTTGTCATTAATAAATAATCCCGCTGTAATTAATATGTGGATATAACAGTCTAGGTAGGCGATCAGAAGTTGTACTAGTAGGATTAGATATAAACAAAAAAGGGTCGTTTTTTGTTCTTGCTTGCGAGATGTCAAAAATTAAGTGTAAGATACGGTTTTTCTGGTTGAACTAAGAGTGGTAGAGTTGGTGAAACTCGACGCACGGGTGTTCGAAGAACTTTCGACGTACGGCTTTAGTGCTTACGCGTGTCTACTAAACGTTTTTAGTAGTCTTTCTTATGAAAAAAAAGCCGTAGAACTAACTGTCGCGAAGTCGTAGTTGGTCTTTGGTTCCGATATAGGAATTACATTAAAGATACTGTTTCGTTCTGCTTTTAACTCGGTGCACGCGGGTTTTAAGGACATGGTTACGGACTCCCTCTAGTGATACATGTGCTTTACTTATTATGGCTTTTGTTGCTTGCTTTGTCTGGTGATATTTAAACTGTGACAGACTACCGGTATACAAAAGTAGTGGTTGAAGTTCCTCGCTGCTTTTTGTATGGTTATGCAACTAATATACCTAGTTTCTTCGCGTGATAAGGTCCGCTGCTAACCCCAGTGAAATCAGTCAGTGTGATTAGGGTAAGTTGTGATAAGTTCCATCAACACCCTCACAGTTTAGGGTGCAGTGCTTCGTTAGTGCCAGACATCGTGGATCCCACACTGCAATGGCAAGGAAGCGGTACTGAAGGACTTTGTGTAAGTTGCACTATTTCCTATTTGTTCTTACTGTAAATATCTACCCGTTGTTTTTGCAATATTCCTGGTCGTTCTGATACCTTTTCCATAGACTTGCCCGCTATTTAATAACAAAAAAAAAAAGAACAATCAACCCTACTGAATGACTCAGAACAATTGTGCTTATCTACTTATTTATGTCTTTGCTAAAAATTTTACTAAACTACTTAGAGTAATTATGTCTTACCTATTTATATTTTTTTTTGTTACATTTTACCTGAATTATGTTTAATTGGTGGGTGATGAAACGTTTCTGCTACTCCCCAATATGGCCTCACTTTGAACTCAGAATTTTTCTGTACTGCTATTACTGTTGTTAGATTATAGAGTTTATCTAAACAGTTGCTCTTATTTATTCTATAAAGTACTGAACAATTTATACTTGATCCATAGGCTATGCTTTTTCTCTGTTTCAGGTTTGCAGGACTAATTTGTTTTTCTTTCAGGTTTACTATTCTAATTTCTCTACGGCAGGTACTGGTACTAACTCCTGACAGCCGCGTCCCTTATAGATTGGTCTGCTTTCTACAACTCCCCCTACTCTCCGATTGAGCCCGGTCACTGTTTTTTTTTCTTGGATTTTCTTTTGTTACGCACGGCTACGAGCCACCGTGACATAACTTTGACGCACAACGTGGCGTCTACTAGAAATACGTAACAAGTTTAATACTAATATGAGTTCTGAATAGCACTGGTTGCAGTAAAAACCAACCAAATATCAATATATAAAAACGGAAAAATTCATGAGGTCGTTGACACCAATTAACAAGGAATGGCATATAACCTAAAATTTAAATGTCAATATTTGACTTTAAAATTATTGGCAACGTCGTAAATTGCTATTATTCAAACCAAAACCATAACATAAATATTGTATGGTATTAAGTTGACAAACATCTACATAAAAAGTTAGTACTTGTGTGACGTCGCGGATGACGAGGCCTATTTAGAAATTGCAAAGACTATATGTGTATAGGCAAAACCATTTAAGCTGACCTATGACTCACCGCGGTACATTATTAGAAATGATAATGTAAACTGCATTGTCTTTGTCAGTATATGTAACTACTCTGCGCTAAAAAGGATGGATAGGAAAGAAGTACGTCTTTTAAAGATTAGTATGGCAGCATCAAAACCTATGTCTGTTATAACTAATATTTATGTATTATTATAACCTATAAATAATTTTAATTTCCTGTCACTTTTTGTTGTCTTTTCACGTAGTTTTTGCTTTTTTGTTGTATTTACGTTTTTACATTTAGCTCAAATTGCAAAAATATAAGTTTTTCAAAACTAAAAGGATTTCTTACACATTGTAAAAGGTAAATACAGATGCAATTAAACGTAAAATTTATGAGATGCACTCGAAAAGTAATACAAAATTAATCGTAAATAGTAACTGATTTTTATATTTTAGGATTGCATGTAACTGCAAAACACTCCAAAAAGAGCTTGCTACTGCCGGCATATATGATTTTAAATTAACTAGCTTAAGAAGACTTTTACCTACCTTAATGTAGTAGAGCAATAGTACAATAAAATAATACAATACCGTTTTGTTTGTTTAATACTAAATTTGATTAAATACAAATTAAATATTTACAAATACACTTTTATATGTACAACCATACTTGTTAACCATTTAAAACAGGAATAATATAAAATCCCGAAACTACAATTTCCCTGATAATCGTGTGAATAACAGTCTCAATTCCAACAGTAATCATTAGTCTTCAGATATTATCGCTACGCCACCACCATGCCGTCTTGCGATCATTTCTAATTAGTGTGT
The DNA here is from genome assembly GCA_036346225.1 of Platerodrilus igneus. NCBI lineage: Eukaryota > Metazoa > Arthropoda > Insecta > Coleoptera > Lycidae > Platerodrilus > Platerodrilus igneus. Next base: position 89,190 of record JARFIW010001028.1, read on the forward strand.
AATTATTAATATTAATTAGGTCGCTCGGTTATGAGATTGAAGCAAAGTTTCTGTAATTGCGATTAAATTATAACAGTTTGATAAAACGTAAACTTTGAAAATTTCAAAGTTCGCTTGTAACGAGCGAATGTTAACGTGAGCTAGTTTTAAGTTTGTTTTCATTCAGTCACACTTATGCCAACCAAACTTATGTAAGTTTTATAATAAAAAGAAATAAAAAGGAAAAATTGAAAAAACGGTGTTCAACAATTGACAATGTAATGCTGTTCTGATTTTGTACCACTACTAACTAGATCTTTAAATAATAACATCATACTAGATAATTACTTACTACATGATTGAAATTTATCTTATTTAATTATTTGGCATCAAAATTTATTATGTACTGCAATTTAATAATATTATACCCAATAGTACATACGGTGATGTAATTATTCTAATTATATAAACAATTGATTCAAAATTTGCTATCCATGATAGGAAATTGCTGCATCGCCGCATACATATTTGGTAGATATTACCGGTCATAATATTGTTTCCAAGTCTTGAATACTGTTTACAGATATGACTTTATCATTATGCTTTACCTTTACTATGCTATTTGCTGTCCATATACATCTGTTTCCAAATTTATTACAGGCTGCCTTCAAAATATCAACGCGATTTCTTGTTAGATCCTCTCTGACAGTAATATTTGTGTTTTTAAAATTACATTTGTTTTTAAAAACATGTTCTCTTATTCTATAACTTATAAATTTTATTACAACAGGACGTGATTTGTTTACCATCTGTTTTCCCACTCTGTGACATCAGTCGATTTGATCCTTAGTTATGCTAATACCTACTTTTTCACTTAATGTGGAAATTAAGAGCTGTTCCGTGTCTTCGTGCTCACGCTCAGAATTCAAGATTCTTAAATTATATTTTCTACTGTATTGTTGTAAGCTATCAATGTTGGAGGATAGAATTGCATTTTCTTTCTTTAAGAACTCCACTTGGGTTTCTATTGCCAATAGCTTAGCATCAATTTTTATTTCTATTTTGTTCCACACCTCATCTGCTAATTTTGCTATAAAAGTTTTGTCCTCTAAAAATGTGTGTATAGCTTGTTTTATAATTTCACCAATCTCGCTTTTCTGCTCACGGGTAAAAGGCATTATTATATATTTATATTATCCCGTAAGACAATTATTAATACCGAATAACTTGCAACTACTAAGTAATTATAAATGTATAATTTAGCCAGAGCAGTAAACTGCACGTCTACTCTTTACGACTGTCGAACATCGAACATCTCATTAATTTGGTTAAACCTATAGTTTGGCTCTTTAGCTCACAGAAACACGCAAGCCATTCTACCCGTTCTAGTATTCTAAAACTTTTTTAAGGTGCAGGTCTGTTCAGAACAGATATCTTTTTCCACCAAATTTATAAATGTCTTTACTAGCTCACAATTAGAGTTTTACATATTGCTATAATTATATCACTACCTTTAGGCGGTTGCAGTTCCTGAAGTTTTGTTTTTAATCCCCTAACATTTTAGCTACCTTCACTTATATGTTCTTTGCTCAGGACTTTAGGACTACTGCCACGGTAAAATTTAGATTAGTCTTCGATATAATGCGTTCCCTAAGATTACGATAACAAAGGGGTGCTCTGGTTCGCTCAGCAGAGACTCTTAAGGTTGTAGATTCCAGTGACGTCAGGGTAGACCATAAAAGGCAACAAACAAAGTTTCAAATTCAAGAGTGGCTTACTATAAATAGGGCAACAGGAATGTGGGAGTAGACTAAAACAATAAGAAATGTTCCACTGTTCCACACTAAATAAGCACTATTATTCAATTTAATTAACCTTTTAACTTGCAGCTTGACTCAAAGTAAATCAATTTTTAACTACATACTATTACATTTCAGAGAAAATTCAATAATACACTTCAATGATACAATAAAAATTAGAGTATCTCAAATACAATCACAAATACAGTACTTCAAAGTTATCTATACACGAGCTAGACTACTACCAGCCAGCATAAAGATTATTAACGTAAAGGGCAGAAATAAATAACTCCCTTTTCAGTACCTACTTTGAATTGATGGCCATCCAACACCGTTCCATTAATAAATAAACCCGATTACCAATATTTTAACTACTCGGTGTCTCGTGAGCAAATTCAAAATTAATTCTCAATTACTATTTTCAAACACAAATATTTAAAGTTTACCAAAAGCTTAATAGCTACAATATGGGAAAATCAATTATATATTACTGCAAGGTTCTAATATTTTTACTTCAATGCATAAATGTAAGTAATGGAATACTGAAAAGAACTGGCTTTAGATAAGTCCAAACAATTGCACACCTTTAAAAGTTAGATTTAAATCGCAGGAAATAAAGAACCCAGCAATTATAAACAACATAATTGATCAACTTCTGAGTAAAATACATGTTAAATGAATTAATTTTGGTTTGTCCCGAAGGGGCGGGGACCCTTTAACAATATAAGAGTGCGTCAGTGTATTGGAATGGATCAATGTGTAAATTAATTTGATTACTTCCACTGTATTGTTTTTTACACCTTTTAATTAAATTATAATTCTTTCCTTCGATAGATAAGGAGTGGGTCGCTGATACGCATGCCAAAACTGAAAATAGAATGAATGACTAATGTTTTTTGTACATATACTATTTAATTAATTCATAGTTCATATCAGTTACAAACAAAAGACATGAAATTATGCCTCAAACTGGCGTTAGTATTTACTCTTTTTGTTCTAACAAGATTAATGTTTGATTGAGTACACATGATGAATTTCTTTTTACAACTATAATACCTGTCATCTGCATTTAAAAATTACACGTAACCTTCTACTCACTACAATACAGTAATTGTACTTGGATTAAATACAACACTTATTGCATTTATTTGATTATTTAAAATGGAAAGCATTATATTGAAGTACATCAACCAGAATTTTTGTCGGAATATTATGGAATAAACAGTTGTTATTGAAAACAAAACCCTTGTGTGTATCGGAAAATTAACAGCTTTTTGGTGGGGCACGTTCACAAGGACACACCGAACAGAACTTGAATTAATACAAAGCCAGGGACGACTTGAGAATATTTATAATTATGAAAACGCAATAAATTCTCAACAGTCAGCGAACTGAAGTGATGCAGGAGTGGATTCCTATGGATAAATGAGACAAGAAAATAAAGAATTACAAAATTTATAAATAACAAGACTTAAATACAAAAATTCTACATTACATTAATATTTATCCTGAAAGGTTTTCCTACTTCGTCAAAATCGAGAGACGCCAAACCGTTGGTCCCTACAATTCTTTTTACGTTATTTTGATATGGAAGACAGTGTTTCCTCATATTACTCCATTGCTTTGGTCACAATAAAATAAAATAAAATTAAACTAAGCCGCATGTACGGCTCACAACCAAACTTAGACATTAAGTTCAACAAATATTACTTACCTTTGTGTTAAATATTTGAAATTTAATTGTACGCGAAAATAATAAATAGTAATGTGTAAAAATTCGTATTTAAAGTCGAATATCTTGATTAATAATTGAAATATCGAAAAGTGAATAGCGTATTCGTATTCAGCGTAAAAAACTGGATAAGAATCATATATTATATGTCTTGTAACAACACGGGAACCGTGCAACGGACAGACAGACAGACCGACCGACAGACAGACTAGACCATCTCATTAACCAAACGAAGTTTGGTTGAAAATTGTAAACTAAAATATTTCTTATAAACAAGATACCATCACTAGGGTAACTAAATATCCTTTACAAGTAGCAGACTTTAATTATTTCCTAAATAAATAGAAATCAAATTCAAGCCAAACTTAAATTCTATTAACATAAATAATTTCGGTACATGTATAAAATATACTTTCCTCAAAACAATTTCTTAACCTCAAATCTAGCCAGATATTGCTAAAATAAATGCTAATGAAAAATCTTAAAAACTTAAATCTAAGCTATTCACAAAACTATCCCCCCCCCCTCCAAATTTTTCATGCTTTCATATTTAATTATAAGACATTTATAAATTCCCAATTATTTGAAATGTGGTTCATAAGAAACAAACAAACATTTAAATCCCAACTTTTTCTGTATCCTTTCATTGTACGTTCTAAAGTTACTATTTTTATATTGTTACTAACCTAAATTTCACTAATATATCGTGGGCTTACTGCCAGAAGTGACCAAGTCCATAACCATACTTTCTGGATAACTGATTTTGAAAACTCTTCAGTTTTTTAATATATTTTGTTAAGCAATTTAAAAGAAATACTCCGTGTTTCTTCTATACAGATATTAAATATGTAGTTCATGACTTAGAATAACTCATCAACTTGTGATTCACTCTGTTAGTTTTCAAAATAAAGTTGACTTGGTCATTTTTGCGTGTACAAATTCACTCATATTGCAGTCATGGTCAACCATATTATTTTTATCCAATAAAAAAAACACGAAGAAAATAAGCTTTATTGTTATTCGTTAACGGTGTAATGCTATAAAAGAAAATAAACGAAAGTAATTATTGTTTAATTTTACAAATTATAACCAAAATGTAGAAACTGTGTACGAGAACTAATCCGAATCTGAATCAGACCATAGCGATGGCTCTGGAGCTACATCTTTCCTTGCACTGTCTGTCGGTATTGACTGATACCAGGCATGAAATTCGTAAGAAATTGCTCCTATTCTACACAGTTTCAAAAGATCTTGCTTTTTCTTATCAGAAATAGGAATTTCTTTAGGGTACAGTCGCAGTATTGCCTTTGGTATATTGTTTGCAGTTCTGCCTGCGCCCAGCTACATTATTGCATAAGAAATGCTGGATCATTGTAATTGTACTTAAACAGCACATAGCCAGGTTTATCTCTTTCAAATCGCATACTTTTAATTTTCAACCAATTAACACGGTTTCCAAGTTTGTCTATAGTTCTGTTTTTAATAATCTTAGCTCCTAGTGTCTTTATGTCAAGAAAATCATTGTACTTTAACTCATGTACGTTGTATTGACCACGTCTTTTATTTCGGCCCCGATTGGAGCGGGCCAGTCGAAAAATGTTTAACCAGTCATGCATAGTATGTACGGAAATATTCTTTTTGGCATGTTCTATTGCACTATGCATGGAATCGACTTCCATGTAAGTATGACCAGACTCTAAGAAATTGTGCTGTATACTATTTAAATTGCTGTTTCGTACTATGAACACAAATAAAGCGGCAATAAATTGATTTCTGTTTTGCCCGCCACAGGTATCTGAGAACAAACTTGTTTCGGTGCTATTTTGTAGTAAATTTTGAATCCATTGAAACAGACATGTGCCTATTTCTACATTGCCTCTCTGACCATTAATTTCTGTCCACGTGTAGCAATGGGCTTTGTGGGAAGCTTGTTCGTATATTGTGAGATTGTATGCACAAAGCTTTCTACTATAATAGATGAGAGAGACATCTGAAGATGGTATTTGCAAAACGCTTTGTAAATCAAAAGTGATGCTTATGAAATTATGATCAGTCAGTGCACGCTCCTTATCTAATTTTTTTGCTGCATTTGCTTCGTCTCTTCTTTGAATATGAGACTGGTAATTTTGTTCTAAATCAATTGCTTTTGTTTTCATGTAGTTCGCATATATAAAGCATTGATCCTTTTTAGGCTTAAAGAAGAACAAATTGAAATTGTTACAAAATGTGCGGCGGTAAGTTATTTGGGAAGCATATTCCTTATTGGCTTTCTTACATTCCTCAGCATACAAGGCATACATTGTTGCGATTGATATATTAGAATCTAAATACTCTCGTTTGGTTGATGCTCTACAATAATGAGAGGCCGTAGTTGGAAAACTTTTTATGTGAGCACTGACTGAAGCTATGATTTCTGGTTTGGTTTTATTTGCAGGCGCTTTTTTGCCACGTTTGTCACTAGTAACAAATATTCCTATCTCATTTACCCCAGCAAAAGCCTTATCTACTGGTTCATGGCTTATACACAAAGTACTTAAAAAAACATCTTGCAAACTCGAACTTTTGTGCCCTCCTTAAGAAAATAATAGTACCTGCTGCAATTTTTTTGTGCACCAGTACCAGATCGAATTCTTCTACAAGCAGGTTCTTTGCTTGCAACACAAGAGGGAATAAAATCCTTTTGACGACTGTAATCCAGTTTCCAAAATTAGGAGCATAATTGGTTTCTCAATTGATCATTAAAATTAACTGTGCATTTAAATTTACAAGAGTTGCAATTAATAAATTTAGAATTCTTTGCTGCCCTGACTATTCCTTTGAATTCGTATGGTAAGCTCAACATTCTCTTTTTCTTGGTAATATTTTTTTCCATTGTGTAGGATTAGATTTTTTCCAACGGTACCTTCGTTTTGATAAGGGTGTTTTACTATCAGAAGATGATCCTGCATTTGGTAAACCTCCATCATCACTGGGGTTATAATTTTCACTACTACCGGCAGAAAAATCCGAACCACTTCTTTGAAGTGCATTTTCCTCCAACGAATGTGTAGGAAGGTCATTGCTCTTTTTATGATTTTCGATTTTGCTTGTCGCAATAGTACCATCATAAACAATTCTAATAACTTGACCAGCCCGCGCCGGTAGCGTGCCGAATGTACCTAATTGAAAAAACTGATTACGTAATATTAAAAACAACCAAACTTATGTTTACCTTAGCTGATGTTACTTGCCGCAGACAAAGTAGAAATGCTATGGGTCGTCGATTGTGAGGAACGCAGTTCTAAAAACAATATCTGCTATTAGTAACTGTTACTTAGCAAAATTACAACCCATTAATTTTGTGATTAGGAAGATACAATAGTTATCATAAAATACTAAACACTGAACTTGCTTCAACTGCATTCATTGTCTATGTTTATGAACTGAAAAGATGGTGAATAATCATTATTTAGGATAAAAAGTTAGTCTGAGACAGGATAATATTTTCAAAATTAATATTTTATTTAGCCTCAACATAACCTCAAAATGTATTAAACATAATTAATACAATTCAAAGCTCTTACCTTAAAGTTTTTCTTTGACCTACTTGGCTCTGCATTACTCAAACACATTTGTACTAAAAACTTTCCCCTGGAAGTCATAATATAAGCACTTAAATGTTATGGTTTTACCGTAGGTGAACTGAACTACAAACTTTTTAACATACAACGCATGAACTTCAAAAAGTGACCAAGTCGTAATGGTCAATTATTACAGATACCTGTTAAGCTTTAATTATAATCCATGAAAATAGACCAAGTCAAGATGATCATTTTTGACAGTAACTAAACTGAACTCAGCGACTTGGACATAATAATCTTATGCTAATGGCGACATTTATGAGTCATATTTTACTTCGTCACTTTTTTCTGATGTCCAGTAACTACTTTCAACTGACTTGAACACATTAACATAAATTCATATAAATTTGACTTGGTCACTTTTGGCAGTAAGCCCACGATATATGGCATTGCAAATCACTATCCACTCCTTCCCTCAGTAACTAGTTCAACCAAATAATTACTTTTATGTTCGATTAATTTTCTACTTTATAAATTATGATGTATTTAACAGTCAGAATACTCATCATACATTACACGAGAACATCGACATAATACAATACAAAATCAATTTTATGGAGGCCTAGAAATAAATAAAATGAATTTAACTTTGTTTTGGTAGATGCTCCTACTTAATTTTTTTCATTTAATTTGAAAATAAACGGAAAAGCTAGAATGGTTGAGTTTTAAATATGGAAAGGACCATGGGTGGTACCTACAGGTAGTTCAAATGAGAGATATGAGAATATTGATGAATATACCACACGAGGGGATAATAGGGACAGTATAGGATCAGGAATGGTTAATGGAATTTGACAGGGATAGAATAGGGATGAGATAGTATGGTTTTAGGAAGGGATTTTAATAAAGGCCAGAAAGATGTTAGAAGAGAGATTAAGAATAGTACAGATTTAGGAATGCTTATTATAGATAGACTAAGAGATACTGATATTGAGAAGTTGAAGAAAAGTAGTTTGAAAGACCAAGATGCATTTGTTAGGTAGTTTGTTTCTGAAAGTGTTAAATCAGGTGCAACAGAAAATAAATACATGTATGTAAGAAATAGAATTGAACTGTACATAAAATAATGTAGATTGCAAAGTAACTGTAATTGGAACTAAATAATCGAAACTCTCGATGTTAAAAGAACTATTGAATATAACGACGCATATTTCTATAGGTATTTAAAATCGGTGGGAGACTATGAAGTGTCGGGGTTTTGGTCGACTTGATAGCAAGTGTGCAGAAGCATAAATCACAAAATAGATTTAGTCAGACCCTAAAAAAAATCAAGTAACGCGATAATCTTGGTGTTTGGTTATAACAGGTCCCAATTCGAATACAAATCCTTATGTGTAGGAATAGTTTAACAACTTTGTTTCAGCCACGACGCACCCTGTCAAAGAGAGAATGGGTTTAGGAGTGTCTATGATGAATTGGCAGGTTTATAATCAGCATATGCACAAATAACCTGTGTACAAGTGTATAATCTTTCGGGTTTTTTTAATTATAAGTATAAAGCTATATAAATTTAGAACATGTACTTACAAAATTTTAGTTTCCAAATATGATCATGTTTTAAAAATTTTATAGTTTTGTTGCAAGTAGTATAATTGTTAGTAAGTTAAATGATCATGATATATCATGTGTGTGTAATGGTGAAATGAGAATATAGAATATTTTGGTAGTAGGCATTGAGTATGTAACCATGGAGATAAGGATGTTTTGTTTTTTTATTATTGACAAAAAAATTACAAAAACGAAGAGAAGTTTTTGATTTTGTGCTAAAATTATTAAAAGAATTAAAGAGTTTAAGGCAATAGCAGCCGGAGTAATTAAAACAGGAAAGTTAAGGATAACCACTGGTATTTATTGCATTGGAAGAAAAAAAAGGTCATTAAAATTAAACTAAACAAAATTGGAGTTTGAATTTTCTGAAGTGCAAAGGACTAGTGAGAATTAATAGAAAGACAGGACAAGGCTTTTTGCAGGAAAGAAGATACAGTTAGGTAGGAGTTTTGTAGCAGATGTTGGAACTGAAAGGTAGCAATGTAAGGGGTACCGTATAGAAAAAGTTGGACAAGGAGTCTATCAACAGAGAGCAAAATAAAGCAGGAGAAGAACAACAGCACACGTTTGTGTAAAGTATTCTTCCGACAATTGTAAAATAACAGTAGTAACCGACAGTAATTTCGATTTATAAAAATCTTTTTTTTTTAATTAGGTTAGTCGAACTCGATAGTCACACACAAAGACAAGGAAGGTGTAAGGACCCATCCACGAAAAGGACAGTGGTGTTAAAAAAAAATCATCAACCACAGTTGTGTCCAGACACGTGTAAGTATTTGGTATTTGACCGTGACGATTAGTAAAAATTGAATTTCATATGACTACATCTGAGAATATTGAAAGGCTATTCACGAATATAAAACGGTGTTGTTTGGTTGAGTTAGGTCTGGTTAGTTAGGCAACCCACGCTAAACAGATCTACGTGTAAGTACCCTGAGATTAAGAGTTCTTGTGAGTTGAGCCGTGGAAACTATTTCATTTATAACACGAATAAAGGTATATTCAATCAAACAATTTAGAGGTGCGAATTTTATCTTTAGACATCTTTAGCATCGTGAATTATAAACAAAATAAAATATAGAGTGGGATATACTTTAAAATACTAATCCATTTAAATTCAACTCTCATATAAAATAAACAATATAATCATAAAAGTTCATTATACTCAGTTTTCAAAACTTTGTGGTTGTCCAGAGATCTCTAGTGTTTCGTTGTTTACATGTTTTTTTGACCTTTTAACTGCTGTCCCCGTAATATATCACAATCAAATATTCCAATTTAATGGCAGGATGAACTTGAATTCTTCAAATCTCAATTTCTGGTTACAATGACAAGAAAAATATCTCGCCCTGCGCAAGAGTAGGTTCACATATTTTATCATATGGCGCGCTTTTGTTGTCTCTATGAGACGTCTATCTTTATTTTTCCGTGAAACTGCACTCTGTTCAACCTTTTTCCCAAACTTATCTTGTCCTCATACTACATCACACAGGGCGGCTTCCCTTGCGATCTTACTCTTGTCTCCATACATATTCTGTGTTTTCAGGTTAGTTTCCTATATAGCTGACCTTATTTCTTTTCAGTTGCATCCAACAAATCTAATTTACTCCCACTGTAAATCATATTAATTATGGTCAGTGTCTGTTTAATACAATGCATCGAGTTTAATCTATGCTTACTACCCAAGTTCTCACACAATAGTCTATACAATGTATTCATCTATGGAAAATGTCACATTTCGACGTTTGCTTTGTGGTTTTTAATATCATAGCCCTTCATTCTTACCATACAATGTATTTAAAAAAGTAATGTTGAAGTTTATCATTTTAATTTTTTAAAACAACGAAATTTCAAACATGATGTTTAATTAAGAATAATTCTTTAAAAAATCTTTTATACAAAACGGTCCATATCTTTTGTCCTTTTAAACCTAAAATTTTTTTATTTCACATCTAATTCATTGTTAGCACAACGTAATGCGGTATAAACTTCTAGTAAAAAAGAAAACTGGCATTTACTTCGCCACAAATAAGGTTTTTGTTATTAGCGTAACACTCTGAATTTGGAAGAGATTTAATGAAAAAACACCGCAAACACTGTTACTTGTTATATTGAAACATGTCAAATTTCTTTTAGTATTTAATTTTTGTATATAACTTCATGATACCGTTAAGTTTAAACTAAAGGCATTTTTCTGAACATTTATATGACTTTGTTGGAAATTGTGTGGTCAACATTTGACTGATAATGAGAATGACAATGAGAATTAACTGTTTAACACAAGTGGGGATGTGATATCGTTCCCAGGAAGGAATTGATTTCAAGGTGTATCTAAAGTTCACTTAATTAAAATAACACAAAACAATTTATTCATTTAAAATCTTCAAAATATGCTTTAGGTATATTACTTTTAAATATTACACGTGTCCTAAAGTTCAACTATCCAAATTATAAAATATGCATGAGAAACAAACATAAATTTTAATGAAAAAAGAATACATAAGGCACGCATAGCTCAACAGCTATTTTGGTCCTGTAAAATTTTTCTTCAGATTCTGCCAACACTTAAAATAGTCTGGATCCAATTTTTGGCAGGTTTTGGCTCCCCATTTTGTTACAGCTAATCCAAGACAGCTTTCAAACATAAATGACTAAAAAAATAACAATAATAATAATAATAACGATAGTCACTTCAAACAAGTTACATTACAATATTATCAAGAGATTGCTTTATTAAAATAGTAGAATATCTCTTCACAATGTATTTTTTGAATAAATACTGTATGGTATTTGCATTTTGATGCCACTTTTAGCCACTTCTTTTGAATAAATATACACATAACATGGACTGCTTTTACTTTAATGATAAAATGGTCTGAAATAAACCTACAATAGGGATTCTTTTTTGACCATCAATCTTCACAATGTGGTTTATAAATTATTTTAAACTGTAGAAACTTAAAATTATGTAATTGAATTAAATAAAAACCCTTAACCACAAAAAATATTTAAATTACTAGATACGTATTTCGACCACTATGTGGTCATCATCAGTAGAAGAAGAAGAAGAAAAAAAAAATTAGCTGTATAATTTACTATATTGTTGCTTTAAACACTATCGAGGATATTCTCCTCACCCGCAGGCTGGTGTTCTCAACAACAAACAAGTGAATTGTGACAATTCAGGACTATATCAAGCTTGTTTCGCATTGCATGTCCCAGAACTGTTTTCAATTCAACAACAAGTTGTACGAACAACATGAAGGCACAGCAATGGGAAATAGCTTATCACCTTTCATAGCAAATTCATTTATGTCTCGTTTTGAAACCGAGTTAAAGAAAACTCCAAATACTTCCCAAGAATATGGTTAAGGTACGTGGATGATATTTTTGCAGTTTTGACACTTCTCAATCAAATGTTGATGATTTTCTTAAAGAAATGAATTCAAAATTTCAAAGCATAAAATTTACGTATGAACTAGAGAATAATGGACAATTACCCTTTTAGATACATTAGTAATTAGAAATGGTAATAAATTAGAATTTGACATTTATAGAAAAGAAACCAATGTAAATCGCTTTATTTTGTCTTCCTCTAATCATAGCATACAACATAAGTTGGCTTCATTTAACTTTTTAATTAATAGATTATTGAATTTCCTTTAAATAAAACAGATTTAATAAGGAATTTGCTCTTATTAAACAAATAGCGAATTACAATGGTTTCTCTTCTGATATTATAGATAATATTTTTAGAAAGTGTAAAATAGGATCAACATCCGTAAATCAACCACTTTGCAATCAACCACCTCTAACGATAATGTTAAATATGTTAAACTTCCGTTTCACAAAACCACAAAGGGTCTTGATAAAATATTCAAACAGTGTAATTTCAAAATTGCTTTCAGTAATACTAATAAAATTAAAGATTTGCTAGGTAATCCAAAAGACAAGGTGGAAAAATTGCAAAAGTCGGGATTTATGAAATTAGTTGTGCAGGGCCAGGGTGTTTTCAAAAATATATTGGTCAGACCAAGAGGAATATAACAACAAGATTTAAAGAACACATTGCTCACTTCAAATATGGTAAATATGAAAGGTCTCAGGTCGCCAAACATATATTTGAAACCAGCCACCCGTTAAACTAGAAAATGTTAAATTGTTAAAAGCGGTACCAACGTTTTCCTCCTTAATAAATGCCTATGAATCAATTAAAATTGTTAAACATAAAGGACCCTCTTAAACACCGATAAAGGGCCAATAGAGTCATCTGCTTTGCTTTCCCTATTGGTCAACAACCAATGAGAAAGCAAGATTAAACTGGTTCCACTTCAGTAGATTTAGAATTAGTATAAATTAGGTAGATTTAAGTTATAATGTCACAATTCACTTGTTTGTTGTTGAGAACACCAGCCTGCGGGTGAGGAGAATATCCTCGATAGTGTTTAAAGCAACAATATAGTAAATTATACAGCTAATTTTTTTTTTCTTCTACTGATGATGACCACATAGTGGTCGAAATACGTATCTAGTAATTTAAATATTTTTTGTGGTTAAGGGTTTTTATTTAATTTTATTTAAATCGTGCCACAGTGTTCCTATAGATTATTATGTAATTGGTTCAAAATAGCAGATTGTCAAGAGATCTCTTTAGCAGTTAAACTGTTTAAAAGTAGAGGAAGGTAATACCCAGAAGTTTATACAAATAAAACATACAACAACTGAACAGAGTAAAATCATTTCCACAGGAAAACTTTAAATTTATACCAATATTATGTTTTTGGTTACCAATTGGAAGATAATTTTCTCATTTGATGATAATTAGAAAGCCTTGCGAATAATTTACTACATCTATCAACATGTGAATAATTTATTGATATTCTTAATTCCCTAAAAACAATGAAACAAACCAGATTTTAAATAATATTCCTTGAAGTTTTATTTAAATAGAAAAATGGAAATTTGTCTCTCATATATTTTTCCCAAGAAATAAACGTGGCAATGTCCAGTCAAATTAAAATATCGCCTCATTTTGTTTGGACATTGCATTGATATATGAACAAATGGTTAGTGGTAAATGAAATATATAGCATACAGTTTTTTGGAATATAAAGAAAGGAAAAGGATACTGATTCGTTTGTAATAGCACGACAGTTCGGCAGTAATTCCTTACATAAATTAATAACACAACAGTCAGCTAAATTAGTAAATGGATACTTTATATACAAACTCTTTTGTGTGTCGACGATATAAAAAACACATTTCCGATCAGTTTTAAGTACATTATTGTCGTGTTAGATCGATAAAGTGACAAGAGATGACAAGAGTTCGGAAAAACGATTTCTGGGTTCATATGTGAACAATTACACTAAAAACAAAGTCGGTATATTACGTCAGTAGCCATGATAGTGCTGTTTCTACCTATCAGTAAGTTCTTGTGAATTAATTGTTATAAGTTTGTAAATTATTTAAAAATTTAAATATTGTTGTAGTTCTATTACTATCAAATTATTTGTGGCTGCACAAAAAATTTTGTACGGCCACACTCGGATGGGTTCGCATGCTTTCAGAGCTCCGCCTACCGCACTACCCTGAACAGCACATTTTCGCCCTGTAAAGTGCCACTTTCTGAACTTAGCACGTAGATAGCTATTATTTTATAGAGTGGTTTGCAGATTAATCACGGGCATTTCATTATCATTCTACATGTGTTAAATTTTCAACAGGTACGTTAAGTAAATGGTTATTGAAAGTAAGTAATAAAAAATTTTTTAGAGTATGGTTTTGTTTATGTACGTTGTGTAGAGAGATGCTGACAGTGGCAATTCTCGAAATAGTAACGAATAGAGTTGATTCAAAATCACAGTATTTTTGGAATTTCCTCTTTAAAAAATGCTCCGGTATGTATTTACCTTTAGTTCTTGATTTTAAAACACATAGATAGATAGATAGATAGATATATTAATAATAATAAGTACAAGTAATGCTAACAAATTATTTCATATTTTAAATATATGCTTTAATATGGAGTAACAATATAAATTAAGAAGGCACCTAAGAACAAAGAGTTCTTGCATGTGCCATATGAAGTGATTAGTACTATAATATTTCAATGTAGCATATTTGTAGGTTTATTTCGCAGTTGGTGGCACACCCGTCTACAATTGCTCTTAAGTTTTATTATTTTCTAAAATATATCTAGTAATTTTTTTGCGGAATAGATTATGGTTGTTTATATTCCGTAATTGAAGTGGCAAAAGATTGTATAACTTAAGGCCCTGATAGGCGATAAATTTCTGCTTAACAGATTTCTTAATTTTTGGTACAATACAGACTTGTTTTAATCTATCCCTTGTATGATACATATGAGTGAATAAGCAGTTTCTTATTTGTGAATTTTTATGTAGAAAACAATAGATGCTTTTCATGTATTTCTGTTTTCGTTTAATATATTACTGTCTGTATATAACCCATTAGTAGAGTACAATTTAGGTTTGTTAAACATAATTTTTAATACTGACTTGTGTGTTATTTCAATTGGTTTCAAGATTTCCTCATATGCCGAACCCCAACAAACAATACCATAATTAATAAGGGAGTCAACTAGTGCATAATATAAAACCTTGAGTGCCTTTATTTGTAATACATTTCTAGTTTCAAAAAGACAGGAATTGTTTTACGATACGCTTTATCAGTAACTCTACATGTGTATCCCATCTAAGATGTTCATCTATTATCACTCCCAGGTACTGTATTTTGGTTGCCTTATAGATTATGTCCTCACAAGAGCAGTTAGAGTGCATCCCACATTGGAAATGATGAATTTTGATTTCATTCAGGTTAGGTTGTTGGGGTTTATATAAGGAAAAAGTGATAAACTTTGTTTTATTCATGTTTAACGTTAGTAGATTTGAATCAAAATAGTTTTTAATTATCTTCATGCTTGTGTTAAGTTTATTTATGGTTTCATCCCATGTTAGGCCTTCAAATGTTAGGACAGTATCATCTGCGTATGATGTTATTTTACATTCTAATTGTAAGCTTTCTAAGTTATTAATATATAGCAGAAAAAGAAGGGGGCCTAGAACAGTTCCTTGTGGGACGCCACATGTGATTATTGTCGCTTCACTTACATAGTTTTTGATTCTAACAAACTGGTTTCTGTTCGATAAATAATCCTGCAATAGTAATTTTGGCAAACCTCTAATACCTAGATGTTCTAACTTCTGTAATAAGATGTGATGTTGTAGAGTATCAAATGCTTTGGATATATCTAAGAACACGCCAATTTTCTTATTGTTCGAATCTAAAGCATCAACTACATCACTTACAAGTGAGAAAATAGCATTTTCCGTACATAACTTTTCCTTGAAACCAAACTGCGACTTTGCAAATAATTTATATTTAGTTAAGAATGACACTAGTCTCTTTTAATAGCTTTTCAAATACTTTAGCCACACTACTTATTAGTGATATAGGACGATAATTATTAATGTCATGTTTATCTCCTTTTTATATATTGGCACCACTACTGCACGCTTTAGAATCTCCGAATTGACCATGTTGAAATCCTAGATTTATGATATGTTTAAGGGTGAAGCAATTACCGTTTAATCTCTTTTAGTGCCCTATTTGGTATGGAGTCTATCCCTGCTGCTACGTTATTTTTAATGTGTCAATATGATTGATGATTTCCGTCCGTTGTTGGCTCCAGGTATAATGAGTTTCTGCATCCCCTAATTTTAGCATGTTTTTCCCAGATTGGATCAACTCGTTGTATTTTTGTGACATTTAATCCCCACTGTGGAGTAATGATTGTTGAACAAACTGGCAAGTAGCTGATCTTCTATTTTGTCACCATTATCATTACATATGTAATCTATCGACTGTGATTTTGTATACCCCTTATTTGTTACCTCGTTTACTATTCTCCAGATTTGTTTTGGATTACCTTTAGCTTGAGATATCTTTTTGCGATAGAAATCATATTTTGCTTTTCTTATCATTTTGGTTACAAAATTTCTATAATGTTTATAATATGCAGCAATATGTGCATTTGTAGGATCTTTTAGAACTAATTTTTTTAGCGAATCTCTTTGCTTAATCGCACCAACAATAGCTGTTGTAACCCATGGCTTTTTTTTATGTATTACAAATTTAGTATCTATTGAATTATTTAAGTTAGTTTTTATTATGTTTATGAAAGTGTTAGTTGCAAAGTTAATATCTTCACTATTAAGTACAATATTCCAGTTCTCTTCAGTACATAACCCATACTTACTATAATTTATACCACATATGTATGACTATCAAAACTTTAAGTAGAACGGAACATTAGAACTGACTTCCAATGACCATGACCACAATTTATGTACATTTTAAAACCTCTAGACTATTCTAAAACATACGAGAATTTTGCAAATAACATTTCAGATTGTACCTATTGTAATCTAAATAACTCTTAAGTACAAAACTTATACATGTCGATCAAAACCATCTAGAAATCTTGCACCACGGGGCCTGTCAATCATCTTTTGTGTATAAATGCATCACTCACATTTCAATGTATTATTCTTATACTAAGCAGCGCTACAATATGATACATATGGATATTATGTCCGAGTGAACGCACATATGAAATCCTCGTGATTCAGCTTAATAAAGTATTTACCAGATATAAATAAAATTTAATAGTGAAATTGTGATAGATTATCCTCTGTGGTGATTAATCGTATACAAAGTGATAATCGTTATCTTGTTTATAATACCAAGGTGATAACAAGCCAACAAAGATTTGCAGGTAATATTTGAACAGATTAATTCTAAATTTAAGAGACTTTTTCACATAATGAGAAACCACCTCATATAACCGTTCAGGGACTATACAGGCACTGGCTGAAAATTTTGGTCAGATTAAAACAGGAGATTTTAAAATTAATAAGTACGCTTATACAACCAGCTAGACAATTTAGAAAATTATTCCCAAAGAAACTGTCTACTTATACAAGCGACATCGAAAAAAGTAAATAAATATCTTGAAAATACTGTCAAGTGTTTCTTCCTAACTTATATGAAATTGGATTTGTATAATTTACAAAAAGTAGAGCGCAGATATCGAATCTGAAAAACTAGTATAAAACGAGCACATCCTACAATTGTAAGATTTACAACATACAAATAATGTCAAATTATATGGAACAATAAAAGCGCTCTTAAAGATACGGTACTTGGTACCCGAAATATGAAGTGCAAGAAAGTATGCTCTATTAAAAAGTATTAGAAGCAGATACGGAATATGAAGTGCTTGGACTTGCAATTCAAAAATCGTTTTACTTTTATCACATGGTGAGAATACTTGTATTACCAGTCAAGCAGAGTTTGAGAAATTGACAGAAATAGAGCCAAGCAAAATGAAAAGCGAGTAATACATAAACTAAGAAGTCAAGTTTGTTCGGTTCACAAAAGTCACTATAAACTACAATCTGTTGCTACAGTTTTATATTTGCTGAAGTTTTACACTTTAAAGATATAAAATTTTATACGTAGAAGATGGAAAGTCTAAAAACTGAATGCCTTCTGCTAACTTGGCTATTATCCCAAGGAAGAGTTAGAGATGAATAGGGGCTAAATTTACTTAGATGAATAAAAGAAAATGTAATCTTAAGTTGGACGCCACCGTATCTAACAAGCATTAATTAATTTTTTGAGGGGCAGATGCAGAAATCCCTTTCATATTTGTTAATTCTTATTTTTTATCTAAATTCTTGGATAAATATAATGTAACAAAATATAGGATAGATCTTATCTCAACCAACTAGATGTCTTTCTCAACAAAAAAATAATCCCACATATGCAACTCTTAAATTACAAGACAAGAAAATTACTAACGTAATGACGCATGTATTTCATTTTCGAAAAATAAACATTTTTAACATAACACTATAAAATTATATTCAATAACATTATAAAATAATATCATAGGTTTTAGCTTTAAATACTTTAATAGGATTTTTAAATACTTTATGTATTTACAAATTCGTTATCTCTTTCATGATCTGGCATATTCGTTTACATGTAAAGTTTTTCCATAAATTAGCAAAATTTTAATTTATATAAGAGGAAAATTAAGAGGTTTTTTTACTTTTATACAAGACAAATTTGTTGCAAATCATTACACAAAGAAATCTTTAAACATAATTTTCTTTAGGCCGGCCTCTCCAAATAAGGACAACCAAAAGAGCGCTCTAATTCCTACAAATTTTAAATAGGAATTTTCTTTTAACACAATATCTGAAGTCAAAAGAATCCAATGGACTAAAATGGTGGAATTTTTACTTCTACTTTGGTTAACGAGTGAATTGATATCTCCAACTCTAAGAGAAGTTGTTTAATACAACCGGTTTTTCATAAATTCTTTAACGAATTGAACAACAGAATAAATCACACACTTTAATAGCGAACCCACGATAATCACCCCCGATGGAACTAGTCTACTGTAGTGCAGGATTTAACGAGGCGGAACCATAAGGATTTGAAATTAGCAGTCCATTTTCATGTAACAAAACTAACCACCTCAGACCAGCATCTCCGAAGAGAAAAGTAGTATCCGAATCCTTAAATTTGGCACTAAAAAAATGCAGATTAAAGTACTGTCTTACTTCTTAAACTATAATTTACCATCAACGACCTACTATGAACTTCTCGGAGGATGGAATGAAAGTAATAAAATATTCGCGGCGGCTCATAAGAACAAAATCGTCTCGGAAAATCCTGAATTATGCCCAAGAAGACATGCTCAACAAGACCATGACGGACCACATGTCGTGTTTATAAAAAAGCTTGAAAGACCTTGAAATCTTCGAGAATAATAACGTATTTACTTACAATTCCTAATGTTAAAGTGCTATTTTAAACAATTACACGGAGGTTTTAATGATGTTCTCAACAAGATTTTAAACACCTGAAGTATATAATTTGTATTTATAACAAAGTATGGAATTTAACCTTGCAATAGAATTAATAGGAAATAACATTGTTTTTGTTTTCCATCTGCAGTTACAAATTATTATGAATATGGGAACTTATGTAAGATTGCAAATAAGTAATTTTACCAATTTTTTCATTTTCCTTTCTTTTATAAAAAAAATTTATTTCACTATTGTCGCTAGTTTAAATACTCATTGAATAGAAATTTTCGTTTATTTATTTATCTTAATGTTATTTAATACTTATTATGTTTATTATCTGGCATTTTTTATTTGTAATCTAGTTTTTGTTTACTATCATGATGATAGCATATATACATTGATATGCTTCCGCCTTTCGTAATATTGCACAATCGTATATTATAACATGATTACGCGGCAAACTACGCGACATCTATATCAAATACCAAACACGTTAAAAGTTATTCAATTCTCAATTTACAGTATAAGTAAAGCAATGTACTCACGTGTATTCTTTTTACATCTCAGGGCCCTCGTTGCTTTTTTGGGTGTGGGTTTAATTTAAAAATTATTACTGTGCCAATTTACCATGAGTGAGGTTATTATTGTCTAAACAATGGGCTAAAGCGATACAAATAATGCGTTTGAATACACGTGCAAGGTATTTATTTTTGTGTCAGTTCTTTGCTTTTAAGGAGCCTGCTCAGTGTGTGTGTAGTGTGTGTGTGTGTGTGTGTGTGTGTGTGTGTGTGTGTGTGTGTGTGTGTGTGTGTGTGTGTGTGAGTGTGAGTGTGTGTGTGTGTGTGCATGCGCATGCGCGCCTGTGTAAAATTAGAATTACTCCTTTAAAAATATATATGTATGAAATGTTTTAATGATAGCTAAGCGATGTAAATTCTCTACATGTACTAAATCCTCCATATGAAAGCAAAATGACATTTGCAGAACATTCGTTTTAAATAGAGTTAGGAAAATTTGTCGTGTCTATCCTGAAAATGAATCACATTCTTGATATTGAATTTTGAAAATTTTAAATAGAGTTAGGAAAATTTGTCGTGTCTATCCTGAAAATGAATCACATTCTTGATATTGAATTTTGAAAATGGAGCAGCTCAGAAATACTAAAAAACGTTAAAATCACCTTTAGTATCGTGTATGTTTTGTGGAAATTGGCCTGTTGATAGCGTAACCTTATGGAGAAGGCGATACAAATCGTCATCTCCAGTTGTTAAACTCTCTACAACAGTCGAAGACTTCACAAGCAGAAATTTGTGTCTGGGTTTTGTAGGTTACTCATCGTACAATTAATTGAAGTCAGAATGTATAATAAAAATGTAAAATCCAACTCGAGGCTATCCTTTATAACTATGGAACTTTAGAAAAAATTCAATACTCACCTGTGTACCTTCAGCAATGTATTTTGGTCTTAAATCGTCCTTGCTAGCTGATTCGAAGCACTTGAAATCAGGACCATGTGGAGTCATGATGCTATGTAAAGTAGCTCCCCCTGGTCGAAATCCCTCTTCTTTAGCTTCGTAATTTCCATAAATCAAACCCATAAACTCTGACATACAATTGCGGTGATAATAAGGTGGTCGAAATGTGTGCTCTTGTGTCGACCATCGTGGAGGGAATATAACAAAGTCGGCAATTGCAGTGCCTTTTTGATCAGATTGACAAGTTAAAACAGTGAAAATTGAAGGATCCTAGAAAAATTGTGAGGAAATTATGCTTATATAATTATGTTTACTTACACAGTGATCAAATGCTACTGCATTAATAACCATAAATTTGCTTAGGTCATATTTGTATGGAACGTAATTACCATGCCAAGCAATTACATCAAAAACACTGTGATCTTGTTCACAAACGAATAATTTGCCTTGATATTTGCTGATAACTTCAAAACTTACATCTCGATCTTCATACCAAGCAACAGGTATCAAAAAATCTCGTGGATTTGCTAATCCATTGGCACCAATTGGGCCCAAATCAGGTAGAGTAAAATGTCTACCAAACGTTTCCAATATATAACCACGTGACGGCTGTGTAATTTCAACTGCAAATCTCATTCCTTGCTGAATGACTACAATTTCATTGGGTTTTACATCCATGAGACCAAATTCTGTTTTTATATGCAAAGACCCATGCTGAGGAACTATAACAATAAATTCAATTTAGAATTAAAGAAAAAGTAATAATAATATTTATTTAAAGTAGGTAATCCTAATATTACAATACATTATAATATAAAATAAAAAGAACATGCTTTCTTAATTTAAGTAAATATAAATAAAAATACAATAATAAAAAAATAAACAATAAAAAGTGTGAAAATTATAATTACTTCTACCAAGTTTAGGTCATTTGGTTTATTTTATAAAGTACTTACATTTTAGTTAGGTTTTAGTTTTTTCATTAATTCCCGTTTAAAAGATGTCAGTGTATTACAGTCTCGAATATCTTTTGGTAAAGTATTATATTTAATCAGACCTTTGAAGAATATTGAATTCAGTCTTTTTCAATTTGGTCCTTGCAACATATAAATTGCCTTGTGACCTAGTCTCGTGGTTGTGTATTTGGTGGGCATAAATAATAAACTCATCAAAATAACTTGGCATTAGTCCATTGATAATTTTAAAATAAATATCATTGTTAAATATTCAATTTTTTCAATAATCGATAACCATTCTATGGTGCTTAACATTTTTTGAATGTTAGTCCTTTTGCTACATTCCAGTATGATTCTTAAACCTCTGTTCTGTAGTTTTTGAAGAGTACTTAATTTATTTTGATCAAATAAATATAGTATTGTTGCGCAGTAGTCAAAATGTGGTTGAATGATTGTTTTGTAGACTGTAATTTTAGTTCTTAAAGACAATTTAGGTGCTAATCTTGAGAAGAAATATAGTTTTTTTGTAATTTTATTTTTAACATAATCAAAGTGATTTTTAAACGTTAAAGTACTATCCAACATAATACCTAAATACTTAGTTTGTTCAACAATTTCTAATATTTCATCCCCAATCTTCAATGTAATAGCATTTCTATCAAGTTTATTTAATTTATTAGTATTTCCAACAACCATTGCCACAGTTTTGCATGTATTAAGTTTCAACTTGTTTATTTGAAAGTATCTATAAATTTTATCCAAGCTATTATTCATTTTATTTGTTGCTGTTTGTATATCAGACTCTTTGATTACAAGTAGGGTATCATCAGCATATAGATTAACAAATTCGCATTCGTGGTCAATACTCTGAAAATCATTTAAATACAAAATAAATAACAACGGTCCTATAACACTTCCTTGAGGGACACCATTTCTTACTAGCACTGAACTAGATATTGAATTTCCTACTTTCGTTCTTTGTCTTCTATTTGACAGGTAGTCATCCAACCATTTTATCACTGTTCCACCAATGCCGTAGTGTTGTAACTTAGTCAATAATAATTGTCTGTTTATTGTCTCAAATGCTCTTTTAAGGTCTAAGAAAACAGCAAGTATATACTCATCTTGATCAATCTACTGCTTCCACTTACTAAAAGTTAACTGAATAGCAGTTTCACAAGAGTGCTTAAATCTAAAACCTGATTGATTACAATCCAATAACTGGTTACTGTCCACGTAGTTTATTAATTGGTTATATACAGCAATTTTTAATATTTTTCAATACAAGGAAGTGTGTTTATTGGCCTGTATTCGCTTGCTAATGTGGCGTTTTGAACTTTAGGAATAGAAATTACTGTACTACATTTTAGCTTGCTTGGAAAACTGCCAGTTCTTAAAGAGGAGTTGACCAGATGAAGAAGAACATGCCCAATTGTATCAAAGGTTGCCTTAATTACTTTTGTGTTTACTGTATCTGACCAGTTACACTTGTTAGGTAGATTGTGCACAATTTTTTTATATCATGTAAGGCTAACAATTTAAATTCAGTAAATTTGACATCGTGGCTACGTAATGGGTTTAGTCGATATAGATTACTAGTGTCTGGGATACTCCTTACAATATCTTCAATGCTGTTCACAAAGTAGTCATTTAAATGTTCAGCTATATCCTTTTGTTCTCTCATAATGATTTTATGGTGATTATTTTCAAATTGTACTCTTTGTATGTCACAATTATTTTCTTTATTACTAACCAACATTTTTAATATTTTCCACATTTTAGTGCTATCTCTTCTGTTATTGCCAATTTGTCTTTCATAAAATTCTTTTTCTTTCCTCTTCAATAAATTAACAAATTGATTTTTACAAGTTTTATAATCTTTCCAGTTTACAGCACATTTATTGATTTTGAATTTTTTATAAGCAAAGCCCCTTTCTTTAGCTTTGGCACGCACTTCATTGTCATACCACTTTAAACAGTTATGTGATTGAAATTTGCTTTAAATAGGAGCTTCATGGTCTAACGCATGCGTAACATTATTTAGTATATCATTCAGAATTATATCAACATTTGTGTTGTCAAATTTCCATGTACATTTTAAAAGTCTTAGGTTTATTCGATGAATGGCTGCATCGTTTAGGTTTCTGAATTGACTTATTTGGTTATTACTATTATAATGTTTATTTTCTTTAGTAATTGCTACTGATATAATATTGTGATCAGTTATTATTGGTGTCGGATGGACAATAGCCCTGACTTGTTTAGCATTAGTTAAGATATAGTCAATTAATGTTGAACTATTTTGTACAATTCTAGTAGGCTCTGTAATTAATTGCTGTATACCATTTACCCTAATGAAATTACTTAACTTTTTTACATAGTAATTACCCTTATTTTCATAATTTAAATTGAAATCTCCTGCTATAATACATCGTAGGTTCGTATTAAATAGGTTTTCACTCCATTCTTCAAAGTTATTCAGAAACACTGCATCACTTGCACTTGGGGAGTCGTATAACACTCCTATGATCCATAGTGACCCAAATAATAGCACTTTCACAGCTTTACACCAATAATTTGACTCCAATACATATTCTTTGTATGTTTTAAAATCAATGTCCTTACGAATATAAATTAACGCCCCCCCAGTATGCCTGCTAATAGAGTCACATCTTACTAAGATATAATTATCAATTGCAATTTCTTTGTCTTCCACATTACTAGTTACTCTACTTTCTGATAACAACACTATCATAGGATTATAACACATCACATCAGCCATTAATTGATACTTATTAGACATTATACTTTGAACATTTAAGTAGATTATGTGAAAGTTGAGTATTAATGACGAATTGCCATTTAGTTTTTTGAATTTCTATCTTTATTTACAATTGTTGGTTTGTTATTAATATATTTAATCGTTTTTGAGGTATCTCCATTTTCAGTTATTTCTTGAAGTTTCTTTTTAACATCCAAATAATATTGCCGTTGTTTCGGTGTTTGATCTCCAAATATCCGAACATTTTGATTTGGTAATTTTGTTCTATTTCTTAAAATAGACATTGCTTCATCCCGAGATCCCGTTAAAACCTTAATTGGCCGATTTTTGTTCTAAGGTGAGGCTAAATATGACTACAGTGTATCAAAAATATGCAATGTTTTCATTTAAAACAAACAAATCGAAATGCAAATTCATTTTAAAATTTCAAAAAACACATCGAATAAGATGCTAAGGGGGACATTTCAAAATGTTGGTTCAGGAATTTTACGACCTATCTCCTCCATCCACTCTAATCTAATATTTGAAATTGTAACCCATAACGCGTGACACATTATCGAAAAAGGCTAACTTCTATCCAACCGATCAAAAGAAAATAAATCTAACAATTTGTTTATGAGTTATAATAAAAAATTTAAAAAGTAACGTAGTAATTCTATAGGTCAGTGTTATAATTCAACTGTTATCCTGACATCTCTTTAAACTAATTTGAAGATCAGAACATTTTAAAAATGGTATACACTTTACAAAAAAAAACAATTAATAATGATTGTTGACATTGAAAACTTATTGTGCGTGTTTTTATGGAAGATGCCCAGACAGATAAGTAGGACATAAGCTAAAATGTTAATTTCACTACAATAATGCTACATATAATTATAATCAAATTTACCCAGGATGTCATATTACACTTTTACTGGTGAAAGTTTCTAAAAGTCGGTAATACAGTTAACAAAGTATTACACTTAGATGGTGGTACATTTATATGGCGATAGATGGTTCTTAAAAGTCTGTAATACAGTTACCAAAGTTCAAAAGATACATCGCGCAAGCGCAATGGATAAAGCAATGCTACGCCCTGGCGGCCGGAAGCGCGAACCCTTTTACAGGTTTCGCGTAGCCAACCACCATGACGTCACCGATAATTTATATTGCGCCATAATCGGAGATTTACATAAAATTAGAACAATGAAAATTAGAGAATTTACTCACATGAGGAATCCGGTATCCGGCAGGAAGTCACGCTACGGTAGGCCTCGGCTCCGGTGCTGCTGGTAGAGCTTGGACATCGGGGTCGTGGGCTGCTCCAGTTGCCTCGAGGTGGCTGCAAATTTACCTACCTATGTAGGGATTGGACAGGAAAAGGTATGGAGGTAGACAACAAAGGTAATTAGGCAAGGAACTACATAGATAACCCCTAACGATACGTTACCAGGCAAGAAACCAGCACTTCACACCCCGACGATACTCGGTAAAAAGCCACGTTCTCCCGAGAGAAGCGGAGAACTCCCTCCCTTTTTCTAGTATTGCTCTATCCCTCTAGGGATAAGCACATTGCGCAAGCTCACTACTCTGACGTATCGGAAGCACCGCCTAGTCTATTTAAAAATTCCCGCGTCTCGCGTATTTGAAAATATGGCGGGAAACTTCCGTACACTAAAAACTAACCTAAAACAATGTTTAAGTGGCAATGGCACGTAACAGTCAAATGCCTTGCAAATTCTAAAGATACACTTATCCTGTGATATCCTGATCCCAATGTGTCATTACTCTCGGAGTAGCATCCGGATGTCCCCTGGTTTCGTTGGCGGTAGGTCTCTTCCTATTGACGAAGAGCCAATATTTCGTAGAACGACACGGGAAAGGGAACTAAAAAGAAATGGACCACTTCGTCGATTGTCCGTACTCTACGAAAACATGTCTACATTTGAGGAAGGCCTGTAGTAAAGTACCTTTGTTTCGGCAGATCTGCTTCCACGAATCATCTTCTCCCCTCCAAAAGAGGTTAAAGTTCTGACACAAAATCACTGCTGCGTATTAAGCAAAAAAATCACAATTTTAGCATTTTCGCAAACGACAAATCATAACTAAATGTCCGGAGTTACGTGAGATTCAAAGTTTTGTGTGGTTTCCATGAAATGCTTATATTTATTTATTTATATATTCAGCAATTTCTCAAAAGCACAAAGCCATTGCAGAGAAGGTAATATAACATAAACAATTGATAACTCATGGCTAATATAACATCAGCATAAACTTAACAGCAATTTATTAATGTTTAAGATTACATTACAATTCAACGTTTTAATGTAATGTTGATAATTTTTATATCTTAAGATATTGTAAATAATGTATTCTAGTTCCAGCAAAATTGGTGCAAAAATATCCAAATCTAAACAAAGTAGATTAAACATTTTGGCAACACCGATTGGTATTGACTAACTTGTGATTAGGTTATATAACAGTCCCACATTATAATTTGATGCCATTAATTTTTATCGTATGGTATTATAATAGTTATTTGGTATTTTATCCAATAAATATTTGCTAATCTCAGATGTAGTGGAATTAAACAAATCTACATCATTAAACATTTTGGCGGAACGAACTAACGTTGAATGCATTATATATTTGATTCTAGGACAATCATACACGAAGGTGTGAGCGATTCTCATTAACATTTCTGATGGCACTTTTAACAAGATTGTATTTAACAGATCAGGACAGTCAATATCTGCATTACACAGTTTATATAAATATAAAATGTCAGTCATGAGTCTTCTCTTACAGAGGCCGATACTATTAAAATTATTAAGTAATGGTTCATATGATAGCAACAGAGAATACTTTCCTTCCTGCTTGAATAGTACATGTTTCAGAAATCTTTTCTGAATACTTATTATAACAATATTTCTGATGTAGCTAGGAGACCAAATAGGGGAACAATACTCCAACTTTGAGCTAACAAAACTATTAAAAAGTATGATGAGTGTATTAGGAACTCTAAATTCCTTACAATTCCTTATTATGAGGCCTGTTGTAATTAATATATGACCCCTTGATAATTTGCAGAATATGTGCTTGAAAATTGAAGTTTAATATCGATGTAACTCCTGTAAAAGTAAGAACGACGTTAGACAACAACAGTCACCGCTGGCAATTCCTATTCCTAAAAATAAAAAACATTTATTGTTTTCACAATGCAAAACCACAAAAAGTAATACTGACATTCCAATGGAAAAATGGTACTCAAATATTACAGAAGTGCCCGAAAGAAAAGTCCTTGAGGCACAGGCGTATTTATTATTCTATGAACAAATATTGTAATGTTTTTACTTTAAATAGTTGTATATGTATGTAATGTAGTTATTATTTAATTCAAAAAATAAAGATGATTCAATTAAAAAAAAAAATTACAAGTTAAAAATTCATTAAAAAAAACTCCTAAATCTTTTATTTATTTTGAATATGGGCAATATTGATATCATTCGTACAGTACTCAAACTTTGTATTGTTAATCTTACGTGAAAATGTGATATGAAAGCATTAGTCATAGTTAAAAAGAAGTTCATTTCTTATTGACCAGCTCAGTAAACTATTCAGATCATTTTGCAGCATATTGCAATCTGCCACTGATGTAATTTGTTTAGACAGTTTAATGTTGTCTGCAAACAATAAGATCTCAGATGAAATTGTATTAACTACATCATTAATAAATATTAAAAAGAGAAGAGAACCTAAATTACTTTCTTATGGAACACCTGCTGTTGGAATGTATAAATTTGACCTTATGTTATTGTTAACCACATATAAATTCCTTGAGTCAAAATATGACTTTAGAAATTGCACTTGACCAGTAAACAAATTGAATTGGAACTCTAATTTATGGAGTACCATAGAGTGAGAAACTCTGTCAAATGCCTTAGAAAAATTTAAGTAGAAAGTATCGACCTCACAAGAATTATCGAAGGCATTCAATCTTTTTAAACCAAAACATGATTCTGGAGCATGAAAAATAACTTGACAGCATTCACATGTAACAACCTCATTAGAATGATCAAACTGAAGCTTACAGGTAGGTAGCACATGCAGTAGTCATATTATGGAAAATTAACAAGATATAAACCAAAGACCAGTCCTGTATAAATGTGTATCATTCAATATTCAATGTTTATATACAGGGTGAATGAGACCACCCATATCAGTATTTTTTTAAGGAACGGTGAGTCGTAGAGAGTTGGGATAAAAAATTTATTATAAAAGTCATACTAAAGAATCGAATGGTGATATTATTATTTCTCGAAAAAGTCAGCACACGAGTAGTTTTGTCCACAATGTCCAGAACTCCAAAATCTTAAATGGCACCATAAGTCAAAAAACATATTGTTGAAAAGATCGTTAAAAAAGAAGAAAGTTTTGTAGGAAAAATTATTTTACTACTTACCATCCCTTTTAAGTAATTTTCGATTAAAGTTATTAAATTTGAAATTCGTTGTTAACAAACAAAATTGAAAAGTTACAAGTGTTAAAAATGTCTTCCATTTACTTCTAAACACTGTTGAGTTCTTTTAGTTACACTATCAGTGGCTCTAAGTATTTCTTCATTACTTAATGAAAGGCAAGCATTCCGAATTCTCAGTTTCATATCATCTCTCGTTGCTGGTTTTTCTTTATAAACAATATCCTTGATCCGACTCCAAAGGAAAAAATCTAGAGGCGTATAATCTGTGATCTTGGCGGCTACACCACTGTACTTCCTCTGCCAATCCATCTATTAGGAAATAGTTGATTTGTCGTATTCCTGGCAACTATTGAAAAATGAGCTGGGCAGCCATCTTGCTGAAACCACATTCTTGCTCACATTAAAAGATGGACATTTTCCAGTAAGTCGATCAAGTCGTTACCTAAAAACTTGGCATGTCGTATTCCTTTCAGAGTTCCTTCGAAAAAATAAGGGCCTATGATAGATCCACCAAGAATACCACACCACGTATTAACACTCCAAACGTGTTGATTGTCAATAGTTTGTAGCCAGTGAGGATTTGTTTGCGACCAGTAATGCGCATTGTGAATATTGATTTCTCCGGTGCTTTTAAAACTAGCTTCGTCAGTCCATAAAACTCTCCTAGGAAAGTGGGGACCTTTATTTAATAACCAATTACAAAAAAATGACTCGACCTTGAAAATCATTCTCACTTAATTCTTGGTGCATGTGTATGTGGTATGGATGGAATTTGTGATCTTTCAAAATTCTGCATACGGAGTATTGGCTAATTCCAGAATCTCTTGCAAGTGATCTCGTTGAAATATGTGGATCAACAATTACTGCAACGAGAATATCAGGTTCCTTGTCATTACGTACATGTCTTGTAATTCTATTTCCGTGATTGTACGTTGGTTGCACCTGCCCTGTGGTACAAATACGTGCTGACAATCTCCAAAAACCATTGAAAGATTGATGGACACGATGAGGATATCTTTCAACATACATTCTTTCAGCCGCTCTGTAATTTTTTCTGCATTCTCCCAAAACCATTAACATGTCGAAAGCTTCTAAATTTGAAAGAGGCATAATTTCACTAATATAAGTTAAGTTAATTCACTTTCTAACGGAATTCGCTTTTAACTTTAATCTGTCCCCAAACAGATATCACTAACCAACACTAATTTATCAATTTAAACACGGTGATTTGACGATAGATTAATACAACAAATGGAATTATTGACATTAAAACCTGTTTGTAACATTGTTTAATACGGTAACTAGATTTTAAAAGCCGACTTTTCAATTTTGTTTGTTAACAACGAATTTCAAATTTAAAACTTTAATCGAATATTACTTAAAAGGGGTGGTAGTAGTAAAATAATTTTTCCTACAAAACTTTCTTCTTTTTTAACAATACGTTTTTCGACTTATTGTGCCATTTATGATTTTAGAGTTCTGGACATTGTGGACAAAACTACTCGTGTGATGACTTTTTCGAGAAATAATAATATCACCATTCGATTCTTTAGTATGACTTTTATAATAAATTTTTTTATCCCAACTCTCTACGACTCACAGTTCCTTAAAAAAAATACTGATATGGGAGCTCTCATTCACCCTGTATATACAAAACAATAACATAGGTAGACAATTGCTTTTTATCACTAATACTGATTATGAAGGTGTTGACTCTGATATCAACAGCAGAACTAATTTACAAATGTCTAATGAAAATGTAAGTTTCCAAAACTCTCTCAACTCACAAGCAAGTTGTAATTGCCTAAGTATAGCACTTACTAACTAAAGAGTTTATGCATACCATAACATAACAAAGGGTGTTGAAATGTAGGATACGGCTGAAAGGCATTACTCATAAAAATACAATGAATATGTCATGCCATGACAAGTATGATACGATAACAAAATTAATAGGGTGCAAAAACTTGGTGAGCAAGTTCATACAAGCAAACAAACCAAGGCAAAGAATGATGTGATATAGATGATGTAGAAGGTGCGGATTAGTACTAAACGATTTGACAGTCGATAAAAAGGTTGTTGTGAAACATCGATCGGCTAAACAATAGACATGTGCAATAAACAGTTCAAAGCGGTTTGGTTAAGTAAATCAGTTCCGTGTTAATCTGTGCTGTTTAAACGCATTGGTAACTGCAGACTTGAAATTAATCGATACCGGTTCTAAAGAAGTTTCAAAAATAGAGTCACAACCAATGTCAGTTGAAATTTGGTTTACTGGAATATAGCTGAAGCACACCTGATCCGATTGAAATCCTTTAGGAAAACAAATGTAAATAAAACTGCGAGTTAATTTATTAGCTCATCATCATTACGTCTTCAGTCCTGGAACTGGTTAGATGCGCATCCTCATTGTTTTCTATTCTGAGTTAACCTACACATTTCCCTGAAATTCCTACAGCCTACATTTTCACTACCTGTATGCAATAGTTCAATCCAGGCCTACTTTTACCTCTCTTTTTCCTATCTCGGCTTGTAATATATCCCGCACTATTCCCAATATCTTAGAACATGTCATCTCCTTCTATTTCTCCTATTTTTTCACGGATATTTTACTTCCCTTAATAGTTCTAGCATCTCTTTGTTCTTAACTTTGCCTGTCCATGCTATCATCAGCATACATCTGAAGCACCACATTCCAAAAGCTTCTATCTACTAGCTGCCTGTTTCTCCTACCGTCTCCAAAACATAGCCATACAGTGCTGTTGCTCCACACTTTTTCTTTTTGCCTAGTTTCTGTTTTCTAACATAGCCATTGCTCATTCTTGTTAGATACACCTATTGTTTTTTAAATATATACCTTACTTCAACAATATTCGGTGATACGTAAAGAGGGTTAAGCAACTTGATGGCTACCAAGATCTTCAACACTTAGACATTTGCCGAATATTGTTATTATTATTATTTATTTTTAAGCCATTATTAATTATTACTAATCGTTCAATCTGGATCCAACCCCACGAATATTTCATTCGATAAGGTTTGGAAGTGAATTTGAAACGTTTGTTTTCTCTACTTCCGTAGCATTTTATAGTTATTTATCTTTGTTGTTATAATTATTATTATTATTATTATTATTATTATTGTTATTATTCATTAATAGTTTTCCAATTAATCCTTTCACAATATCAACATTCGTTGAGAATATTACAAAACCAATATCTGCAGTTGTTTATAAAAATCATCAGGTTTAAGTACAATTATTTTTTTGTCATTAGGTTTTCGTCTTGAAACTAATTGGATACGCACGTTCATTGATTTCTCTCCTATATTTTACTGTTTTCCACATATTTCTTTCTTCCCCAACCATTTCTAGAACCTCTTTCTTCTTAACTTTGTTTATCCATAATATCTTCGTCATACATCTGTAACACAACATTTCAAAGGCTTCTATCATTTTCCTGTGCGCTCCTCCCACTGTCCAAGTTTCACGGCAGTGCTGTGCCCCACACACATGCTTTCAGCAATCTTTTCCTTGTTTCTACGATTGTTGTATTTGAACATCAGTAGTTGTGTTTTCTTGTTAAATGCAGCACAGCTTTGTATCTTCGTTTTATATCTTTTACACTTTTCCCCTCTAGCATTATTTGGCTTCCTAGCTAGCAGAAATCCTAAACCTCTTGTAAGTTCTTGTTTCCTATTTGTCTTCTGGTTTAAACTTATTTTCCTCTCCTATACATACCTGTACTTTAGTGTTATTTTTGCTAATTTTCATACTGTATCTCTCGGTTAGAACCGTTTCCATTTCATTAAGAGCAGCTTCGAACCCTTCCTTGCTAGATGCTAATACCGCTACATCATCTGCAAATCTTATCATATCAACTATTTGTACCTGCATAATAATTCTAAATGTCTTCTGCATTTGACAGTATTCGTTGCCTCTTCTATGTACAAGTTAAAAATTAACGGGGATAGGGGGCATCCCTGTATTGCCCCTTTCTTAATATTTCCTTTTCCATGTTCCTTCTCTAATTCTATTATAGTTGATTGCTCCTTGTATAAGTTATGTACTATCCGTCCATCTCTAACTCTTTCCAATTTTTTGAGTATTTTGAACATTTTTGCCTATTTTATATTGTCAAATGCTTTTCCCAGATCTACAAACCCTATATACACAAACCCTTTCTCCCTTTTCTATTGTTTTTTTCGATTATCACCCTTAAAGCCTCCCATATTCCCCTGCTTTGCCTAAACCCAAATTTATCTTCTAGTAATTCTTCAGTCTGTTTTCCATGTGTCTTTGTACAATTTTAGTTAATATTTTTGACATTTGTGCTATCAAACTAGATGCTCAAAAATTTTCACATCTATAGGTCCCACTCTTTTTTGGTATAATGACAAAAGGGGGACTCTTATCGCAACAATAAAGATTGCCGTGATTAGTATGCCTCAAGACAGTGCATTAGAAGCTCTCTTGCGCCGATTTAGCAGTTTTGTTAATATCGAATACCAATCCTATTTCCTTCTATTTAACCCTCCTTTAACCTTCTGTCTAAACAAGTGCGTTATAGTGTTGTGACAGTTTTTAAATGCTGTAAGTTTTTTCACCACATTTATTATTTTACATACAATTTTATTTTATTGTTACGAACTGCGTCTCTCGTTCTGCTAAGGCTTGAAGAGCCTGTAAAAACTGATTTACGTGATAAGAAGTGTTGTTTTAATAATGACGTATGTTTCAGTTTTAGAATGATATGGTAAACATAAATCCATCAACAATTTATATGCCTGATCTTTGAGGTGAATAATTAAAATACCTGTTTTCCTTGGATCCATAGCACATCTATTATTTGCAATGTATAATTGATCAATGTGATCATTAAAAATAGCGAAGTCGTATTTTAACGAAAATACCGGCAGCGTACCAAATAACGGTGCAATAAAAGTACTTCCTAATGCAGAAGTAAGTTTTGAAGTTGTAGTATTATTTAAATTAGTAGTAACAGCCATTGTAATATACGTGATGAAAGTAGTAGTTCTATTGTAGATACGTAAATGTTGAATTTAAACTTGATTTTCTCATCACTAGTGCAATGTTCTCAACAAGTTGGATTAATAAATCATGAACAATAGTTTACTACTCAATTTATTATAACAAGAGACATTTTAAATAAACATTTTTCATTTATTTGTGACAATATTTTTCAAAAGTTTCCAGCCAACTCCCCACCCAGTTGACGTCCTTCTTAACTTAACTTCCAAAATTACTAAGATAACTTCAACATAACTATATCAAAAGTTCCCTTTAAGATAATACATAATAGGTTCCTTAAATTTTTTGTCCTGAAAGTTAAATATTGCGGATTCGGTGCAACTTGTGTGTGTTAGAAAAATAAGCTGCAAGTGAGGTTATATTTGTGTATTAATCTAACGGCATGTAATGTTTGGGCATTATGGAAAATAAAAATCAAATGTCAAAAAGGGAAAAAGTAATTTAAAATGAACAATTTTATTATTGAAACCGCGGTATAATTTTGATTTCAGTATAATAGTGTTTAATAAGCTATTGCAATAAATAAGAATTCTATAAAAAACAAACTTAGCAATCACAAAAGCATTATTTTGTTTCTGTAAAATACATATTAAAAGAAAATCGATCCATTATTTTAAATACCATCAAAAAGGGAAAACAGATTTCAATGCATTTCTCAAAATATTAAGAAAGCCTTTGCATATCGTTCATTAAGAATATTCCATTTAATAATACACCAACGTAATTATAGTCAGTTACAATGTATGCAAGACGCAAAAAAAAACGAGTTTTTACAATGTTGTTAAAGACAGGAAAAAATCGATGAGTTAATAAAACCCACTGAGATTGAATTGCTAATCAGACATTATACAGTACAATGTATTCATTTACATCACAGTTACATGTTGTTAAACAGCAACCACTGTAACAGTTCGTTTTTACTGTTACGAATCTAGAAGTTAGGCAACTTTGTTTATTTACATTTGGGTTATAAGTTAAACGGAGAAACAGTCTTCTTGTCTTATTAGTCGAAATTCTGTTAGGTAGAGATCAAAAGGCGTATTGTGGTATTCTGGGCAATCCCACTTATTGAGGTCGGGCTATCTTATTCAACTTTTGGTGGAAGATGGACGCGAGGAAGCGTGTTATTTTCTAAATGTTAGTTTGGTTGTGGGAAACTTTTCCTTTTAAAAATAAATTAAATCACCGACTAGGGGTAAGCTGATTTTATTTATTATACAATGATTTTAAAATAAGGTTATCTGTTGTAGCAAATTAATTTAATTTCTAAAAACTTCTTGTTCACTTCAACATGGCTTTTGTTATATTGCCATTTAAGTGAATTTAAATACTTGTTCAAGTACTGTAAAATGAGTAAATGGGAAAATATCAGCAGAGGTATTGAGCTAGTTTACACTGCTTCTACATCTTGGATTAAATTCTGCAAAAACTTGCTTTTCCAAGGTTAATATTCTTTGGTTTATTAGAGGAACAGGAGTTCGGGTGTCTCTCATTATGTCCACCATCTGTTGTTAGTTCAACTGATTGCGTTTTGTCTTGACGTGTGGTTGAGGTCAAAGACTTTGATAATACTTTATTCAATTATGTATATATCTGTTTCAATTTTTGTAAAAGAAAACTTATAATAATTGTTTGTTTCACAAATGTTTGAATGCTAATAGCACCGTGACAATGCAATGCTTTAATTAATGTTTGAATTAGATACGTTGTAATTTTATCTTATAAAAGCCCCAAGACATGAGCTCATATCAAGTCGGTTTATTTTGTTAACTTTTTGATATTCTGTAGTTATTAAAAGAAAAGAAAGAAAATTTACTGAAGTAAAGTTTACATGTTTTGTTACTCTTAAGAGAATTGAAATAGGTTAAACATTTATTATTTATTTTACTAAAGTAATCCAAAGTTTGATTACTTTTGTTAGTTCAATACCAATTATTATACGTAATTATATCACATGTTGTCTTATTCCAAACTGAATCAGTGAAGTACTTGTTAGGTAAATTATTTCCATGTGTATGCTACCACAGGGATAACACAAAAAATTAGCCTTGATGATAAGATCTGTCTGGTGATTTAAGTAATAAAGAAAATCTTTATTAAGAAAGATTAAATAAATACAATAGTCGAGGGTCATTCATGCACACGTTACAAGCAGGTGAATGTTACACGAGGGTATAAGTTACACCATGACAGTCATGCCTCCCTCACGTGTTAAGTATATTAATGGCATACCCATCTGATGCAGAAAAGTGGGGATAATGACATCTCTAGACAACCACTATAACTAAATAATTCAATTACTTACAAGTCATTAACATAAACGGATGTGGGGTTAAACATAAAACAAAAGATTTGGTTTGTCATAAACACCCTGTTGATTATGGAATAATAAATGCAGGTCTACGCGTTGATCACGAATTTTCGACATGCTTTACAAATGCTTACGTAAATTGTGACAGCTTTGTTCCCAGCAAATTAGTTTGGAATTCAATGTCCCGAAGGATGAAATGATATCTTTTGGCTTCAATGAACTTTTTGTCACTTGAAGATGAAACTGTAAGTAATTTTTTTGTAGAATTAGATGCTGTTTTGATGATATTTATACATGATGGTTGTTGTTTAAAGTACAATTACATGTATGGTGATACATCGTCAGCGGTGTAAAAAAATTGGACATTGCCAGTTGACGGTAAAGTGGAGGTGTATTGTAAATTATTTTTCTAGTTAAGGATCCAAATATAAGAATTGCAGATGAACTGATTGTACAACTATCCCATGGTTTCGTATGTATTTTGTTAGAGAAATATCTCTAGGTAACTAATCAAATATTAACGTAAGTACATTTAAAATTGTTTTATCCCCATTTGTTCACAAATATGCTCAAATAATATTTTAGAATAGATTTAAGCAGGGTGAGTTGAAATTTGTTTTGTTTGTTCTAACATATAGATGATCTTTTGTAATGAAATCAATTTCATCACAAGAATGCACCATAATTGCAATTCTATGGGTTACTTGTCATCCGGAGGAAATCCTATTATACTAGACGTAGTTGGCATCCTTTAAACTTAGCGGATTGCAAACCTAACACGGCAAGTGCCAGTAATAATGTAGCTTGAAATCATGCATTACTCAATTCTTTCAATTTTCTGCCATTTATTGCTATAGGGGCACCTGTCGTACTACTGTAGTTGGCCAAAGCATCTTGATTTTATTGTGGGATTCATGTCCCTTTTGTGAAATTCCAAATTTAAAACTTAATGCTTCAAACACCTGTAACAGGTGATATATTTAGCCTTGCATATGTAAGGCAAAGATGCACAACGTTTATGTTGATATTAGTCTCATGAAGTTTGCATTCTTGTCTAATAATTGTAGGTTAAAAAGAAGGCTGTGCTAATGATATCGATTAATGTCATATTCTTTTTAAAAACAGAAACTTGCATTTCTTAACGTTAAGGCATCTAATTATTGTTTTGTAATACACTGTGTGCTTGTTTATTAATGCAGGTGTAAACCAGCAAGATTTGGAGGCTTTCAAGTAATTATTTACATCCTATTTTTCTGTGTAATTTTTTGAAAACAACCAACCATTATTGGATGTATTTGATAAGGAACCGATTGATAGAAGCCTGGAACACGGGGTATACAAAAATGCAACTCCCACCAAAAGTTAGCTAAATATATCATGGCATAATCATTCAGCACAGCCACTATTGGTATAGAAAATACTAATCACACCATCCCAAAAATTACAAAACCCAGAACATATACAGTAAAATATGTAAAATGAATACTTTATTTCACATAACTTATCACTAATCCCCAACACCTTTGCCCTGCAGTAGATCAAGATATTTTGGATGCCTTTGAAGAAATTCCCACCGTTAGCATAGAAATGTGCCATGATAGCTTTATGTATCAACATGGAAGATGTGCTCAGTTCTTCACTTTGACGAACGATAGCTATTTCTGTAGCTTGCACTATTAAGTGTAAGTAAATTCCCATATAAAAAAAACTTTTCAAAGACAATTTAATCTATTTGTCGGGATAGGTTTAATCAATAGGCCTCCTTCTTTGCCAAACCTTTAAATAGTGAAACATATTTAGTGTTTTTGCTAAGTAATCTATGTTCAAGCCTTGCGTTCATAAATTATTTTAATAATTGTATGTGGTTGGAAATAATCTTTTGCGGATAAAGCAACAATAAACAAAAAATGTGCGGTTTCTATACTATTAAGAAGGACCAGCTCTTTTTGGCAGAAAGGGCACTACTAAAAGAAATAAAATTAATTTAAATTCGTTTACCGCTTTTCCAGGTACTTTGACAGCACAGGTGTTTAAAACAAAACGGAATAATTGAGAGTTAGAAAGGAAGGATGGGATATAAGAAAGGGTTATTTTAGCACTAAAATAAAACTGTGTTTACTAAGTAAAATAAAGAGGTTGACTCATTAAAGACAATACTTGGGTGTATATAATGAAAAATAGACAACTTAACATAACCAGAGAAGTATCTTCACTGTTTGTTCAGACAAACGGGGTGGTAAAAAAAAAAGGTGTGGTGGGGTGAGACCAATGGAGTGAAGGAAGAAAATTTAAAAATTGACGCCGATAAGCACCAGAGTAAATACTAAGAATAAACGTTCACCAAACAATCTATTTGATATTTTGTTTAAAGTGTTATCAAATGTCACATTTGACATAGTATATCAAATTAATGAACGAAAAAGATTTCATAGATTAACCATTTCCAGATTGATGAATAGATAACTGGAAAAATTAGTTACTATAAAAAAAATTTCAAATTCAAATCATGTTGGAGTTCAATATTTTTAATTACTAATTTGGTTTTAATAATTATTTCAGTTTGCATAAAAGATTACATTATTGTTTCATCTTAATAATTAATACAAATAATATTAAATTAATTTGATCAGTAGCTAAATATTACCTATTAAAAAGTCACCATCGGCATTGTAAAATACTCTGTTATTCATTGAAGCATTGCAAACATAAATATGAATAGCAACTCCATGCTTTAGTTTTGGATCACCAGCACCACAAATTGTGTTCAAACCTTCTACAAAATCTTTATTCTCTGTATTACTTGGAAAATCAAATGGATTCCATCGCATCTAAAAAAACAAAAGTATAACTATAAGTAATAATAATAGTAATAAAGTTTATCATGTGATATTTCTAAAGGGCATCAAGAAATGTTCTTCACAAAAAAAAGCTGCAAATTCTAGAACTCATTTCATGTCTATTGACGTAAATGTTGTTATCCAAAAAGAGAGTTAGAGCTCTTTAAAGATGGTGCCGTAGGATCGGTTTAATTCAAATATCTTCAAAATGGTTTCCTTTTATATGATAACATTTTGCACATTTATTTTGAGGAATATACCCATTCTTATGGCAAGGAAACAATTTTTTAATTCTACTCACAAGTGGCTCGACTTATTTGGGAAAGGTATTGGACATATTTATTCATTACTTATCTGTCTTTCAAATGTTGCCATTTTAACATAGCATTTAGAAAATTCTGCTTTTATTACAAAAAGTAATTCTCTTATCTAAAGTCACTATGATGCACCGTTTTTGAAAAAAAAATCGATTAGAACTTTTCATATGTCAATGCATATGTTTCCATTGATTAAAAAATTCATTTCTAAATTATGAAAAATGGCTATGGAAAATAAACATAATAACAATTGTATGAATATCAAACTTGTTATAGTAAAATGTACCGGTAGGAAGAATAGCAAAATTAAAATAAATTAAGGTCCCGCAGGAATTACTGTATGACGTACATCACATACACTGGCAATTCATAAAAACTGTACCTGAACTTAACAGCAAGGTCAACTTGTTTAACGAAACTATCATCAACTTATATGATGTACATGCACCAATGCGTACTGTTAACATAAAAAAGAATATTCCACCATATATTACTTCAACAATTCGACAAATGATAAAACTACGTGATGCGGCTTATAACAGATACAGAAAACAAAGGACCTATGCAAAGTACAACTATTATAAGACTTTGAGGAATTATATTAGCCAGGCCATTAAAAATGAGAAAAAAAGCTTATCTTGAACATCAATGCAGACAAAACATCAATGCTCCAAAAAAACTTTGGAAGGCATTTGATAGATGCAAAATTCATTCTACAGTGAAACACCAGATATCACCAAAAATTAATAATCCTGATGTTGTAAATGATTGGTATGTGTGTGACTACTACGCCCAAGGTCCCGGGTTCGAATCCGACACGGTCCGCTTGAAAAATGTTAGGCGAGCATTTTCACAAAATACACCCTCGTTCGGATGAGAGGTAAAATGGAGGTCCGTGTGTGAGTGTTGTCACGCACGTTAAAGATCCCTACCTTGCTTGGAACAGCAAGGGTTCGGCAAAATTCCAAGTTTTCCAGGTAAAAAAAAACTCGCTTGATTATTTTGATTATTTTGTTAATTCCATATCGCATCAAAAGGTGGAAAAAGCTGAGATCAATCAGTATATGCATAATTGTCTACCCAGCATAAATAAGTTTACTCGTTTTGCAACTGATGATGATGTAGTTAAAGCATCTATAAAACGCATAAAATCCAATGCCTGTGGTGTTGACGGTATCAATCTTAAGATGTTATTACTAATAATGCCCTACTGTATCGAAATAATTACATATCTGGTGAATTTATCACTGCAAGAAGACATATTTCCAAATTCTTGGAAACGATCTGTCGTTGTACCTATCGGGAAAAAACCATTATCCTGCTCACCTTCCGATTTACGGCCTATTAGTATACTGCCAGTGATGTCAAAAGTCATTGAGCATATAGTTTATACACAAACGTTGGAACATATTTATAGATGTGGCATTCCTGAACTCCAGTCTGGATTTAGAAGCCGGCACAGCACAGCTACTGCATTGACCAAGGTACTAAATGATCTGTCACATTCAGCAGACAAATCAGAGGTTACATATCTCGCATTCATAGACTTCAGTAAGGCATTTGACATTATTGTGCATGACCTACTAATTGCGAAACTGCACTACTTTGGATTTGATAAAACTACTCTTGAATGGTTCACTAGCTATTTAAATGGCAGATAACAGAATGTCATACTAAATAATAAAACCTCACAATCGCTACATGTAACTCAAGGTGTTCCTCAAGGAAGTAACCTTGGACCATTGTTATTTGTGTTTTACACAGCAGATTTACCGCAGGTCTTAACGCCGACTTGTAGATACCACATGTATGCAGATGATGTATTATTATATACATCGTGTAATACTCTAACTGTAAATTCTGCAATCAATCTACTAAATAAAAACCTGGCTGCTGTTAGTAGATGGGTCCAACGTCATGGACTACTTCTCAACGTCTCCAAAACGGAAGCACTGTGTATCTGTTCTCAAAAAAATTATGCAACAGTAAAAGAAGCTCAGACAAATACTATGAATGGTGCAATAATTAACATTGGAAGTGCCGTTAAATATCTTGGAGTAGTATTGGACAAGCGATTAAACTTTGAAAGTCATGTCAATAAAAAAATCGGACTTTGTTAGTATAAGTTGCGCACCCTATACAGATATAAACAATTTCTAAGCTCCGAAGTAAAGAGGAGAATATGTAGTAGTCTAATTCCATGTCATCTGGACTACTGCAATGTAGTATACTACAGCTATCTAAACGCACGAATAAAACGTAGAATACAAGTCTTACATAATACATGCTTCAGATTTGCATATAGCGTACCTTATAGGCAGCATATCACACCGTTCTATAACTTACACTGCAAGCTTAAATTCGACAGACGAGCAAGCTTATTTTTAACTACATTCATATATGCTATTATCACCTCCCGTACCCCACTTTATCTGTATGAGATAATGAAACCAAGAGCTAGTATGCACCTACTAAATTTAAGAAATAACAATGACCTCAGTATCATGCAGCATAAAACTACTAAATATGAGAGTTGTTTTGCTTACATGGCTACACAATTATATAACAAATATAAAATAATCTTTTATGAAACTTCAAAAGACAAATTTTACAAGAAGCTATATGATGTCTTGCTATATGAGCAATCACAAAGCTAGGCTGATGGAAATCAAGGAAACGCTGGAATCCTTTCCTCTATTTATCAATTTTACTTAGTTTGGCAAATGTATATTGTGTTTACCTATTACTTATATTGTTAATTTATAATTGTTATATTTCTTAATTTCTAGGAGGAATTTAAAATCAGCTTTGCTGAATTCCTTTCCTATTGGATATACCAATAAATTTTTGATTGATTGATTGATTGATTAAAAAACAACAGCACAGGAATGTCACGCTAAACTCAATTGAGTTGGGAGAACAGGAATTTTACAATGCGATTCGTGCTAAAAAAAGAACAAAAAACAGTGAATGGAATGCCGATGAAATTAATAAATTCTTCTTAGAAGTAGGTGCAAACATAGCAATAAATCAGGATACTATTAATCACTTTAGAAACAACAATATGATGCACAAGGGTGAATTATTCCAGATTAGAAATATTAGTGCTGAAGAGGTGAATGGTATCGTTCGTGCAAAAATGAACTGGGAGATAGTACACTTAATTTGCAACAAAAATTGTTAATATGACCCCTGCCCTATTTCGATTGGTTTAGGAGATATGGTTTTTTTTAGTCTGTTTCTTAATAACGCGACTTCTTGCAGTAAAAGTTAAATTTCTCGGCTTCTGCTGCAAATAACTAGATAAACAATCAGATTTTCATAAACTACATTAAATTTCCTATAAAGAACAACTATTTCGATTTTTTTAATTTTAAAAGAAACATTTATTATAAAGCATTAAAAGGTAAAAAATTACAAAAGAAATTTTTAAAATAAAGTGTAAAGTAATATTACAGCGATATTATTTTATCTACAAATGAGCAAATGTCACAAAAACAACCTCACTTCATAAGTTTTCCAGCAGTGGTAAACACTTTCTATTTGATTTTTAATTTATCAAGTATGGAAATATGGAAACAAATATTTGTTTCCAATTCGCATTAAAATTCGCCCACTGCCTTGATTATCTAATGATCCCACAACGTTTTTCTGGTATTACGGAGGCAATAATTTGATAAATTAAATTTTATTTGTATTGTTCAAAATGCTGACCACCGCACCTGATACAGGTTCTTGCTCTTTTCCGCATACCTACCACGGTCACGCTCATA
Organism: Platerodrilus igneus; assembly: GCA_036346225.1. Taxonomy (NCBI): domain Eukaryota; kingdom Metazoa; phylum Arthropoda; class Insecta; order Coleoptera; family Lycidae; genus Platerodrilus; species Platerodrilus igneus. The sequence goes on from JARFIW010001028.1 coordinate 132,738, forward strand.
GATAGCTTCTCTCATAAGAGTTGACATTCATTTTCGAGCCTTTGTTTCAAATTTTCCATACTGACTACCTCCGTGCTGTATACGTATTCTTTTAAAAAGCCCTACACAAAGTAATCCATGGGATTCAAGTCAGGTGATTTTGCTGGCCACGGAATCGGTCCTCTTCTACCAATCCCCCTTGTGTACTGTTCGTTTAAAAACTGGCGGACATCACGTGTGTAATGAGGAGGAGCCCCATCATGTTGAAAAATGATATCTCTACGAACTTCTAAAGGGACATCTTCCAACAATAGGGGTAGTTGATTTTGAACAAAGTCCAAATACACTTCTCCATTGAGGTTTCTTTCGAAAATATAGGGGCCAATAAGAGTGTTTCCTATCACAGCCACCCACACATTTAGGCTGAATCTGCATTGGAACGATTTCTGTCTTATTGCATGAGGGTTTTCATCGGCATAATAGTGGTAATTGTGGAGATTTAGAACACCAGCGTGCGTAAAGAGGGATTCATCAGACCACAGTATTTTTCAAAAGAAATGGCGCTCCTCAATATCCCGTGCTAATAACCAACGGCAGAACATCAACCTTCATTGGAAATCTTCGCCTCCGCCTTCCAGAGCTTGAACAGGTGTAAAGTGAAAAGGACGAATATTATTCTTGTGCAGTAGAACATCTACTACTTTCCATTGCGAAACTACAAGCTCTCTTGCAATTTGACGTGTAGAAGTTGTAGGGTCTTGTTCCACTCGATCCAAGACAAGCACGTCAATTTCTATGCCCAGATCTTGCCCCCTTTCATTAGGTACTTGAAATGCTCCTCCATCAAGGAGCCATTGGTGCGTTCTTGCAAACACGTTGCGACTGGGAATTGGACGATTTGGGAACCGACGTTGATATTCCTCCCGTGCTCTTGTAGCATTACCATTACAAAAACCATAAATAAAATGCATATCTGCATATTTCCTATTGCTATAACGAGCAGGCATCTTAGATAGTAATTTAGTACGTATCAAAAATTTATACGAATACAACTGTCTAATCAGTGACAATACTTCACACTGTCAATGTGACAACTACATGCTATAAACGTATCTGTGCTCTTAAAATTACTGTACATTTTTGTTTTCAATTCGCACTGCCTTGATTATCTTATAATCGAACAAGGTTTTTCCAGTATTACGAAGGCAATAATTTAATAAATTAAAAATGAAATAGAAAGTGTTTCGCACTGCTGGAAATCTTATGAGGTGAGGTTGTTTTTGTGACCTTTGCTCATTTGTAGATAAAATAATTTCGCTGTAATATTACTTTAAACTTTGTTTAAAAAATTTCCTTTGTAATTTTTTACCTTTTAATGCTTTATAATAAATGTTTCTTTTAAAATTAAAAAAAAGGAAATAGTTGTTTTTTATAGGCAATTTAATGTAGTTTATGAAAATCGGATTGTTTATCTAGTTATTTGCAGCAGAAGCCGAGAAATTTAACTTTTATTGCAAGAAGTCGCGTTATTAAGAAACAGACTAAAAAAAAACATATCTCCTAAACCAATCGAGATAGGACAGGGGTCATATTAACAATTTTTGTTGTAAATTAAGTGTGCTATCTCCCAGTTCATTTTTGAATGAACGATACCATTCACCCTGTATACATCATTTAGAACCTGTTACGTGCCAAAAAATTTTGGTACTAGACATTTTTAAATAAGTGTTAATATGAGAGAATTTCGCGCCATAAATTTAAAAGACTTGTGGCGCGTATTTTCGTCACTTCAGAAGTGCGTTGCGCGAGACTTCGCGTCGACACGTGTGGACGAAGAAAAAGTGGGAAATTTTCGGAAGACGCTTAGCGACTTGCATTTGAAACGTGAATAGGAGTGGTTGGTCTGGTATCGTATCGTATCTTTTATTATGTATATTTCCTTTGCCTTTTCTGATTATCGTTCCTCAACCCGTTCCTGTCGTTACCTCTACATAGGAAGAAGACCAGCAAATTTGGATGCAACCTGGCCTAACAGCAGCCCACGACCCGAGATATATTAACGAATTCACAGAGCCCCGCAGCCACTAGCCTGGAGCAATCCTGGAGGAAGCCATGAGCGCCATCAGGAAGAAATTGTGAAGGGAGCTTTACCTATTCACGTGAGTACCCCGTGGGGGGTTTTTATAATATAATTTAGAAATTTGAAAAGGTGTTGCAATAATTTGCATATTGTGTGACGTCATTGACAATTGGCGCGTTAATTTCCACATTAGGTAATATCGTTACCAACTGTCTATTGTGTCGCATATACCGCGTCGGCGGGACTGTAATAAACCATCAAATCAAATGCAATTGGCATTGATGAAGTTAGTAGAAAAATGCTTCAGCTAATTATGCCATATTGTATTAGTTCATTGCAACATATCTTCAACTATTCTGTAAAGCATTAACAATTTCCTGAGATATGGAAACATGCAGTAGTAATTCCAATATCTAAAGTGAGACAGCCAAAATCCACAACAGACCTGAGACCAATAAGTATATTACCAGTATTACCTAAGTTACTAGAAAAAAATCATTACTAATCAGCTGACCAAGTATGTAGAGGAAAAGTCAATATTACCACAACCACAATCAGGTTTCCGAAAATTTCACAGTACACAGATGGCTTTGCTGGGTTTTTAATGATGTAGCTGCATCCTTGGATAAATCACATGTTACTGTTATGGCATTATTGGACCAAACTAAAGCTTTTGATTTTAGTAGAAAAAGATTTGCTGCTATCTAAACTACAATATGTGGGAGTTGATAAACCTACTTGCAACTGGTTTGATAGTTATCTCAGTGGTAGGAAACAATTGGTTAGGTTGAATGATAGATCATCTATGTTAGAACCTAAAGAAAAAGGAGTACCACAAGGAAACAATTTAGGACCGTTACTTTTTCTTTTATACATTGTAGATTTACCGGAGATCTTGAAATGCTGTAGTTAACATATGTATGCAGATGACTTGCAAATATACATATCCACACCGGTATGTAACCTTCAACAGGCCGTTATAGATCTTAATAACATATGAAGAGACGCAAGCAATTGGTGTGGTAGCAATGGACTACGGTTGAACACAAATCAGCTGTCTTATACATTGCTTCCACTTAAAGCACCATTCTAAGATTGACTATGATAATGTTCAGGTATCTTTAGACAACAATGTCATAGAAAGGGTTGCTGTGGTAAAAAACCTTGGAGTAATACTTGATGAACATCTGAATTTCTCTGAACATGTCCAAAAAGTTTTCAGCAGTCGTTTTCTAGATTGAAACTACTTTATCAATTAAAATATGTACTTAACAAGGTTAACAAACTAACACTGGTGAAAGCATTAATTTACCCAAACATTGATTACTGCTGTTTTGCATAGTACTTTTTCTTGACTCAGAAAAATAAAACTAAATTGCAACGAATTCAAAATGCTAGCTTTCAATATGTTTGTCGTATATCATTTACGCATCCTGCTATGCCATACTTAATCGACATGAAAGAATTCAATATTGAAAAGCGTATGCACTTATTATGTACTGCGTTTGTACATAAAATAGTAAATACTGGCACTCTATCATATCTGAATGCGTAACTAACCAACAGATCGCAAGAGCACTGTGTTAACTTACGGTGTGATAGCTATACAATAACGAGTCATAAAACTTCAATATTTACAGGAAGTTTCTCATATACAGCCTCTACATTATTAAATCAACATTCTCAACATCTCAGCAGTACAGTAAATACATTTAAAAAAGTTATTACCAAAGAATTATTGAATTATTAAACTAGGTACGTAACTGTTATTGGCTTAATGTTATTGATATTGATTGATATTATTGAGAGAAGGTGGTAGATCTACTATGTAGAACCTTACCCGTTCATGTAATATGAATAAATAAATAAATAGATAAATAAATAAATTTGTAATATTAATTCGGCGGTTACAATTTTATTCCCTGCATAGGTTAGATAATAAGGTAAAAAGCTTTTTGGCATGAAAACGCCATCTAGTGAAATGTGCGTCCTCGTTTCAGTCGGTGCGGGAAACTTAAAACTATTTAAATACTGCGAGGTGGTGGAAATTATAAAATTATTTAAATTGAAATGCATCCAGATTTGTTTCTTGATCTTTCTCTTTTAACATTAAACGATGTAATTATTTTATATTGTGAAAAAGTGTTACTAATTTTTGAAATAGTGTAATATTACCAATACTTCCTATGAAAGATGCTGAAATACACATCTTTTGATCAAAGGATATTGTAAATTTGCAGCAGTGTTACAAATTGAAGCTGCTGATCAACTTCTACCATATCAAGTTCAAAATTGAGTAACAGTCAACCACAACATGTGAATTAAATCTCTTAATTTTAAAACTGATATAGGCAAGAGCAATAATACAAATACATTAATTACATGTAACATTTGCTCTCCTGAACACATGAAAACAGAATTAGATTGAAACTGAAAACTGCAATAAGTTCTCGATTTTTGCAATATTTATTCAAAATTTACATACATTATATAATAAAAGCCACCATCTCATTAAAATGCTGATACATCAAAAGGTTAAACAACGATAGTTGTCATAATATTATTAATATGAACATTGTTCCGAATCTAGTCGAACCTACTTTTTCATCAAAATTTTTGTCAATTAAAAATAATCGTGAAAACTACGCTGTACTTTTTAAACAGTACACTTACCCTTTCAAAACAAAAAAAAATGCAGATCACACCAAAAACGTTTTGACAAAATGCACATAAACAAATTTACCTTTTAGATTAGCGTCATAAGTTGTTTGCATATAAAACATACATTTAATGTACTTGTCGATCCCTTCCCCTCAACTTCTTTTATAATTTTTGTATGCACTGCCATCTACTGAGATGTGCATTCTCGTTTTACGTGCCAACAGTTTCCCTATCTAAGTGTCATCATGATTCCCTGCTTTAAGTTTAGTGTCTAAATTATAGTCATAATAAAAAAGTCATGATTAACCTTGGAATAAATTATATTCCGATGGTTATCCAAAGGTGGTAATACAGGCCTTTACGTTTTCTATCATACACTTATTAATGGTAGCTTCTCTATTATGTATTACAACAAGACGGATTTAATTTGATAATACAATTAGTTAGAATTCTGATCAACAAAAAAATCAAGATATTTTTGCAGAGGTTAGAAATTTAATTTGTCTAGAAAGAGGTACTATTGGATAAATAAGCAAATCCCACAATGATCCAAAGACAAGCTTATAATTTAATTTAAAGTGATTCGAAAAGAACTAGAGTCTGTTTCTTATATGCTAATACCAGAACAACTATTTCCAGAATTGTAACTATTTTAGATACTAATCTACTAAACAATTATTGTATCTACAAAAAAACTGAAAAGAAGTAACTTACTTTTGATAGATTGCAGAAAAAATATTAAAAAATTCATACAGATGAGAAAAATATAGTGGTACCTGATTAGGATCTGGAACTGTATCCAACCAGTTTTGTGTTATATTACTCTTCAAAAATTCTTGAAAAGGTTCATGACCTACAGACGGTCTTATCCGATATAACCATGAACGTCTGTTTTCATTTCTAGGTGCTGTAAATGCAGTTCCTGATAGCTGTTCGGCATACAATCCATATGGACACTTTTGAGGATTGTTTTGGCCTTGCGGTAGAGAGCCAGGACATCTTGGATCTTCAGAGTGCAATTCCGAATTAAATCCACTTAAATACTGCAAATGAAAATTTGTGTAAAATAAATAAACAGGTAAATTTAAACAATGAACTAAAAAGTTAAAATAATAATTTAATTTCATTTCTTTAGAATATCATTCAGCAATGCGCTAAATGTTTCACATGAAACCTTTGAATATAACAATAGTGCTTGAAAATGGTGACAATCAAAAAAAAAGTGTGAATTACTTAATAATCGGATAGTAACGACCTTGGGAAAAACATGTAATTACTATTAAATTATAGTTTTAAGAAATTGTTAATAAAAGATTCAAAGAAATAAGTTGCATAATTTGCATAAAATTCACCATGGAAAATTAATTACGTTGTGTGCTTCCAATTAACTTAATAAAAAAAAAGCTATGCTTATTTTATAATGAAACAGTTAAACAAAGTAACTTTGTATCAGTGGTGGACTAGTCATAACTGCTAGGTTGCATTCGCATTCTATGATTTGCGACCAAAGGACTCCCAAGAATCCATTCAAAAATGCAGTCCAGGTTGTTCAATTTCAAAAAGCATGTACAGCGTGCTAAGAAATTGATATCGTCAGTGGCATACTTTGTCTTTGTACCGACTGCGACCGTCTGCCGCAGAGTTTCAACAATATATTTTATGCTACCAGCTACTGACACGTGAGATATAGCATGCAACAGCCTGTGTTTTCCGGGTTCAGACTTAAATAGTATATACTTGGTTAATATTTTGGTGAATCCTGATTTATAAATTTATTAATACGAATAGGTACATTTGTTTGTTTCCACTTAAGAAAAGTAAATGAGGAATCTGTAAGAAAAATACCCAAAGTAACAGTTTTAAACAGCTGAATGATTTACCCAGTACTAGTACAAGCATTTTGCAGGCAAAGAGCACTCTCAGTGTTGCTAATATTTTACAAAAATAACAAGAACCGGAAGTAAATGTAGATTCAAGTAACTTGAATAATTACTGAAAAGTTTGTACTAACATGTAATTTATCTCCTATTGGTCTGAATTTGTTATTACAATATATAATTCAACTTGCTGAAATAGAAAAGGGCATTACTTTTTTTTTACTTTGGCATCAATTTGGGAGTGCAGGAAAATAAAATTATTAATAAAGTTGTAACAGCAATAAATACTGTTAAAATGTAGAGCAAAATTCTTTGTGTGGGTGTATTTGTTTCTTATCGATGTATTCAACTTTTACATTTAACCTTTTTTACATCAGAGTTTTGGTTGGGCGGTCTTAAGAAAATCAAAGAGTTGTTATAGTATAATATAATTCAATGATCTATAGTTGGTGGTGTTGTATCAGGATTCTCCAACCAATTAATTTTCTATTCAATTGTTTTTTATTATAGGTACCAAATTTTTATTTTTGCAGGAATCGCAAATGATGACTGTAGTTTAGAAATATTTGCAAGTCGCAAATTTAAAGAGAGCATTAATCAAAACAAAAAAGATGTAAACGAGAACAAAAAAGATGTAGAAGATACCAAGGAAGATGCAGATGAAGAAAACAATGAAGGAGATAAAGAAAGAGAGGGAGAAGGAGGAAACAAAGACAATAGTAATGTTTCTTCTGGAGAGAGACCTTTTTATCTTTATACCTCCTCACGAGAATGATCGCGCTCCTTTTCTTGCGATACGCACGCTTCTGCAATTGGCCAAGGACAAAGGGAACCCCTTTCCTTTTGCCGCTTTTGCACTTCGCAATCACATCTATATTGATGATATCGCTTCTAGTGGGGACTCGAGTCAACCCTTGCTTTACGAAATCAATTAATTGCTCTTCTAAAACTGGGTGGTTTTGAACTTCATAAGTGGTCTAGTAATCGACCTGAATTACCCAAAGATCTTTCTGCTTCGCAACAATTCGCACAACCTCGCTCCTTTGAGGATCCTGACACTCAACTTGTGAAAGTTCTAGGTCTTCAATTGAATCCCACTTCAGATACTTTTTGTTTTCTAGTTCAACCACAATCGATAGCATATACCAAATGCAACTTACTTTCCACCTTAGCCCGTATTTCTGACCCTATGGGAATTTTATCCCCCTTAATTTTCTTAGTAAAGCATTTAATTCAACGTTTATGGTCCTTGAGATTAGAATGGGATGACACCCTTCCCCGCAATATACTGCGTTTGTGGGAAAGATACCTTCATGGATTGCCATTTATTTCCAACTTTGATTTGCTACGCTTGCTAATTCCGACACAATTTTCTACGTGCAAAATTCATTGCTTTGCTGATGCTTCGGAACGCAGCTATTGCACTGTGGTTTATTTTCTTTTTGTCGCCTATTCTCCTATTGAGGTCCGCTTGGTTTGTACAAAATCTAAAGTTGCTCCTCTTCGTACCCTTTCTTTGCCCAGACACTAACTTTTAGCCACCACCTTGGCATCAAAACTATTAACCTTTATCTTCAAAACGTTTGATTTCCATCATTCATTTGATAACATTTTTTGTTGATCTGATTCCATGGTGGTTCTTTCTTGTATTCGTTCCCCACCACAACACTGGAAGACCTTTGTCGCCAATCGAGTCTCTTATATTCAAGAAAACACTTCTCGCGCTTCTTGGCATCATATCCCCTCTAATGAAAATCCTGCCGATGTCGGGTCACGTGGTTTACTACCTAGCGACTTGTGCCAGTGTACTTTATCGTGGGTGGCACCCCTTGCCTTGGACCGTTTGTTCGAAAAATACGGTCCACATATACCACATTTTAATTCTCCTGAAGTGCTCATCGAAGAACGTTCTATTGTTCTGACTGCCGTTCGTCCTTTTCTTGAATTGAAATAGTTTTGGAAAATAATTCTTCTTTTCAATTCATTATTCACATTGTCGCTTGGATTCTCCGCTTTGTCCATAACCTACAGCATCCGTTGTCAAAATACTCCGGACCTTTGTCCTCTTTCGAGCCACATAATGCTTTGATCCCTTTGATTAAGTTCACTCAACAAACTCATTTTTTAATTGAACTAGACGCCCTCCAGTCTGTATCAGTTCTAAAAAAGAATTTTCGCAAATTGTCCCCCTTTATTAGAGAAGGAATCATACGGGTTGATGGCCGGCCGTCTCACGCATTCTTATCCTCTGAAAGGAAATTTCCCATCCTTTTGCCTAGTAAAAGCCACCTTACGCATTTGTATATCAGTTTTGTATATGTGAAATACTTCCACGCGGGTGTTCAAATGGTTGATTTTATCATCCGTCAACAATTTTGGATTGTTTCTAGTAAGCAGTCAATTTGTCGTGTTCTGAGTCGGTGTGTGACTTGTTGGAAGACAGCTCCTACCGTCTTGCGATCTCCTATGGGCAACCTTCCTGCATGTCGAGTCACTCAAGTCAAGTCCTTTTTGCGTTCGGGCCATTTTTTATTACCATGTCTCGAGTAAGGGGTGCCAAAGTCTTAAAAGCGTATTTGTCTTTTTATTTGCATGGCTATCAAGGTGCTGCATCTTGAATTAGTTTCTGATCTGTCAACCGATGCATTTCTCGCAGCTTTACGCCGATTTATTGCCAAGCGTGGCCGGTGTGATCATCTATACAGTGACTGCGGCGCGAATTTTGGTGGTGCCCACGGACAGTTAATTTCCCTCACAAAGTCGGCTATCTCTAAAAAACATATTTCTTGGCATTTTATACCGCCCGCTACGCCTCATTTTGGTGATTTGTGAGAGGTGGTTGTGAAGTCCGTTAAAACCTGGTTCTTCGTACCATATGTGAACAAGTACTGACCTGCGAGAAACTGGCCACTGCCTTTGTTCAAATTGAATCCATCTTAAACTCGCGTCCACTCACATCCATGAGCAGTGACGCCAATGACTTGACTTGTCTTACACCAGGTCACTTTCTGACTTTGAACCTTTAACCGCTATTCCGGAACCTGTCCTTTCCAACCTTCCTCTCAACCGCCTTTCTCATTGGCAATTGCTCCAACGAATTCATCAAGATTTTTGGTCCCGTTGGTCTAAGGAGTATTTGCATATGCTACAGCAATGGTCCAAGTGACACGAAATGTCTCCTCCAGTTCTTTTGTATACCTTAGTGCTAATTAAAGCCGAAAACGTCCACCCTTTTCGTTGGTCCTTTGGACATGTCGTAGCGGTCCGTCCATCCGGGAACTGATGGTGTCGTTCGCGTTGTCACCATCAAGACCACTCAAGGTGAGCTGAAGCGCCCTGTCGCTAAGTTCTGTCCTTTATCTTGTTTGTAATTTTGTGTTCTATTAGCATTAATTGTTTCTTTGTTTTTCTTCGCATTAATTTAATTTTTTCTTTTTGTTCGCCTTTTCTACATTTCCGTCACACCCTTGGTAATTATTTTCTTTTCAAAAATGCCTTGCATTTTGGTGGGCTGAATGTTCCGTTTGTATTTATATTTAATTTACTGTTAGTTATAACATAAGATGAAGCTTGCAGGTAAATTCGCATCCACCCTGTGGACATTAAATGTTATTAGATTTGTCGTGATTCAGCCTTCAAGCTACTCTGTATTATTGATATACCACGAAAACTTAGTTAAAAGTGTACTGTGCATCGCTATGTGTTTGTGTTACAGATACAGACGTCTGTCAAAAAAGTCAATGTTTTTGACTACTAGTTTTTCGAACACCGCTAAATCTAATAAGTAAGTACTCGGAGGTTTCCCCTATTCTTATTGTTAAGTATACATGTCCATTGATCTCACCATCTGTGGTTATCGAAGTCAACCGCCACATTAACAAATAGAAAGGTATATGTAGACCTAGATCAGAATATTGCATGCAGATAGTGAAATATGCAGACAGTGGGAATTTTAGGAAAATGTGTAGGTTAACTCAGAATAGGAAACAATGGAGGTACGTGTCTAACCAGTTCCAGAACTGAAGACTTAATGATGATGATGAAACATTTTCTATCTCGAATTTCTCAGATTCTATAAGGACCAGAGAGCTGCTTGATACCTCGTTTTAAAGAGAATTCAATAAGCTTTAGTTTGATATGTAACATGATTATACTTGATAAAACCAAATATTTATTTTAAACTTTGAAATAAAAAATTATATAAATTTTGAAGTTAGTGTTTTTTTAAATTTTGAAAAAAAAACATTTTTTGGTAATATTATAAGCTTTAAATCCTGAAGATTTTAAAGTGGAATTTCAATGGGACCAGGAGTTGTGGTAGAAATGGTGTAGTTTTAAGTACTGGTTAGAGCTACATTTTAACTTAATTGTAAGGTAAAAATATAAAATACATTAGGTAGGTATCTATCAACTAAATAATTTACATTCGTGTGTATTACAGATAATAATCTACTAAACTCTAAATCAATGCATTGTACTTTGTGATTTTGCTGAAAATTATGCATTTATGCTTAAAGATTCTGCATAAAACTTTCATTGAAATAGTGCTCAGCATCAATTCATTCATTTGTTATATATACCACCTTGATGAGGACACCAAAAAGTTGGTTCACTCGATTTTGGTTATTAATTCTGATTGTATGGTGTATGATGTAGTGATGTTCATTGTTTCAACGCCTCATAATTAATTTTCTTAAACAGAACGTGCCCACAAACTTGAAAAACTGATCTATTTCTCAGACAGAGCAGCATCACAGTATAAAAACAAATCAAACTTTCTCATCTGTCATCATGAGAAATATTTTGGCATAAACTTCTTTGTATCGTCACATGGAAAAAAAGCATGTGACGGTATTAGAAGAGCTGTTAAACTAGCAGCATTGGCCAGTTTACAAAAGGTTTCCAATGATTCAATTATGACCTCTTGCCAACTTTATAATTGGATAATATTGTCAACATCTGCTTTTTGTATTACACTGCATATGAATATAAAGCAGAGGAAGAGAAAACTTGAAGAGTAGGCTTGCAGCAGCAACAACAATAAAAGGTAATCAACAATTTCATAGTTATAGTCCTATGAATGAGGCACGAATTTTAGTGAAATGCTACTTATTTTCAGAGGAATCGTGTGTAGGAATAGTGTCAGCTGATGATACTAATTACGATCTGGACATTAATGATATTGTTGACTTTATAACATAACAAAACTCAGTGGTGGTTAGGTTGTGTGTTAGGAGATGAAGTAAAAATGAGTTCACTAGAACCACATGGCCTTTCTCCGTCTTTCAAATACCCACAATTTAATGATATACTAGTTGTGAATAAAATTGAAGTTTTAACAAAGGTTGATCCTACAACAACTACAGGAAGAATTTATCGACTTACAGACTCTGAGACTTAAAGGGCAAACAAAAGATTATTTGTTAGATTAAAGAAGTACTAACCTGTAACTATTTTGGCGTAACTACTTCTCTCTCTCTCTGACTGTTAACTATAAAAAAAGTCTCATCAATTTTTACCAGGTAAAACTTTTAGCTTTTAGTTTTTATTATGATGAATAATATAATAAGATTTAAAAACTCTTGTCTATTATTATGTAAACACACTAAAAATAATTTTTTCACAGTAGCTCTTTATCCAATTGAGATCCCACTCATAAACTCCAGGTTTTAAAGTTTGTAACATGGCTGAAAACGTATTTTTTTAAAATTTTTAAAAAACAATTTTCAAAAAATTTTTGAAAAAAGTTTGATTTCTTCGATATTTTTTTGGTGCAACCGTACGTGAAGGAATCGTTTCGTGTTCCCAACACAGTATGCGAAATTCAATTTCTCGGCCGTTACCCTTGTGGTCGACAAGGTAAATGTCACTTTTATTGGTAATTGATGCTTCAATCTTCGATATTTCTAAAATATGACAACATTGTGTTATTACTTTTTATTATAAAATTAGGTAGCAATCAGTATCGAAAATCAAAAAAAGTAACTATAAGTTACTTAATTAATACATATACCGTTTCCAAGAAATGTTGTGACCGCTACAAATACATTATGGTGGTGTAATTAACAACTAAATTCCAAGTATAATGTATCAGTTACAGAAAAATTTTTGTAACATGCCTATACCAATATGCAAACGCTTGCAGAAAAAATAGTGTGTATACCTTGTCATCATCATTAGGTCTTCAGTCCTAGAACTGGTTAGACGCGTACCATCATTGTTCCCTATTCTGAACTAACCTACAAATTTCCCTGAAATATGCACAGTTTGCATCTATAACTGTCTGATCTAGGTCTACATCTACCTCTTTTTTCCTATCTCTGCTTGTAATATATCACATACTATTCCCCAAAAATGCCTTAGAACGTATTCCGCCCTACTATTTCTCTTTTCCCCAGATATCCTTGTTCCCATACTATTTCTGTAACTTATTTGTTATTATCTTTGTCTGTCCATGCTATCGTCCTCATACATCTGGAGCATTTCAAAAGACTGCTACCGTTTTTGTGTCTGCATTTCAGCCAACATTTTTAACATGTTTCTATTTATACAATTGAGAGGATGGTTATTAAAGAAGTGTGCGATTGCATTATTGAAAGGCTTAAGTAGTCGTTTTTTATATTTATTTTGAGGGGGAAAATTCATTATGATTTAAGTTACCTCTTTGGTAGATATTAACATGGTTCTGAGGCGACTCTATGGCGGGTTTACACTTGTCAGATACCAATGTTGTTCTATGAAGATTGTATATGAATCTGAGGCGACCCTATGGCGGGTTTACACTTGTCAGATACCAATGTTGTTCTATGAAGATTGTATATGGATCTGAGGCGACCCTATGGCGGGTTTACACTTGTCAGATACCAATCTTGTTCTATGAAGATTGTATATGGATCTGTATACCTTAGCCCCAAATTTTTTTAGCGAACTCAAGATTATGTTGCCTCGGTGAATAAACTTTCTCTCAGTATGCTATAAAGCAATCTTGCAGCCTAAGTATATAAATAACTATTATCTACTCCTATTTAGTTATAATACCATTATTCATATACTTTTGAACAAGTAATAGTGTTCATAATTAAACACCGTGAGTTATGAGCGTGAGTTATGATAACTCACGCTTCCAGCTAATATTTCTATTTAATTACCTACCAACAGTATCAAAGTAGCCATGCTCATTGACATTTACCTAATGTCAAACAAATTTGTACTATTATTTTTCTTTAAATAATTTTGATTACTTGTGTTTATTAAAAGTTGTTATTGTGCTTATAGTCGTAGATAAAGTATAGTATTCAACATACGGTAATGGCAATAACTCACTTGATGAATTACGGCACTCGCCTTCGGCTCGTGTCGCAAACTTCATCTGCGTGAGTTATTGCCTACATTACCGTATGTTGAATAATATACTATTATTCTTTACCGAAGATAGTCAAGGGGTTTACGAAAGTGAATCTTATGGAATTCTCTTTAAAATGAAAAATAGCTCTGTATGGCTTACAGAATAGAAGTTAATTAAGACTGAAAATGTAGTACAAACGAAAAAAACTTGTTTTTGATGCAAATTTATAAATGAATTACATCGAAACCTAATAAAATGTCATTTTTCTAAAAATATATTTTAATTTAGATGTTTAGGAATAATGGTTCCTAAAAGTTTCAAAAAGATTGGAGATGGTCAAGTAGGCTGACTGGTTGGTTTGGTACGGAATGACTTTTTATCCTAGGTGCGAAGGAATCATCTAAAAACCCATCACCTAGTATACTTTACTTTTGCTTTCAATTCCTTTGTCAAGACCGAAAGTCAGTTTCGTAGACAATAGAATCGTATTTGTAGTCCATACTTACAATGAGTTTTAACTATTAATTGAAAAGTAGAAAAACTTTAAACAAAACCCATAAAATAATCATATAATTCTTTATTTTTATTCGACAACTATAGTTTCGAATACCAATGTATTCATTATCAAGTACACGTACACTAAAAAATAGAAAACATATGGAACAAACTTAAAATGGTAAAGAAGTACTGACCTTAAACAAACTATTTACATGTCATATAAATACAATTATATAAATGAAGTGACAGTTAAAAATAAATTAAAAGTATGACTTGTCAAAAAGACAAGTTATATATATTGAATATCGCCTACTCACAGATTTATAAAATATATGGTAATAGTATTATAAACATGATGAAGTTTTTATAAAAATAAGGTTCAGATCAAATTCGGTCACTTCGTTGATAATATTGGAACTAGAAGTTTTGTGTCCATGTATTTCTAACCATTCAAAATAATTTAGCTGTTGACTTTTGTTTAAAAAATGTAGTAGTCTTAAATTTTGGGACTGGTTAAAATCATGAATTTTATTAACAGAGTGTTCAGCAAAATGTGATTTAAATTTGTAATCTATGTATGGTGCTAGTTTGAATTCGGACGTGTGTTCTTTGAGACGAGTGCGGAAAGATCTTCCTGTTTGACCAATGTAAACCTCATTACATGCATTACAAATTAGTTTATAGACGCCAATAAACTACCTTACTTGAGAAAAACATATTTTGGAAAACCTTTGGTTCTAAATTATTCATAAAAATTTCGACTAATAATGGGGATAAACAAGAACCCATAGCTATACCGCATTTTTGTGAATAAATAATACTATCAAAAACGAAAATTTTTTGTTGTAAACAATTATTTAAACAATTTAGCAAACAGGAACATTGTTCGTCATTCACATTAGAAAGCTTTAATAATTCTGTGAGATCAACACTTTCTTTGGTCAATGCGCTAGAAAGGTTTTGACATCTAAAGATAACATAATACTGTTATTGGATAAATGAACTGTTTTAAGTGACTGTGCAAATTCTATGGACTTTTTAACGGATCTACTGCTAGTGAAATTCAAATGAAATTTAAAACAATTTAAAAGCCATTGAGTAAGTTTAGAACAAGGTGAGTTAATGAAGGAGCAAACTGGACCAATTGGTATGGCTATTAAATTGTTTTAAATTTCATTTGAATTTCACTAGCAGTAGATCCGTTAAAAAGTCCATAGAATTTGCACAGTCACTTAAAACAGTTCATTTATCCAATAACAGTATTATGTTATCTTTAGATGTCAAAAACCTTTTCCCTAGCGTACTGACCAAAGAAAGTGTTGATCTCGTTACAGAATTATTAAAGCTTTCTAATGTGAATGACGAACAATGTTCCTGTTTGCTTATTCAAAATGGCGCAGAATGAGTCAGACGTGTTAACTACGGCTCTATCGAAAACGTGTAAACGTTGCGGTCAAAATGCACCCAGTGGTTTGCATTGTATAAATTGTAATAGTGTAATGCATAAATCTTGTGTAAAATTGTCAAAATCGACATCGCTACATGGTAAAAAGAATATTAAGTGCTGTGAAGTTCAAACAAAAATCGACACATCAGACATGTTGTCTTCTAAGGAAGTAATGGATAGTCCCACTACTCCGTTAATACAGCCAATGGCAAACGAGGTATTTCTAATGGAAATCGCATACCTTAAGGAAATTATTAAAAGCAAAGACGAAGTTATAGAACATCAAAATAGTGCAATAGCAGCCCTTAAAAATGAGGTAACCCTTACCAAGAAACTCAAATATATTGAGGCAAAAGTTGCTTATCCGATTTCTAATATGGATCTTAATGAGAATCATAAATCAATCATACAGCGCAGTTGCAAGTACGTCTAAAACTCATTCAGAGAAACCAGTCTTTATTCATAATAATAATACTAACAATACTGCATCAATAGATAAGACAAATATGGCTAGTAACTTAATAAATAACAAATATCAAGTTGTTGATCAAGCAAGACAAAACAATGCTGCAAATTCAATAGAGGCTGATAAATTTAAATACAAATCGCAAACAACGGCAATAAGTGCCTATAAAGTGTCACAAGCAGTAGCCCAGGCACAGCAAAAAAATTGATCTCCAAAAAATCATCTACATAGATGGTGATGGTAGAGGTAATGCAAACAAATTCCAACAGGTTGGCCCCACAACTAGAAGATCAAAAACGGTAGTTGGGAATAAACCAAGTGATATCGGTGCTAGTTTAAAAGCAGCAGAAAGTTTCGTACAACTTCGTGTTTTTAAAATTAGAACCACAAACAACAGTGGAAAATGTTACAGAATATCTGAAAGAAGGATTTCCAGAAGTAAAGGTAGAAAAAATGAACTCTTTGTTCCCGAATCATTACTCGTCATTTAAGGTAACTGTTCAAGCTAATAATTTAAAAAAAGCGTTAAATCCTGAAACATGGCCGTCTGGAGTCAAGGTGAATAGGTTTTTTCGAAGACGAACAACGCGAGTTCAGTCAGCTCAAGATCATTAAATTACCAAAATTTTAACAATATAAATTCATTTGAAAGTTCCATAAAACTATTTCATATTAACATTCAGGGTTTAGCTAATAAAGTGGAAAATTTATCGTACTTCATTAGTGATAAAAAATATGACATAGTGTGTCTGTCAGAGCATTGATGGAAAAATATCAACTAGAGTGCTGCATACTTTCGAAATATTGTTTGGCTTCCGGCTACTGCAGATCGACTGCGCGTCGTGGAGGCACTGTAATCTATATAAACAATAGTTTAGTTTATGAAGTGATTGAATTAGAATCATTTACAAGGGAATTGCACGCCGAGTTTTGTGGCATTCACTTAAAAAAGGAAAATATAGCTATTATCACTATTTATAAATCTAGTGCATCTGGAAATGTACACTACTTTATGGAAGCATTAGACAAATTGTTTAACTACCTAGTTAGCAAATATAAAGCCATTATTATGGTCGGAGATTTTAATATAAATTTTAACGCCCCATCAAATACCTTAATTAATACTGGGTATATTTTCTAATTACGGCTTTGTGCACACTATTACTGAAGATACCAGGATCACAAAGGATTCAATGTCTTGCATTGACAATATAGTGACGAACATCTGTAAGGATCGTTATCGCGTGCAAGTGGTGGAACCACACTTGTCTGATCATTGTGGACAGACGATTCAGGTTAGTGTATTTCCCAATCATACAATTAATAAAGAGCGAGAAAGGTTACGTGTCTTAACTGATCAAGGTCTTTTTAATTTAAGAGAGTATTTAAATAATATAAACTGGGATATATATTCTTTGATAATCGGACATCATCTGAAAATCTGGCAACTTTCTTAGTAAATACCTATAAAGAGGGAATTTTAGCTTCAACTAAAATTGTAAATAACGCACGTAAAAGTCAATCCAATTGGTTTAACAACAAATTACGTTATATGCGACACCAGTTGTCAGCATTGCAAACAATCTGTAGGGTGGTCAATGACCACGAACATCGGTTACTTTATAATAACTATAAATTATTATATAAAAATTCCATAATCAAAGCAAAAACACTACACAATGATGTTCTTCTGACAGCCTCGACTAACAAATCCCGTACTGCCTGGAATATTATTAATAAAAAACGAGAGACACGTTCTAAAACAAAGTATCCCAATAATCTAACAAGTATGATATTTAATACATATTTTTCTGAGATACCACTTAAAATTGTAAACACCATTTCAAGTTCAATCAGTCCAAAAGAATTAAAAATCAATCAAGTTTTTAACAAACCTAAAAATCGAAATTTAACATTTTAACTAGAACCTGTAAATGAAAATTATATACGATATAGTGTAAATTGTATAAAAAATTCACCCTGTACTGATTTCTATGGTATAAATGCTAGAATCATTAAAAATACTATAGACATAACTGCTCCGTTACTAACAATCCTTATAAATAAATACTTTGAAGAAGTTTTGAAAATATCAAAAATCATTCCCATTTATAAAAGTGGAAATAAATGTTGTGTTGAAAGTTATAGGCCCGTGGCCATTATTCCAATTATAAGGAAAATTATAGAAATTATTTTAAAGAACCGCATCTCAAATTTCTTAGCAAAAACCAAGGCAATTGTAAACAACCAACATGGTTTTAGGAAAAATTTCTCTACCATAACTGCAGTTGTTTCTGTAGTAGAAACCATCACTAAAGGCATCGACAACCACAGTTTAACAGCTGCGTTGTTGTGCGACCTTTCGAAGTCATTTGATTGTGTAGTTCATAGTATACTTCTGGAAAAACTACACGAAGAAGGTATACGTGGACATGCTGGGAAATTAATGAAATCCTACTTATCAAATAGGATGCAATATGTCACTATTAATAAACAAGACTCGGAATTACTTCCGATAACAATTGGGGTGCCACAAGGGTCTGTATTAGGTCCTCTATTATTTACGATTTTTATTAACGACTTACCTAAATACTTAGAGGATTATGCTAGTGTACTATATGCAGATGACACAACAGTCTTAGTTAGTGGTCTAAACAAAAACCATTTAAAAAAGAACTTTCAAAAGTTAAAAAAAATATTGGAAAATGGTTTGATAAGAATAAGCTTAAATTAAATTCAGGAAAGACACAAACTATAGTTTTCTCAAGCAATAAAACCGTAAATTCTGGTGCTACAGTAAAACTGATGGGAATCACACTGGATGATGCTTTAAAATGGAAACCACATGTTATTAACACATTTACTAAGCTGTCGAAAACTATATTTATTTTAAGGCAATTAAAACAAACTCTATCCCTTCCAACATTATTAGTAGCGTATCACTCTCTGTTTCATTCTATATTAACTTACGGAATTCTTCTCTGGGGTCAAGTAGCCTGCATGGGCGAATTATTCCGTCTTCAAAAGAAAGCGATACGAGTATTAAGCGGAGTCACACCTAGAACTTCATGCAAACAATTGTTCATTGATTTAAAAATAATGTCCCTACCTTCAGTATACATTTACGTCGTACTGTTAGAAATTCACAGGAATATAAAAAAATACATTGTCCACTCTGATATTCACACTCATGATACAAGATCAGCCAAATTAATCGCTCCGTCTTATTCGAGGACAAAATGCACAGCAATGAATAAAATTAATATTGCTTTATATAATAAACTTCCTATCAATATTAAAACTCTTAATTATAAAAAAATTAAAACTAAAATAAATACTTACCTTCTACAAGAATGTTACTATAGTATAGACGATTACCTAAGTGCTAATCTAACAAATCTGTAATAAAATTCAACGCAGATTTATGATTGTTTTCAATAGTTTACTTGTTAACCTAACAAATACTTAACATTATTCTGTTTATTAAACTTTTAAAAAACACATTATAATACAATTTATTTTTATCTACCTACAATATAATTTCAAAATTGTATTAATAAATTAAATAAAACCACTAGGGAACCATATCATATAAAAAAATTTTTTATGCTGGTTAGCTATTATATTTAATTATACTGACATACTCTAATGTAATTGAGAGAGTGAATAAATTTATCTTTATCTTTATCTAAATTGTTTAAATAATTGTTTACAACAAAATTTTTTCGTTTTTGATGGTATTATTTATTCACAAAATTGCGGTTTAGCTATGGGTTCTTGTTTATCTCCATTATTAGCCAAAATTTTTATAGACAAAAATTTTGAACTAAAGGTTTTCCAAAATATGTTTTTCTCAAGTAAGGTAGTTTATTCCAAGAGATTACATTGACATTTTCGTTATTTTTAATGGAAATAAAGAAGGAATTTTAGATCATCTAACATGGTTGAATTCACTTCACCCAAAAATCCAATTCACAATAGAATTTGAATATAACAATTCTCTTCCTTTTTTGAACATACTCGTCAAAAAGAACAATAATTTCTTAACATTTAGTATTTATAGAAAACCAACAACCACTAATATTGTTATCCCCTTTGATAGTTTTCATCCTTTCTACCAAAAACTTACAGCTTTCCATTTTTTGTTTAACAGATTGTTTAGTATTCCTATGGAAAAATAGATTTCAATAACGAACTCAACATTATTCATTAAATTGCCAAAAATAATAATTTCCCTTATTTCACCATAAAAGAAGCTTTATAATAAAATTAAACTGAAACATTCTATACCTGTTTTTTGTAGCTTATCTTATGTTGGTGATCTGTCACTAAAAATTAGAAACTTATTTAAAAGTTTAGAGGTGAATATTGTTTTTCAACCAATAATACTTTAAAAAAATTGCTCGTACGAAACAAAGAGACAGTAGATCCCATGGACAAAAGTGGCGTCCATAAACTAATTTGTAACGCATGTAACGAGGTTTACATTGGCCACTCGTCTCAAAGAACACACGTCCGAATTCAAACAAATTTAAATCACATTTTGCTGAACACTGTTAATAAAATTCATGATTTTAACCAGTCCCACAATTTAAGGCTACTACATTTTTTAAATAAAAGTCAACAGCTAAATTATTTTGAAAATACATAGACACAAACCTTCAAGTGACCGAATTTGATCCGAACCTTATTTTTATAAAAACTTTATCATATTTATAATACTATTACCATATTTTTAAAAATCAATGAATGGGCGACATTCAATATATGTAAAAT
Source organism: Platerodrilus igneus (assembly GCA_036346225.1). Classification (NCBI taxonomy): domain Eukaryota; kingdom Metazoa; phylum Arthropoda; class Insecta; order Coleoptera; family Lycidae; genus Platerodrilus; species Platerodrilus igneus. The sequence continues at coordinate 153,867 of JARFIW010001028.1, forward strand.
GTCTTTTTGACAAGTCACACTTTTAATTTATTTTTAACTGTCACTTCATTTATGTAATAGTATTTATCTACTCCTATTTAGTTATAATACCATTATTCATATACTTTTGAACAAGTAATAGTGTTCATAATTAAACACCGTGAGTTATGAGCGTGAGTTATAATAACTCACGCTTCCAGCTTATATTTCTATTTAATTACCTACCAAAAATATCAAAGTAGCCATGCTCATTGACATTTACCTAATGTCAAACAAATTTGTACTGTAATTTTTTTTAAATAATCTTGATTACATGTGTTTATTAAAACTTGTTACTGTGCTTATAGTCGTAGATAAAGTATAGTATTCAACATACGGTAATGGCAATAACTCACTTGATGAATTACGCACCGCCTCGCTCGTGCCGCAAACTTCATCTGCGTGAGTTATTGCCTACATTACCGTATGTTGAATAATATACTATTATCTACAAACTAATATATAACATATATTGCATTTTTGCAATATAATGGTATATATTAATCACACTAGGGAATAATGAAGAGCAGAGGGAATAATGGCTCTTTATTCCCTCTTATAGACCAATTGGAAAATAATATTATTAAATCCCAATACCTTTGAAATTTAAAGCAAAAGTCAAATTCAAATGCCAAATACTATGTCTCAATACAATAACACAAACAACTAGCCATGTTGGTTTTTACTAATTTATTGTAGAATTTCGATAATTTGGAGAGTCAAATTATATAAATTATGCTCTATTACACTGATACTTAGTTGTAGATAAAGTATAGTATACAACTCGCTATATAGAAGGCTACTATTCCCTCGGATGATTACTACACTCGCTTGCATTGCTCGTTCATGTAGCAACTTTCATCCTCGGGAATAATAGCCTTCATTATAGTCTCGTTGTATAATATACTATTATATGACAGGTAAATAGTTTGTTTAAGGTCAGTACATCTGTACCATTTTAATTTTGTTCCAAAGTTTTCTATTTTTTAGTGTACTTGATAATGAATACATTGGTATTCGAAACTATAGTCGTCGAATAAAAATAAAGAATTATATGATTATTTTATGGGTTTTGTTTAAAGTTTTTGTACTTTTAAATTTCGTAGATGAAAGAAAGAAAATGGAAATTTTAAACAGAAAGTGAGACTTCATGTACAGATATATTAATAGCACTTTGTTATTCTAATATAAAATATTATTGGTACCTAAGCGTTGTTGCTAAAATCCTTACGGTTTAATAAGTTCCATAAAATTCACAATACTTTTCAACATTAATACAAAAATCACTTAAATTTTTAAAGGTTAGAATTTTCGGTGTCGTTTTAGACGTAGATAATAGAACGTCACCGTCCACTTAAATAAAATTATAACCTTTATTGGATATTTTTGATTTAGTCAAAACCAACAAATATTGATTGGGAATGTGTTTTTACTATCAGGACTTATACTGCCTTTTTTGTAATCGCAATCATTTAAATAAAGGTGTTTTACTAAAATCCCAATAAATATTATAAACAAGGAATTTTCTATGGTGCATAACATTATTTATCAAGATATAGTCGTTTACAAAATCGCTTCTTCGACAACCATTGTTTATTCTTGTATAAAAATTAGATTCGGTTTGTAGGTTAATTTTAATGTTTGTAAGTTTGTGCACCGTTATAAACGGGCCTACACCTTGAATAAGAAGTTCTAGAATATTAAAACAGGTAGAATGGCTTGCGTGTTTCAGTAAACTACGCATAAAATGTATGCCTATGAATGTGCTGTGTTAGTTCTAAAAAACCCAATAAAGCAATATTTTTTGATAACTTGGTAAATGCCATAGCGACCATACGATCGCGTATTATCCTCTATTGCAATTTACGAAGTTTGATAACTGTCGGCCCTTGAGAATTGAAAAATGGTTTTTGTACTTTTACTGCAGTGTCTTCGTTCTAATAAACTGTTGCGATCCACTATTAGGCAACCCGTCAAACATAGAAACGCCCGAGGCACATCATATTCTCAAGCATTCCAGAATTCTTCTAGAAATTACTAGATAATGAGTCATGTCTTTAATTTAGGGTATATATAAGGCCGCTTATGAATGTAAGAGTCAGTCCACTTACTAATCTATGGTCAGTCCACATAAGAATGTCGTATATAAATTATATCGTGTATAGTGAATGTAGTTGAGCTTTTTGGAAGCCGAATAGTATATATACATAAATGTTATATGAGCTAAACGTGTCTAATGTACATGCAGCTTGTAGTATACATAAATAGATTGAACTTGGATTGAATAATAGTTAATACTCCCTGTATGTTTGTTGTGGTTTGTTTAGTATTCTTCTTAATCTTCTTTGGATCCATAACCTAGGATCGTTTTCAAAATAATAAAAACTTCAAGTTTGACATTTATGACACAAATTGAAGGTGACTTTGATTTATTGATGTTTGAAATATTTGGTTTGAGTACACTAAGCAAAATTTTTAAAGTTTAAATGAATAATTGCCTTCAATTTGTGTTACGGCCTGGGACCGACTTTTTTAGGTAGCCAATACGCTTAACGTGAAATCAGCTGATTAATTTTTATTGTAAAAATTCAATAACTTGGGAATTGGAAAACATTTTTTAGCATGTTTCTATTTATACAATTTAGAGGATGGTTATTAAAGAAGTGTGCAATTGCATTATTAAAAGGCTTAAGTAGTCGTTTTTTTATATTTATTTTGAAGGGCAAATCATTATGATTTAGGCTACCTCTTTGGTAGATTTTAACATTGTTCTGAGGTAACCTTATGGTGGGTTTACACTTGTCAGATACCAATGTTGTTCTATGAAGGCAAATCATGGATTTTTCAAATTTTCTATTTTTTATATATGATTTATGTTCTTTTAATCGAACTTCAAATCGTCTGGAACTTTCCCCTATATAAAACTTATTACATTCACACGGTATTTTGTAGATACAATTTTTTGAACTTTGTATTGCGTTTTCGGGTTTTGTTTTTGTTAATTGTGCTCTTAGTGTATTGTTGGTTCTAAATACTGTTTTAATTTTAAATTTGTTTCCTATTCTTTGAATTTTTTCGGAGAATCCTTTTATGTATGGTATTGAGAGCATTTTGTTGTGTGTATCATTGTTTTTGTTTTCTTTTTCTTTATTTTTAGGGTTTTTATTCATTTCTTTCTCTATTATTCTTTTAGGATATTTGTTTTCTATTAGTGTACATCTGATTAGGTCTTTCTCTTTTTTTAAAATTTCTTCGTTTGATGATATTAATTTTGCTCTATCATACATGGTTTTGATAATTCCTCGTTTGACACAGTGTGGGTGGTTTGAATCGAAGTTTAAGTATCTGTTTGTGTGCTTTGGTTTTCTATATACCGATGTATTAATTGCTGTATCGTTTTTGCTAACGAGAATATCTAAAAACGGAAGTTTTCCATGTTGTTCTAATTCATATGTGAATTTAATAGTTGGTTCTATTTCGTTAATTGACTGTACAAAGTTTTTAATTAATTCTATATTATGAGACCAAATAGCATAAACATCATCTACGTATCTCCACCAGATCAGTGGTTTCAATTCTTGTGTGAATATTACATCTTTTTCGAATTCCTCCATGAATATATTACTAAAGATTGGTGATAGTGGACTTCCCATTGCCATTCCAAAGCTTTGTTTGTAAAATTGATCATTTATTTGAAAATATGTGGTATTGACGCATAAACCAAGTAATTCCATAATCGATGATATGCTTAGTTTTGTTCTTTCTTTAAGATTGCCATCTTTTTCTAGTTTGTTTTTAATAATATTAAGCGTTTTGTTTATAGGAACATTTGTAAAGAGATTTACCACATCAAAGCTTACCATTGTGTGTGTATTTTCAATTTTTATGTTTGATAATTTTTCTAAAAAATGTTGGTTGTTTTTAATGAAAGAATCCGTTTTGCCTGCTAATGGATTTATAATTTTTAGTAGAAATTTTGCTAAATTATGGCATGGTGAATTTATGGAGCTTACGACTACTCAAGCCTTTTAATAATGCAATTGCACACTTTTTTAATAACCATCCTCTAAATTGTATAAATAGAAACATGTTAAAAAATGTTTTCCAATTCCCAAGTTATTGAATTTTTACAATAAAAATTAATCAGCTGATTTCACGTTAAGCGTATTGGCTACCTAAAAAAGTCGGTCCCAGGCCGTAACACAAATTGAAGGCAATTATTCATTTAAACTTTAAAAATTTTTGCTTAGTGTACTCAAACCAAATATTTCAAACATCAATAAATCAAAGTCACCTTCAATTTATGTCATAAATGTCAAACTTGAAGTTTTTATTATTTTGAAAACGATCCTAGTGTAACCGGCTACTGCTACCGCGTTTCTTTAATTTAAAACAAGTAATAATACAGGTCTTTATTACTCACTGTTCCCAAGTCTAATTAACAGTATATGCCTTATTTATGGATGTTTTCAGTCCACTTAACAATGAAGCACTATTACACTAATGAATTTACAAGCACTAATTTATTCTTAAACTAACTTCTTTACCATAGGTCCATTAACAACACTAACACAACTATTTGTTTATACACTTCTATTTATTTAAGTATACTACAAGCTGCATGTACATTAGACACAGCATATAACATTTATGTATATTCTTGAACTTTCAAAAGCTCAACTACGTTTACTGTACACGATATAATTTATATTAGACATTCTAGTATAGACTGACCCCTGCATTTCTTAGCGGTCTTATATATACTTAAGTTAAAGATATGATTCATCCTCTGGTACTTACTAGAAGCTTCCCGGTAAATACATTTTGGCGCCAATTCGATGAATGATGACGGTATCGGCAGCTATCTCCTCTGGTGCATCCACCGCGTCGTTGGAAATAACAATCAACACTCTTTTCTTGGTCTTGATAGGCAACCGGCTGATAACAACAAACAAGGACCTGGACGTTGGTTTCCTGGAAAACTACTTCTAGCATATTTCGGACTATTCTTCAATCTAAGCGATCCAGTCCACAACCTAGCTTGGGCACCGCTAGTTTCGTTACTCCATTTTCCATCATCTGAGCTTTAAGATTCAGCAAAGCCTCCCATAGATGACCATAACTAGGTCTCTGCCATGAAGAATTTTTGGTGACCAGATAGTAAACATAACGATTTTTATCCTGAAGAACCAAAGCTTTTCCTACAGTTGGCTGCTGTTGTACTAATTCATCCACACATCCAAACTTTTTCTTGAAAACAACAGCTATTCCCCTTGACATTTCCAGATCTTGAGCTACGCAATGTGCAAGGGAATACTTTTCTGGTGCTTTAAACAGGTCTTGCTGTTTTTCAACAACAACGCCAAATCTCGCCTTAGCGGAATCACCATACGCCGCCATAAAACTCTCGAAATCTACATTTAGCTCACGATTAGTAACTTGTCGAATGCCATTCTCTTTATTCGAGCCTTCCTGGTTGTTGCCAGCGTAGGATGTTAAACGGTCAAAGTGTACCACTTTCGGTTTACCACGGGGAGATCTTCTGATCCGGTACACTACATCATTAATCCTTTTCATCACTTCGTACGGGCCTTCCCATTGTCTTTGTAATTTTGGCGACAACCCCCGTTTTCTTTGTGGATTATACCACCACACCAAATCTCCAAGTTGATAACCACCTTCTTGTGCTCTCGTGTCATATTGTGATTTCATTCGATCGCTTGCTGCCTGGATATTCTTTCGGACGTTTTCGTGAATGCTATTTGATCTTTCACGAAGCTTACTAACGTAATCTTCACCTGCGATCTCTTCCCCAGGTGTAAATCCAAACTGAAGATCACATGGTAGCCGCAATTCACGTCCTAGCATTACGCAAGCGGGCGCGTATCCTGTGCTGTCATGTACCGAAGATCGGTACGCCAGTAGGAACAAATGTAAATATTGGTCCCAGTCTCGTTGATGTTCAGAGACAACTTTAGTCAGGTACTTTCCTAACGTCCTGTTCATTCTTTCAACCATTCCATCCGATTGGGGATGAAGTGGCGTGGTTCTAGTCTTCCTGATTCCAAGGTGCTTGCAGACGTTTTGAAACAACGCCGATTCGAAGTTTCGACCTTGATCGGAGTGTAATTCCAACGGAACTCCAAAACGACAAAACAACTCCCTGAGTAGTACATCTGCAACCGTCTCTGCTTCTTGGTTAGGTATAGCATATGCCTCCGGCCATTTGGTAAAATAATCCATTGCAACCAAGATGTATTTATTTCCTTTCTCTGATTCAGGAAACGGACCAGCTATATCAATGGATACCCTCTCAAAAGGATTCCCCACGTTATACTGTCTCATTGGGGCTTTCCGTTTTGAGACCGGGCCATTTGCAGAGGCACACAATTCACATTTCCGGCACCACTCCTTCACATCATCTTTGCAGTTCAGCCAATAGAATCTTTCTCTCACTCTCTCGAGAGTTCTTTTCACGCCAAAGTGCCCTCCGCAAATACCATCGTGCAAGTGCTGCAACACTTCCGGCACTCTGCTTCTCGTCACTATCACTTGAAGTCTCTCACTGCCATCTTCAAATTCCAGGCGTCGTTTCAAGATTCTATTTTCTATCATCAAGGAGTCCCACTGTGCCCAGTATGCCTTCAGGCTCCTACTTAAAATACTAATTTCTTCCTAAGCTGGTCGTTGTCCTTTATTTTTCCACTCAATAATACGTCCCAATTCGGCGTCATTCTCCTGGTCTTCTTGCATTCTTTCGGGTTGCCAAGTATCATCGGTTACCGTCATTCTATGGATGACACTTATTTTCTCTTCCATCTTGGAGCAATGATTGCAGTCCACCGGACAAGGTCTCCTTGATAGAGCGTCTGCATTCCGATGACTAGTTCCTACACGATGTTCTGTATTAAAGTCATATTCCTGCAACCACTCTATCCACCTTGCCACTTGCCCTTCAGGATTTCGAAACTGCAATAACCATTTCAGTGCAGCATGGTCTGTTCTCAACAGGAATTTACGGCCGTATAAGTACTTATAAAAGTGCTCTACGGATTTGACGACGGCTAACAGCTCCTTCTTGTCGCACAATAGTTCCTTTCTGGCCGCGACAAGACCTTGCTGAAATACCCAATAACTTTTTCTTGTCCGTCCTGCACTTGAGAAAGAACGCCTCCTATAGCTATGTTACTGGCATCGGTATCCAACACGAATTTCCCCTCCATCCGTGGATAACTCAAAATTGGTGCTGTAACCAGTAGCCGTTTCAGTTGTTCAAATGCTCTGTGGCAGTCGTCATTCCAATCATATTCTTGTCCATCTTCGGTTAATTTTGTTAACGGTTTGGCAATGTTCGCAAACCCAAGTATAAAACGTCGGTAATATGTGCACAATCCTAGAAAACTGCGTAGTTGGTGTATATCTGCTGGTGTAGGCCACTCTTGTACCGTTTTTATTTTGTCAGGGTCAGCTCTTATTCCGGTCTCCGAAACGACATGTCCTAGGTATTTCACCTCTTTTCCAAATAGGTGGCACTTCTTGGGGCTTAATGTAAGGTTTGCCCCGCGTAATCTTTGTAATATCTCCTCTAGGTTCTTAAGATGTTTTTCAAAAGACCGGCCTAACACTATCACGTCGTCCAGGTACACCAGACATGTCTTCCAGGACAGTCCACGCAGTACCGACTCCATCAATCGTTCAAAAGTAGCAGGGGCATTACATAATCCAAATGGCATGACCTTGAACTGCCATAATCCAGTTCCAATTGTAAACGCAGTCTTTTCTTTATCGTTTGGCTCCAAGCCTACCTGCCAGTATCCGCTTTTCAAATCCAAGGTCGAAAACCATTTAGATCCGGATAGAGTATCTAAGGTGTCATCAATTCTGGGCAAAGGATAGCTGTCTTTCTTTGTCACATTATTAAGCCGCCGGTAGTCTACACAAAACCGTGTCGACCCGTCATTTTTCTTGACAAGCACTACCGGGGCTGCCCATGGACTATTCGAGGGTTCAATCACTCCCTGTTCTTCCATATCGGTGATAATTTGCTTAGCTTCCTTACGTTTTGCCAAAGGAAGCCGCCTGGGGTGTTGTCTTATCGGTTGCGCATCTCCAGTATTGATCTTGTGTTGCACAACATTCGTCCTTCCTTTCTCACTATCATCCAGTGCAAACACACCTCGATATCGTCCGACCAGTTCTTTTACCTTGCCGAGTTGGTCGCCATTTAATCCTTGACACGAGGGTATCAACATATCCAGCAATTTCTGTGAGCAACCGTTGGTTGGTTTATTTTTCGTGTCGTCCACACAACGTTTAATATGACATACTGGAATGCAACTTCCCACAATCATGCCTTTCTACAGGGTCACTGTATGGGGATTAATGTTCAGCACCCTTACTGGTACCATATTTCGAGACTTTACCAGCGTTCTTCCAATCAGAAGTCCCTCCTGACCCATTCCCGATTCAGTTGCTTCCATCATGCATACTTGTCCTTCCCGGAGCGTACAATCCGGGCGTCCCATTACTATCATTTCCGCCTTCTCGGGTATTTTCATATCGCAAATCATTCGAACTTGCATCGTCTGGTTACTCCTACCTTGAAATGGAATCTCATCATCATCTATCCGAAGCACATTTTCTTTCATGTTTACATGAAACCCATATTCTTTCATGAGATCCATTCCCAAGATCACTTCTTCTGTAATTTCAGTTACCAACACTCGATGATTAATTAATTTGTCCCCAATTGTCAACATAACGGCAGTCTCTCCGTGAGTACAAATTTTCTCACCACTTGCCGTTCGAAGACACACCGATACATATAGCATTTTTCCACGACCAACCAAATCTGGTCTCACAATAGTTTTTGTCGCTCCTGTATCTACGAGTAATCGGACACCCCTACCATTAATTCTTCCATCGATATAAATGCTGTCCAGACTCCCCATCGACGATGCAGCACGGATGATAATCTCCGGGCACTACGTTGTGCTGTCGACGTTTGCCCCTTACGTCGACTTGCTTTAGTTTTCCTGCTGCTCAACCGGTTGTTTTTTTGGTTGAGTACAGCGTCTCTGTATATGACCAACTTCACCGCAGTTCCAGCATCGCAGACGCAATCGCTGCGGTCGTTGTAGTTCCAGCCTTTCTGCCACACGGTTGACTATTTCATCTATGCTGTTCTGAGCTTGACCAGGTTCCTCTAAGGCAGACCGAACTTTGTGACCCATCCTGTGTGATGTCTGCTTAGCTGCTTCAAATTCAAGCGCATGGGCCAGTGCGTCATCCAACATTTTTGGCCGTGCTAGTCTTAGCGCTTGCTGTATTTCGCCATCCTTAACGCCATCCACAAATGTTTGGACAGTAAGTTGTTCGAGGAAGCTATCTGGTGCCGTTGGGTATGCCAATCTAACTAACCTGGCAATATCAGCTTCGAATTCTTGCAGGCTTTCACTTGTCTTTTGCGAGCGGTTCTTAACTTGTACGTGGTAAACCTGTTGAAGGTGAGCATCTCCATATCTCATCTCAAGCTTTGATGTTAAGAGGCCGTAATCATTCTGCTGGTGATCGGGAATCGTTTGTAAGATGTTAAGAGCCTCCCCCCGTAGGGCCACTATTAAAGAGATAGCCTTCTCTTTGTTGCACCAACCGTTGGCTATTGCAGCAGCTTCAAATTGTTTCAAATATGTGGGCCAAGGTGTTTTACCATCGAATGTAGGTGGTTTTACTTTAAATTTAGACGGAATTGACTCGCTTCTTTCCATGGTTCTTATTTCTGGAATGTTCTGATTAACAATTCAAGTGGTCGCGTTGTTAGTGAAATCATTTGTTCTTGAAGCCTCATCATATCTTCTTCCATTTTTACCAATTTATTATCCAACTTTTGCTCAACTGTTTTTACCTGTTCAGTGAAATCTTCTTTCAATGCAATGGAACTTTCCATTAATCTTTGTTCTAACGTGGCTGTACTTTCATTCAACTTTTCTTCCACTTTGGCAGCATTTTCACTTAACCTTTCCATTTTCTCAGCGTTTTCAGTAAACCTTTCATCTATTTTTGCAGCATTTTCAGTAAACTTTTCATTTAGTGTCACTTCCAGTTTAGCCGACCTCTCCTCCATTCCGGATTTAAAATCCTTGAGGAAATTCATTAAAGTTTCTGCCTCCATCTTACTTTGATTTCTTGTAACTGGCATATACAAACTACTTAAATGTCTTTAATCTTGTGTTTTAAATTAATCACTATATACCCCACACAGGCTGACACCAGTGTAACCGGCTACTGCTACCGCGTTTCTTTAATTTAAAACAAGTAATAATAAAGGTCTTTATTACTCACTGTTCCCAAGTCTAATTAACAGTATATGCCTTATTTATGGATGTTTTCAGTCCACTTAACAATGAAGCACTATTACACTAATGAATTTACAAGCACTAATTTATTCTTAAACTAACTTCTTTACCATAGGTCCATTAACAACACTAACACAACTATTTGTTTATACACTTCTATTTATTTAAGTATACTACAAGCTGCATGTACATTAGACACAGCATATAACATTTATGTATATTCTTAAACTTTCAAAAGCTCAACTACGTTTACTGTACACGATATAATTTATATTAGACATTCTAGTATAGACTGACCCCTGCATTTCTTAGCGGTCTTATATATACTCTGAGTTAAAGATATGATTCATCCTCTGGTACTTACTAGAAGGTTCCCGGTCCATGCGAGAATGAACAGTGCTGGTGTTTGATTGATAGAAACATTCTAGAATCCTGGAAACTATGCAGACCCTACAACGCTTGTGTGTTTGACGGGTTGCCTAATAGTAGCTCGCAACACTAGGTTATGGATCGAAACGTTAATAAAGATAATTTTAAAAACTATGAGTGGTTTAATACCCAAAGAAGATTAAGAAGAATAATAGTTGTGTTAGTGTTGTTAATGGACCTATGGTAAAGAAGTTAGTTTAAGAAGATATTAGTGCTTGTAAATTCATTAGTGTAATAGTGCTTCATTGTTAAGTGGACTGAAAACATCTATAAATAAGGCTTATACTGTTAATTAGACTTGTGAACGGTGAGTAATAAAGACCTTTATTATTACTTGTTTTAAGTTAGAGAAACGCGGTAGCAGTAGCTGGTTGCAAAACATTATAAAGGATAAAGGAATGTTTTTGATTATATGTTAAATACCATAGCGGTCAAATGGCTGCGTATCTATAACACTATGGGAATTTACGAAATTTGATAGTAGCTTTCAGCTTTTTCTAATGGGTGCAATCCGTTTTGGAAAACAGATTTTGTACACCTGAATATGCTGTATTCATTCTAACAAACGCGATAAGGCAATGTTTTTAATAACTTGGTAAATGCCATAGCCACAATATGATCGCGTAGAACACTCTATGGTAAGGTGACCAGACATCTCGCTTTTGGCGAGACAGTCCCGATTTTTCACAATTTGTCCAGCGTCCCGCGACGTTTTTCAAAAGTCCCGACTTTTAGAATTAAGTTAAATTTTATAAAAAATGACAACAATCTACTGAAACAAATTCACTCAAATAAAAAATATGTCAAGGAATAAAATATTATAAATTTTTTTATATTTATAAATTGTACTTATGTTAAAAATAAAAAAATATTACGATATAATTTTTTTCTGTATGAAAACTTTTGTTGCCCCCCCCCCCTCCTTCAGAGTTGTCAAGCTTTACCCATTTAAAAATCTGGTCACCTTACTCTATGGGCATTTACGAAGTTTGAAAATAGCTTTCAACTTTCATTGAGGGGTGCCATCAATTTTGAAAAATAGGTTTTGTGGCTTTGAATGTGATGTATTCATTTTAAGAAACGCGATAAAGCAATGTTTTTCGATAACTTGATAAATGCTATAGCAGCTATACGATAGACTATAACATTCTATGGTAATCTACAAAGTTTGTCATTAACTTTGTAACGGTTAAGAAACGCACGAATCAGACTCAAACAGGACCCGCACGCATCACAGTTACAAAAAACCAAAGAAACGTAGAAATACCGGGCTAACTACAAACGCGGAGAGTGGAAGGTTTTACATAGACAAAAAGTACATCGTCAACGATTTTCTATTTACAATAAAAAAATAAAAATATCTATTTAAACAAAAATAAATAAACAGTTATATTGTAAAGGACAAATTTTATAACGGATCCACGAAGTGCGCATTTCGTAGCAAACATGTAATAAATCTAATCAGTAAAAAAAGTAATGCTGATACTTTTGTATAAGCAAGTGTGTTAAGAAAAAAAAGTATTAAATTTAAGATCATTTCTAGTAAGGATTTTAACATAACAAGAAATATTAGCGAAGCTAATTTCAAAGCGGGTTATAAAAACATGCTTTGTTCGTCAGCAGAATGCGACTTGGGGTTATCCCTCGGTATGTAGAAAAAAGAAAACAAGTGACATACCTCATGTATCGGGATACTTATCTTGCAAACCATCGGTTGTGGATCAGCACAGCATCGCCACGGTAGTCAGTAACATCCACGCTGCTACCGTAATTGCAACAGCGGTCTACTTACAAGAGCAGTTGGTCTACGTTAAAGAATAATCGGACCTACATAAAAAGCAATTTGGCCTATCGTAGGAGAAACATTGGGCCTACGTCGAAGAGGTAAAAAGAGAATTTACCATTATTTATAAACGCGAAAGAACTTACCGATGCACCCAACATGTCTAGTACTTATGAAAAAGAAAAACGTACATCGCTCTTGCAATAATAGTATCGAGCACGTAAAGAGTACACATTTAGACGGCGAAAGATAGGATCAAAGTAAAGTGAAATTAAGAAACGAGATGATAAGCGATCCAAATACCTAAGTAACACTAAAAGACATTTTTAACGCCGTTGTTATGCATGGATAGGTAACAAAACCGGCGAATACAAATACAATTGTAGAACATTACGTTACACAACTTTATTACTCTTCCAAATAAAGTGAACATATTCTTCAGAAAATAAAATATGTAAAGAACGTACTTATACAGGGTGTCTCAAAATTGAAAGGAAATAAAGCTACCACGTATTGTAGACGTCAAAATAAATCGATTGGACTCAATTTACCTATATACTAAAATGTATCGTGAAGAAGATTACAAAGTTTAGTTATGAAATCACATTTTCGTACGCTGTTCAGAAATGTGTGAAACAAATATATTGAAATATGCAAAATTGCATTTTGGAGAGTTACCCTACTTTCAGTAATCAAAGAAATCCAAAGGAAATTGTAGAAGGATTAAAATCACCTTTATCTCTCGCAGTTTTTGTTATACTTTTCTTAGGAGTTACTACGTACCTAGACATAGCCGGAAAAGCCTTAAATACCAGGCTAACTACCAACCGCGGAGAGTGGGGGATTCACCTAAATACCAACAAAAAAACACATCGCCACGATTATCTATTAACAATAAGAATAAATAAAGGATTCTGTACAAACAAGCAAAAGAAATAAATTAAGCGTTACTATTTTGAAGCAGAGTGTGGAGCACAGCACAGTACATCTATGAAATAGGGGCAGTAGGAAGAGCAGACAGAAAGAAATAGAAGCCTTCTGGAATGTTGTGCTTTAGATGTATAAAGATGGTAGCATGGGCAGACAAAGTTAATAACAAATAGGTTGTAGAAATAGTAGAGGAATAAGGATATCTGTGGAAAATGAAAAAAATAGGAGAAATAGAAGGACAGGATACGTTCTAAGGTATTTCTGGGGAATAGTACAGGATATACTACAAGCAGAGATAAGAAAAGAGAGGTAGATGTAGACTAAGATCAGACTTTAGCACACAGATAGTGATAGATTGTGCAAATTTCAGGGAAATGTGTAGGTTAGACTAGGAAACAATGAGGGTACGCGTTCAACCAGTTCTAGGACTGAAGACCTAATGATAATGATGATTTCAAAGGACACAATTATGTGATACGAACAATTTAGTACTTTAGATACGAAGTGCGCATCTCGTATTTTACACAAAATAAAACTAATCAGTAGAAAATAATCATGAGAGAGCTGTTGTCAACCGGTTTTAAAATTGCACATAATACCTTTTGTAAAATAAACTAATCAGTAGAAAAGAATAAGCGTGTGGGAACTTCTGTCAAACATTTTTAACATTGAAGTCAGTCAGAACTAATGTTGGAAGATCTCGATAAGCCCGAACACCAATTACGGAAGATGTTGTTCTTCAAATGATTGATGACAATTCTGAGACTAGTACCAGAACACTGCAATTAGAGACTGGAATTCTAAAAAGCACCCTAAGTCGGCATGTTGGTAGCGATTCGTTGCTTAAGTCTTACATATAATTTAACACTTTTTCTTTTTTGGAGGAGATAACCAGGTAATATTTCATTTCCTTATAAATGGGAATCATGTAAACATGTTGGAGTTCTTTAACAACCGTCAAGTTGCTAATATTTATGTAGATCCAGGTAGACAAGAAAAAGATAGAAAAGTATAGGAAGACCTAGACTAAGCTATATTAGTCAAATTATTAGAAATTTAGGTTGTGAAGGGTATGTAGAACTTTTTAGATGAGCACAGAATAGAAAAGTTAGAGCTGCGTTAAACAGACCTTAAGTAAGGTCGAAAACAAAATGATTATGTCGGATCAATTGAGATCAATTACTTCGTCCATTCCACATTCAGCTATTAGAAGGATTATTGCCACTTGACCACGGATCGCGTTTAAAATTTTCATAAATTGTTTAGGAACGCAGTGTAGTTAACAACGGATTCCATGCTAATATCTTGTTTACTGATAAGTATTGTTTTATTTAAAATTAATTTAAAATTAATGTCTGGGTCGGAATTATCGGCAATTTTATGTTTGGGCCATTCAGGTGGATGGCGCTAGTTACTTTCGATTTCTTGAACAAAGTTTTCCAGAATTACTAGAAGACTTGCCCGTTAATGTTCGTCGAAACATGTTCTTTATATACGACGATGCACCACCTCATTTTGCACGTGCCGTAAGACTGTATCTTAATGAATAATTTACTCGTAGATGGATTGATAGATGACACGAAGCATCCATTCAATGGCCTCCACGTATCCTGACTTAAATCCTTGCGACTTCTTCATCTGGGGAACGTTAAAAACACATGTGTACAAGTCTAATTAATAATCCCGAACAATTGTGAAGCAGAATCCAAAATGCTGTAAACGCATTACGACAAAACAATTATGTTTTAAGATGGGTGCATGTCAATATCATACGTCGAATTGACCTCTGCATTAATGAAGGTTGTTATAAAATGAGTGTGGTTTTTTCTTTCTAATAGACGTCGCAAAGGAATGCTTTTTTATATAATTTGGTAAATGCCATGGCGGCCAAAGGGTCGCGCATAACTCTCAATGCTACGAAAATTGCATTAGCTTTTAGCCTTCACTCAGAGGTACAATCAAGTTTGAAAAAAAGTTTTTGTGTCTAAATGTGCCATATTCTTCCTAACAAACTCCATAAACAATGTTACTTTTAATAACTTGTTGAGTACCATAGCGGCAATACAATCGTGTATAACTTTCTACGGAAATTTATGAAGTTTGATATTAACTTTCAGCTTTTCCTGAGGAATTCAATCAATTTTGGAAAATAAAGTATGTGCCTCTGAATGTGATGTTTTCACTTTAATAAACATCAAAAAGGAATGTTTTTTGATAATTTGGTAAATGTCATAGCGGGCAAATGGTGGCGTGTAACACTCCGTAGGAATTTATGAAGTTTGATATTAACTTTCAACCATCTGTAAGGACAACAGTTAATTTTAAAAGGGTTTTGTACCGCTGTATGTAGTGCATTCATTCTAACAAACCCGATAAAGCAATATTTTTGATAATTTGATAAATGCTCTATCGTATACACAGCTAAGGAATTTCACGGTTCGGTATTGTCTATCAGCTTTGCTAGAAAGTTAGTCGTTAACCATAGGAACATACTATCTACGCCGTTAACTTTATAAATTGGCAGTCATTAAACGCACTTTAATTAGAGGACGTCGATACGATAAATCCTATATTCGGGCGCGGGTTACATATCCCCCAAATCAATATATATGTATATTTAAATGGAATTATTAAGATTTAAGAATTATTGTTACATTGTATAATTGAAAAACATAATAAAAGGTTAATAAAAGTTCACAAGCTAGACATGAAAACAGAAACAGCTGCATTGTATTCCAGACGTAATATGACACTGCAGGTGCAGGTCACGATAGACTATAAGAAACCAATTGTTAGAATTAAGATTATTAAAATGTTCTACTTTGTATTGTATCAAGAAATAGCAGACATAAAATCTGCATTTCCCACAAAGTAATGTAAGAGCAAGGATAGCATAAATACCCTCAAAAGCCCTAAATGACCGGTCAGTTTCGAGCTTCACAACCTTAACATTGTTGGTTGTTCAAGCTACTCGCCATAATTTTTAATTATTAATTTTTAACTTCAAGTCTTTTGTCAATTACTTAAAGTTTAGTGAATATAAACGTCTAAGTTGTTGTATCAAAAATCAGTTATTTTTGTAATTAAACAATTGAAATTAAAATACACTTGATAGGAGTGTAAATTTGGAAATAAAGTCTTTTTAAAAAGAAGCGCTCAAAGGCCCAAAACCTATCTGGCGCAGTCGTTAGTATTCTAGAATGGCACTAAAAGAATCCAAAATCGAGGAAACGGGTAGTCTTGAATTTCTATTCTTTATCTGGAAAAACAAACAAAAAATTGGACAAAGTACAAGAATAGACCAAGTCCAGTAACAAAGGATAAAGATTATAATGGATCTGGCACGTATTAAAGTTCAATTTCCTAACACTTATCAACTAAATATTGATATTAGCTAGTAAGAAACAAAAAATTTTATATACAATTTTATTATAGCAATTTTATCATTTCTGAAAAGAATTTACTCAGGAAACTTATTTTAACAAAAGAATTTTTTAGACGTATTTATATACACAATTTATTACAATTTATTACGATAAATAAAACGACTTATTTAGCAAAGTCTGAAGCTTTAGTGTATAATTAGAACACAATTCTTTGAACCATTTTACTACAGCGATTATTACTGAAAGAATTTATTTACAAAATCTAAAACTTAATGATATTATAAATGTTTATAATTAAACATTTTTAATGCAACAAATCAACGAAGGTGTATAATTATAAAACCATTTTATGTACTTTATTATTGCAACACTTAATGAAATAACTACTCAACGGAAGTCTGAAACTGATGTAATTATAGCCAAGATTGCTATAATTACATGCAACATACGTAAAGATAAGTGATTCTTTAAATAACTCTATACAAACTCAACTGAAATAACTTAGAATTAATTTATTATAGAAACAATGAATGAAGACAATATGAAACTCTACCTCGAGTAAATCCCTTTATATGACGGAAACAAAGCACTATTAGGTATCTACATCACCGATGGCGCAATATTTTAAAAATATTTTTATAAATCCGGCGACAGCGAACGCAACGTTTTACTTTTATTCTTGATAATCAGTAAACTATCCGGCAGAGCATTAACCATGTTTGCAAGTCGCGATGATCTAATCGAATGGACGATTTCAAACGTATATTAATTGCATATTTCGGCGACCAAAGGAATATCAAATGTCTAATCCGCGATTTAATAAACTTACAGATGGAACTAACCAATCACCCTACTAATTCGGTATGAAATGTCAGTACGTACGAAGTTTAATTTTAACCAAGCTAAAAATTGAAGAACCTGACCAAAACATACAATTACTGAAGACGAAGATGTACGACGAAATGGCTTTAGACACATACATCATTGCCTTACCTAAACGCTTATCAGACAAAATAAGATTCCAACATCCCCAAAATTTAGAAGAAGCAATGAACATTATTGTAGAGGAAAAAAACGTTATGTGCTACACAAATAGGCTATATAACCCTAACGCAAATAAAAATTGCGTACACACATACAAGCCGTGAGACAAATACCCACACAACCGAAATTTACACCATTTAACGCACAAATGAATCAACCCAAACTTTAATAACACAAATTTCCACAACCAATTTAGACAATTTCCAAGACCAAATTCAAATTTTACAAAACCCGCCAAGGTTTAATTAAAACGTAAATCAACCAAAGCAAACTTTTGGTGCAAACCCCAACAGAAACACACCGATGACAAATAACAACAACAACCCTAACAATTATTACAAACCGACTCGTATGAACGCTTCATCTAGTAACACTAGACAGAATACTAACATATCGCGAATTAGACCCGATTACACCCAAAAACAAAACTTCACTTCCGAGAAACTATTCCATCAAGAAGTGAAACATTTTAATAATCAGGACACGAATAATTATGCAAACTCCAATAGAGACGATGAAACAAATCATTCAGAAAACTATGAATGCAACAACTCTTATGAAAATTACGAAACATAATTAATTTAAATAATATCATTCAACAAATTTTACTTTATATAAAAATACCTCATGCAGAACTCAAATTACTAATCGATACCAGATCTTTAAAAACTTTAATTAGCCCCAGAATCGTACAAAAACATAATTTAGATTTTGTAGAAAAGGAACTTTTTAAAATCAAGACAGCTCACAAAACGACATTACACCAATTTATAGCAAATATACCTTTACCAAAAACTTTTAACGTAAAAATGAAACATAGATTTTGCATCTTTGAGTTTAACGACAAATACGACAGATTAATGAGCATGGATATTCTAAGAAAATTAGGAACAAACATTGATATAAAAACCGATTATTAAGGACGAAACACGAACAAATTCCCATTAATTTCCAAAACAGTAACATTCAAGCCGATCAAAAATACACCATCAAACCCAGGACAGAAAATCAAATAAAAGTTTTAGTAAATTCAAAAAACGACGTAGGAATTATAAATCACGTCATTTCAACTCGGAGTAGAACACTCACAGCATTAGTACAAATAAAAGACAATTACGCCATTACAATTATTTTAAACTCGAACAATTACCCCATAGAACTATCGTTGATAAATCCAATAGACATAGAAAAAATAAACTTTAGCGAGATGGAAATCGACGAAGAATATGCAAGCGATTCCAACCCTACAGAACACGACAGGATGTTAAAAGAAAATTTAATTAACATTCGTTTTAATAACGACATTAATAGCGAAGAGGAGAGAGCAATCAAAGACTTATGTTTCGAATACCGAGATATATTCCATTGCAAAATAATACCTTTAGCTTTCACCAACACAATAAAACAAAACATTGACTCAACAGACGATAAACCAATTTTCACCATAGCATATAGACCACCTCAGGCAAGTCAAGAAGAAACAGATAGACAGGTAGCAGACCTATTGAAGCAAGATATAATCCAACACTCAAATTATTCACCATGGAGCAGCTCCGAATTAATACAGTATTGCCCGAAATAAACAGTACTGAAACTAAGTTGGCGGTGTTTTTATGCGTGCGCTGTCACACTCAAGTTAGCTAGTATAGACCTGTCAAGTAAACCTCAAACAAGTAATTAGTAGGGCCTAATTGTTAAAAATGGTGTTAAGTACAGAGGAGAAAGTGTTTCTGGTAGAGCATTATTTTCGTTCATACGGAATCGGCCGACGTAATGGTGCAAGTTTGCTATACGTGTCTGATCAATTCACACAAAGGTTTAATAAACGTTCTCCAAGTAATGCTGTAATTTTGAAGGTTATTGAAAAGTTTAGAAATACAGGTAGTGTATTGTGCCAACGAAAAGGAAACTCGGGGCGTCCCAGGACAGTTAACAACAATAACCATGAACGTGTTTTTGAGCAAATCTTAGAAAATCCGAAAGTCAGCCAGGCAAGGACAGCGTTACAACTTGATTTAAAAGAACTTCCTTTCAAAGAATCCTGAAGGAGCTGGGTACATTTTCGTATGTGATTCGGTACATCAACAACTACATCCTCGGGATTATCGCAGTAGTGGAATATTGCGCCAGAATTCTCGCGTTACAGTATGAAAATCCTGAATTTTTGAAAATGTTTGGTTTTCCGACGAAGCACATTTTCACTTGTCAGGCTATGTGAATCGTCGCACAAATCGATTTCTGGGCTTTGCCAGACCCGATGAGGTTCAAGAGGTTCCTTTACATAGTGAAAAAGTGAGTGTCTGGTGTGCTGTTTCCGGACACGGAATCATTGGTCCGTACTTTATCGAAGAGAATGGTAGGCAAGTCACACTTAATCAACAGAGGTACAGACAAATTTTAACACGATTTATCCCTGATCTACGTCAATTCTGTCGTGCACGTAACGGCATTTCGAAACCAATTTTTTCAGCAGGACGGGGCAACTTGCCATACTGCTGCCACAATTCGTCAATTTCTTCAAGAACATTTTCCAAGCAAATTCATATCACGATTTACTGACTTCCCTTATCCTTCACATTCTCCAGACCTCACACCTCCAGACGCATACATTTGGGGCATGGCTAAAAATGCCGTTTTCAAACGGGCACCACAAACCATCGATGAATTAAAGGATGCCGTTAGAGTCTTCTTCGCAGCCCTGAGACAACCCTTATTCAATAACATGACCAGAAACTTAGAACATCGTTATGAAGTCTGTCTCGAACGAGGAGGTGCACATTTAGAACATATAATAAAGTGTCAATAATATGTATTTTTTAAATATACAAAACAATTACAATTTCAGTACTGTTTATTTCGGGCAATACTGTAGTACCAAAGAAATTAGATGCCTCAGGCAAACGCAAATATCGAATGGTTATCGATTACAGAAAACTTAACGAAAAAACGGTAGACGATAAATACCCACTACCCAATTATCACGGGGATTTTAGACAATTTAGGAAAGTGTCAATATTTTCGACATTAGACCTCGCTTCAGGATACCACCAAGTGGAGATAGACGAAAAAGACACAACTAAAACAGCATTCACTACACCTAGAGGACACTATGAATACAAACGCATGCCGTATGGGTTAATGAACGCACCCGCCATTTTTCAAAAAGTTATGGAGAACATTCTAAGAGGGATACACAATGAAAAATGTCTAGTGTACCTGGACGATATAATCGTATATTTGACGTCAATCGTAGAACACATCGAAAGATTAAGAGAAGTTTTTGAACGATTAAGCTTATTTTAAGGTTCAATTAGACAAAAGTTAATTTTTACAAAAGGAAGTATCATTTTTAGGACACATAATAACCCCACAAGGTGTTATGCCAAACCCAGACAAAACGAACACAGTATTAAATTACACCTTACCCAAAACTAATAAAGAAATTAAATAATTTTTAGGACTTAGCGGTTATTACCGAAAATTCATCAAAGGTTACGCACAAATAACCCAACCATTAACAAATTGTTTAAATAAAGGTAATAAGATCGAACACACCCCAGAATTTATCAAAGCAGTAGAAAAAATTAAATGTATCCTTACAAATCATCCCATATTAGAATACCCCGATTTTTCGAAACTCTTTATATTAACAACCGACACATCTAACGCTTCATTAAGCGCAGTATTGAGCCAAAGAAAAGTGGATAGTGATAAATCAATCAGCTGCGCATCACGAACACTAAATGAAACAGAACAAAAGTACAGCACAATTGAAAAAGAACTATTAGTAATAATTTGGGCAACAAAATATTTGAGACCATAGGTACCTTTATGGAAGAAAATTCTACATATACACCGACCGTAGACATTAGTATAGTTATGCAAACTCAAGGAACCAAATTCAAAATTACATAGATGGAGGATTAGACTAGAAGAATAAGATTATGAAATCATATATAAAAGGAATTTATAACAATAACGCAGCTACACTAAGCAGAATACAACTTAACGCAATAGAAACAGAGTCAATTATAGGTAACGTAGACGAAATATAGATAAGGGAAGACCCCGAAGAAACAGAAACCATACACTCAACGCACACTGACAAACCAAAATTGCAATCAAAATATTAAACGAAGCGATAGACACAAAACCAAATTAATTCATAGTTACCGAAGTTTTAACCAATCCCAATCCAGTAAACTATACAAAAATAGATAATAAGAAAATATATCTAATTCAAATAACGAAGGACGATAACGAGGAGCAGATAATTAAAACTTTGAAAGAATATACCCTAGAGAAGAACGTTTTTACTTCTGTTTCACCACAGAACACTTATACAAACGATTTTCAGAATTATATATTAGATTATTTAATAATTCAGGATACGAGATTGTTAGATATACACGAAAATTAATAACTTTAGATGACCCAGACGAAATAAATGACGTAATTAGAAACCAACACGAAGGAAAAACCAACCATCGTGGAATCAACGAAACATTAAAACAACTAATAAGGAGATATTACTTCAAGGACATAAAAGAATTAACCACGGATTTTATCAACCAATGTGAATTATGCGACAATGCGAAATACGACAGATCACCCCCAAAAGTACTAATGTTAACCAAAACACCCGATAAATTTTTTCAAAAATTACATGCAGACGCTCTGGTAGTAGAAGCCTAAAACTTTTTAACAATCGTAGACGCATTCACCAAAGTAAGTCAAGCGATACCCATCATTTCAAGGAATAGTATCGATGTAACTCAAGGATTTTTACAATATTTTACATTTTACGGTACACCACAAAGAATAACTTTAGACAATGGTAGCGAATTTAGAAATGAAACAATACAAAATACTCTACAACTTCACAAAATAAAAATTCGTTTTATAACAGAAAATCACCCGGAATCAAATGGATTAATTAAATGATTATATCTAACATTATTAGAGCAAATTAGACTGTTAAGATTAAGAAAGAACCTATCACTAATTTAATGTCATATGCACCAATTGCTTACAACAATACGATCCACTCATCAACTAATTTTACACCTCTCGAATTAATATTACGACACTTTGTAGTGTTTTTATTAAATTTTGGGGGTTTCTACATAGAAATTCGAAGACAAATCAAGTATACTGCGTTCACAAATAATTTTATTAGTAACATACAAATTTGTCACTTACCTAACAAAACTTACCACTAATCTGATGACATATTTCATCTTAAATCTTAATCTAATTAGACTTTAAAGGGAATAATTGGTGACGCCACCCTAAAAATAAAACCTTTTTCTTTTTATTTGTTGTGCAGTGTTGAACCCATGCAGCTGTAGTATAATTGCTGATTAATTAAAGGTGATGGTCGTATTTAAATTCAACCATGTGATACTCTTCATAGTTAAAATAATAATTATTGTTCTTCTCGTTGTAACCAGCGAGAACCGACTCTCCATCGCCGTCCCCGTGGTCCGTGCGTTTTCTCTTATTACGAGCACCTCCTTCGTGCGATCGGCGTTTTCTGTCATACCACGACAACCACAACTATCGAATATCCGGTTACGCATCACATTATTCAATTTTAAATGTTGTAAATAAATTTAGAACCACTACAACTTAGATTCCCGCAACTTTACAATATACACTACAATAAAGAAGTATACCGACAGTATGCTAAAGACCATAAAGAAAAATTAAGAATAACTTATGATAATGTAAAAATAAATTAGATAACGATAAAGAACGTATTACAACAACCCGCAATGAGAACGCCGATATAAATAAATTTTCAGTAAGACAAACCGTATACGAAAGGAATTTTAAAGGTAAGAGACACAAAACGGCCCCCAGAAATTTAGGTCCGTTTAAAATGAAAAAGATATCAGATAAAAATGTAACAGTAGTAGATAACGGAAAAATCGTAAAATATATTCACTTAAAGAATTTAAAACACCCTGTAATTTTAGATGGACAGCCATCACTCTTGCCGTCAACTTCCACACAGATAGAACGGACGGCATAGTAGTAGAAAACAATAAAAACAACCCCGGTATACTACCAGTAAAATTGGTATGTATGTAAAACACAATAGATTAATACCAACAGATCAAATCACAAGACGAAAAAGAGGACTTATTAACGGATTAGGTAATATTATAAAGGCAATCACAGGCAATTTAAACAACCAAGATACTGAACGATATGACAACGCAATACAACACCTAATTGAAAACCAAAATGACATAAAAACCATTGTTAGAAATCAAATATCTTTAACTCAATCAACCATAATAAAATTTAACGATACACTAAGAAAGCTAGTAAAGAACCAAGACAGTATAACAAACAGAATATTAACTCGTGAAAGTAACATGCAAACCACAAAGTATGAATGCGAGATTTAACAACAAATTTTAGCCAAATTAGAAAACACTGTAATATTTGCTAAACTATATACATTACCCCCAAGTATTATAGAACCAATTGATTTACTAATTGAATTATTAAAGATTAGATCACTTATAACTAACAGTAAACTACCCTTTGAAGTAACAGAATCTAATGAAAAAATAGCCATAGTAAAAGGTTATGTAAAGAATCATGAAATTACGTTTTTAATAGAAATCCCTATTGTAGAGAATAACACTTATAATTATTAACATTTATTTGCTTTCCCCATGAAAGTTACTAGCCAGTATCAAGTTATTATTTCTAAAACCAAGTTTCTTTCCTTGAATGAACCTAGGTATGGCTTCACGAATGAAAAATGCACAGAAGTAGCACTTAGTCAATATTTATGTCAATCATTAACGACAACAGCTATTTAAGCAGATAGCCCCTGTGAAGATTCTCTAATCACTATGACAATTGTGATCCAAAACCAGTACTAATTACGAGTATGAAAATTCAAAAAGTTACGGACAACAAATGGATTGCAGTATTTCTGCAAAAAGTAATAGCAACCGCCCATTACAACCAAGATGAAAACAATTTAGCATTAATTGGAAGTAAAGTAATCACTTGATAGGAGTGTAAATTTGGAAATAAAGTTTTTTTAAATAGAAGCTTCCAAAGGCCCAAAACCTATCTCGCGTTCCTAATTTTAGCTACCTAGTTATAGGTATAGAAATACAATTTTTTGTCATGTTTTATTTTGCAATTCCAAAAATATGAAATACTGAAATGATTTTTTTGGCATTTGATTGATAGTTTATTTTATGAAAAATTGCATTATATGCAAAAGGTCATCGTTTGAAGTGATCTTATTTCAAGTTTATAAAAAGTATTATCGTTGGTCTAATTATTTTTATTTTTTTAGTTTAACTACATGCACAAGTATTTAAGAAACGGTCTATAATCAAATTTGACCTCTAGTCTTCTAGACGATAAAATACAGAGGAATGTGGACTGACAACTTGATCATTAGCCTTAAGGGTAAGGCGTCGTTAATGGTAAAGAGCAAGCGATTTGTAGAGACGTAAAACATTTACAAATTATCTTATCATTTAGAAATGAGAATGAATAACTTACATTATTTTAGTTTAGAATTTTGAAATGTTTAATTTTCTCATACATCTTTATATTTTACTTTAATTCCAATTTTTATTTAAGGCAGGTTCGTACAAATACTATAAAACGTCCTTTCTACTTTTACTTGTTGATTATTTCAATTTACCAAGCAGCCTAATCAAAATTAAATAAAACTTACCTTTAATTCTGCTCCAAACATTACCGATTTGTTATTATTGTTAAATATTCAAAGTACGCAGCATCACTACTGAGTAAGCTAAGAAACTACAAACATGCGACTTATGAATTAATTTAATCCTTTATATAATGCAATCGTATCACAAAACATTATGCAAATGTTAAAAACTGGTCTTGAAACTAAATTAATAAATATAAAGACAAATAAGAATCATAATGTATTAATAATAATTTAAATCGAATGTAAAACGAGTTTGTTACTAATCGAAACTCGTAGTAACACAATACGTAAATTAAATAGAAAGTGTTAGGCTAAAATAATATCAATTACATTTATTTATTCCATTTCACCCTAATATGGTCTACATTAATTGTTAAACAACATAAAAGTTAAACAAACAGGCTCATAATTGTATTAAAAAAAGCATACTTTTTTATCAAGGACAAATGCTTTATAAATATCCTCAAACAATTTGTATCTTTTATGAAACGTTTCACTTCTGTCATAAAATCCTTCATTTTAAATTTTTTAAAGAAATAAACACCTGAAAAATAACTTGCTCCCTATGTCTATACATTTTTATCTATCATCATTATTTATTAGGGCTTCAGTCCAGGAACTGGTTAGACGCGTAACTCCATTGTTTCCTATTCTGAACTAACCTATACATTTCCCTGAAATTTCCAGTTTGCATCTCTTACTATCTGTGTGCAATAGTTTAATCTGAGTCTACTTCTACGTCTCTTTTTCTCCTTTTTCTGCTTCTAAGGTAGCCCACACTATTCCCTCTTATCTTGGAACGTATCCTATTGTCATATCTCTCATATTTTTACCATTTTTTACATATTTCTTACTTCTTCTACCATTTCTTCTTGTTCTTTACTTTGTTTGTCCATCTTCATGTTTACAGCATCACATTTCAAATGCTTTTACCTTTTTCTTCCTCTTTTCTCTAGTGCTGTGCTCCACACATATGCTTCCGGCGATTGTCTTCCTTCTTTCCATGTTTGTCTTCTTCGCGCATAGTAGTTACTTTTCTTGTTAAATACAACATAGTGTTACGAACTACTATTAGGCAACCTGTCAAACGCACAAGCTGCGTAACCGAAGTATATTCTACAGAAATCTTGAACTTTTCGGCATATACTGGAGTGTGAATCATCTATATAATTCTGGGTATATATAACACCGCTGATGAAGTACAGAGTTAGTCTATATCCAAATGTCGAATATAAATTATGTCGTGTAAAGTTAAATAGTTACGTTTTTGAAAGTCCTATAGTAAATATAAATTTGTGTTATGTGAATGTGTATATTGTACCACCAGCTTGTACATAAATAAACAAAGGCGTAATAAATAAATTGTAGTACTGTTGTTAAGAAAACTTATGGTTAAGGATTTAATTTAAGAAGATATTAGTGCTTGGAAAGAACATTAATGTTATAGTGCTTCATTGTTAAGTGGACTGAAAACATCTATAAATAAGGCATATACTGTTAATTAGACTTGTGAACAGTGAGTAATAAAGACTCTTGTTATACTTGTTCTAAATTAGTAAAACGCGTTAATAATAGCCCGCTACAATAGTCTCGTGCTAATTTTTATTTTTTCATCTGCATTATTTGACTCTCCTAGTATGTTATACCTTACGCGCGACCGTTATAATGCACGCGGCTATTCTAGTCTAAGGTATACTGTTAAAGTCCCGCGCGTAATTGATAAGAGCCACTACGACAGTTGGCAACATTTATAAACACGTACAAAATGTTGCGTAACAAGGTATTGCGTCATTATTGCGTCTCAAATTTGTATCACATACAAAAGAAAAGATATAATGTATCCACGTAAAATGTGGAGCTCTTCACAACATTGCAGCTATTCTGGCGGCAGGATCTCGGCGTTAGTTGAGCGTGGGTCGGCCTTTGCCCTCGTCGAAACCAAATTGGTTTGTCTTCCCTCTTATTTTGTTGTAGCGATACGATAGGAACAAGGTAGGGAGCGATAAAAGGTACGATACAGGAAACCGACATATGTGAAAGAGAAGACAAGATAAAAAGACGACACAGATTAACCTCACTGTTCGACGTCTCGTAGACTAGTACCGTCGTATCGTAAAAACACGCACTTCCTTCTACACTCTGCGTCTGCGCATTCTCTGGCGCCGACGCAACTGTCTAAAGTGACGGAAATGTGTAACGAATACGATTATCTGCTTTTTAAATATACGTTTTTGTTCCATATACCTATTCAATAAATATTAAATTCCAATAGAAACAATATATTACGAATTCATACATAGAACTCCATCTATATTTAAATATTCAAAGTAAAATTTAAGAACTCTTCTATTTGTATGTATCTTGATATAATATCCTCTTTTCTGCGCGTGCTTGGATAGCAACGTAGCCTCGTGGTCAAGCTTCATTTGATATCGGGATGTAATCAGCATAGCAAGTGTTAACGTGGGCCAGCAGCTTTTTGATAAAACATGCCGTCCCAAAAAGAAGTGAAGTGGTGTCAACGAATACCATGGCTTCATTTTCAGTTGTAGTATCGACCTAAGCATAGTCAAGAAATATATCTACGGTAAGTGAATAATTCTCAAACTTATCTTTAAAATTATTTTCTCCATTTCTTTTCAGCGCAAGTACGAAAGTATATTGAAGTAAAGTACTAAAGATGAATTTATATTAAAATAAAGTAAAAACATATGGATACGCAAACACGTAAGAACCCCTTTTGGATGTTGGTTGTACTGAAAGTGCAGTTTTAAATGTTGCTATGCGAGAGGGTGGAAATTTCCACATATGGTTGGTTAGTATAGAGGTTAAACTCGGGCAATGTATCAGCCGCGCGCACCTGCCGTTGTAAATACCTAGATATTTAAAGAATTTGGTTGCCTAGCAGATATTCAGCGGTGAGTCATCCTCAATTTTAGAGCTATATTCATTTCATAGAACCATCATTTACAATGTACAAATAATGTTTAAAAATTCTATATATGTTTACTTAAATTTGATACACGAAATTTTTGTGAAATTTTTATGGTCATTTAAATTGATACACTTAAAATTTTGTTCAAAATTTAATAGTCGAATAGTTCGTAAATGTTCTTATTATTTCAAAGGCATTTCTGTAAGATAATTTTAAAGTTACAAGGTTATACTAAAATGTTTGCATAACTAAACATGTGATACGTTGATATTTGTTTGTCACATTGTAGTGTATAATTTTTTTTGACAGTACACCTGAAGTACAGCTTAATTCAGACAAGTGTTTTTTGACCTTTGATTTCATCAAATATATCAGTTAAAAATATAGTTTTGTAATCTACAAAAATCTGAGCATTTAACTTAAAACTTGTTAACTCGAACAGGATCCTATTCAAGTATCATAATGAAACTGTAATATAAAAATGAAAACCATATATTTCTTATAGAGAATTAACGTAAATTATTCTATTATAAAAGTTTTATGAGTATTCAGAGATTAATACTATATCTTAATAAAGTAATTGTTTCGAAAGTCTCCGTAGAACTTTGTACAAGCGATGTATACAGGGTGTCCGGAAAATACACGTACAACGTAAGAACAGAGATTCTTTGGCTTGAAATAGATCGATTTGAGCCAACTTACCTGTTATACAAGTTGCTTTATTTAGCCGCTAGAGGGTTTCAAAAATCGTGAAAAATATTTGATATTTTAAAATAACTCGAAAACGCGTCGATAGATTTTGACCATTTTTGGGGTACAAGTTTCTACTTTCGATTGACATCTTTTGGTGGTGTACGCAATAATTTTAAAAGCATACGAGTGTCCCAAAAATGATGTATTGTATAAATATCCGACCATTACCTTTTCCTGTTTATGCAATGACTACCAATTTTTTTTATGAGTAACCGACTTAATTTGGAAACTTTTTTGTCTCTTGTAAAATTTTAATTAGACGAGCGGTTTGACAGAAAAAAAATAATTTCAAATGTCTGCATACTTTCGTCATCATTGCTGCATTAAGTATAAAACGGGGCAAATCAAAAAGCATAGTTTAGTAGTTGGCTTTGCTTTTTATTTGTTATTTAATTTGACTGTCATTTAACCTCAGTTTGCCTGTCAAGTCGTGAATTTCTGCTTAATTCAATAAAAGTTTGCATCTTTCATCTTACATTATGAGTACTTACACAAACAACGAACAGGTGGATATGTTTTTGGTTTTCGGATTTTGTCAAGGCAATGGTCGTGAAAGCGTCAGAGTCTATAGGGAAAGATTTCCTAATCGCCGAATTCCAAACCACCAAACATTCGCAAATATTGAAAGACGTCTACGTGAAAATGGTTGCTTTCAGTCAAGAAATGCGGATCGAGGACGTCAACCTACCACAAGAACTGCGGATCTGGAGGAACAAATTTTGGATAGAGTTTAAGAAGACCCAAAAATAAGCACCAGACGCCTAGGACTTGAAGTACAAGTTCCTAAAAGTATTGTTCATGACGTTTTAAAGGAACAGTTATTACACCCATACCACATTCAACAGGTACAAGACCTTTTGCCTATCGATCCTGAGAGGCGTCTAGCTTTCTGTCAATTTATTCAAGATAAGAGAATTTAAAATGCAAATTTCAGTCTCAAAATTTTATTTACAGACGAAGCTTCTTTTACAAGATCTGGTATTACTAACATACATAATGAACATGTTTACGCTGTAGTAAATCCTCATGCAACTAAAGTGACTCACTATCAACATGAATTTAAGATTAATGTCTGGGCTGGAGTTATTCATAATTTTTTTATCGGTCCTGTTGTGATACCAAATCGATTAAACGGAGACAATCACATCAACTTTCTACAACAAACATTTGTTACGTTCATTTTCGTAAATAATTAATTAGTGTATATACAATAATTTTTACCTTAAATTCCTTTAGCGTTTAACACAAAAATTAATTCCGTTAATTAAAAATAACCCTTTCGTGTATTAAAATTTGTATTGTAATTAATAATAAATATCCTATCTATGTCAGTTGATAAATCTTTGTGCTTCATTAGAAAAATAAATATCCTTTCTAAGAATTTTGTCCCGTGGAATTTACGCCTTAATTAGATAGGCGACTTTCCAAGTATTTTAATAATTAAATGCTGGTGTGTTTTTCCTTTTTAAAGAATTCGGTGAATTAATTTTAATAAAATTAGAGTTTTCCTGGTTTATTTCCTTGCTTTGATCCTTTAACAAATGTAACAATTCATTTGCTGTTCGATTAGCAACCCGAAAACACGTTCTGTTTTGATTAGTTCGTTTTTGTTATGCGAATTTCCGGCACGCATTATTTATCGTGCTTCCTGCGGGAGACACGTTAATCCCTTGAGCTGTCTCTTTTTCTGGGAATGCAAAGTCAAATGCGCTCTGCCCTGACGTAAGACTGCCTGTTCGCTGACGGAGACCAGCGACTGGTTCCACCCCGATGCCAGTAACTCGAGGGTGAGTTCTTTTTTTTTTGTTTTCTTGGTATGCGCTTCTGTCTTCGGAACCAGAACGCCTGGGGTTTTACCATTCTAAGATGGCATTTCTAAATTTAATTATCATAGATTAAAATTATTGAACTATTTTGGCATTTACTGCTCTTTGGTTACTACCTTACTATTTGTTCCTAAATTTCTAAAAATATACTATACATGTTTGTAAATTTAGTTTAAGTTTATACTTACGATATTCTAGAGCTGTGGTTTTTAGGGTTGCGTTTGGTTCTTTCTTTTCTTACTAACTACTGTCAGTGGTTATTACCTAAAAATTACAGCTCGCCATTTTCATGGTTAATTTTTTGGATGTTTAAGGGTGTTCATGATGTAATATGTAAATTGGGGACATTAACTTTTTTTTGGGGTTGGGTTTTGGGAATACTGTGTTCTGTATATATATATATATATATATATATATATATATATATATATATATATATATATTTTGTTTAATTATAAGTTCTTTCTTTTCCGTTGTATGTTTTGTTCTGAGTGTGAATGAGTGAGTGTTTATATATTTTTATCAATTTATTGCAGGTTTCTTCGTAATTTATCCATAGGTGTAAAACCCCGCCCACTTGCCGCCTGAGCCCGGACTTACTTCCTTTCTTTCTTTATCTTGTTTTTTTTATGTTACGTCAATGTACGTAGCATATTGCCGAATCTATTGGAAGATCTGCCATTGTTACTTCGCCAAGACATGTGGTTCATGCACGATGGTGCTCTCCCCACTTTACTCTAGCTGTTCGACAACATTTACACGAAAAATATCCGGATTGATGGATCAGAAGGGGATATGATGCTCCTACAAATTGGCCAGCACGATCGCCGGACTTGACGCCCTGTGATTATTTTTTGTGGGGTACCTTAAAATCTAAGGTTTATTCGTCTCCACTTGATAAGCGAAGAAGAATTGTATAAACGAATTTTAAATGCAGCCAACTCTTTAAAAAATAATGCACAAACAATGCAGAGGGTTCAGTTAAACTTCTTACGAAGAGTTAATTTGTGCATTGAAGAAAATGGCGGCCATTTTGAAAATTTATTGTAATGGTCCAACACTTGTACCGCACTGTTAATTTTCAATGATAGTAATAAAAAATAAACAACACAAAGAAATAAAAAACAGACATTTGAAATTATTTTTTTCTGTCAAACCGCTCGTCTAATCAAAATTTTACAAGAGACAAAAAAGTTTCCAAATTAAGTCGGCTACCCACAAAAAAAAATTGGTAGTCCTTGCATAAACAGGAAAAAGGTAATGGTCGGATATTTATACAATACATCATTTTTGGGACACTCGTATGCTTTTAAAATTATTGCGTACACCACCAAAAGATGTCAATTGAATCTACGCCGTTAACTTTATAAATTGGCAGTCATTAAACGCACTTTAATTAGAGGACGTCGATACGATAAATCCTATATTCGGGCGCGGTTACATATCCCCAAATCAATATATATGTATATTTAAATGGAATTATTAAGATTTAAGAATTATTGTTACATTGTATAATTGAAAACATAATAAAAGGTTAATAAAAGTTCACAAGCTAGACATGAAAACAGAAACAGCTGCATTGTATTCCAGACGTAATATGACACTGCAGGTGCAGGTCACGATAGACTATAAGAAACCAATTGTTAGAATTAAGATTATTAAAATGTTCTACTTTGTATTGTATCAAGAAATAGCAGACATAAAATCTGCATTTCCCACAAAGTAATGTAAGAGCAAGGATAGCATAAATACCCTCAAAAGCCCTAAATGACCGGTCAGTTTCGAGCTTCACAACCTTAACATTGTTGGTTGTTCAAGCTACTCGCCATAATTTTTAATTATTAATTTTAACTTCAAGTCTTTTGTCAATTACTTAAAGTTTAGTGAATATAAACGTCTAAGTTGTTGTATCAAAATCAGTTATTTTGTAATTAAACAATTGAAATTAAAATACACTTGATAGGAGTGTAAATTTGGAAATAAAGTCTTTTTAAAAGAAGCGCTCAAAGGCCCAAAACCTATCTGCAGTCGTTAGTATTCTAGAATGGCACTAAAAGAATCCAAAATCGAGGAAACGGGTAGTCTTGAATTTCTATTCTTTATCTGGAAAACAAACAAAAATTGGACAAAGTACAAGAATAGACCAAGTCCAGTAACAAAGGATAAAGATTATAATGGATCTGGCACGTATTAAAGTTCAATTTCCTAACACTTATCAACTAAATATTGATATTAGCTAGTAAGAAACAAAAATTTTATATACAATTTTATTATAGCAATTTTATCATTTCTGAAAAGAATTTACTCAGGAAACTTATTTTAACAAAAGAATTTTTAGACGTATTTATATACACAATTTATTACAATTTATTACGATAAATAAAACGACTTATTCAGCAAAGTCTGAAGCTTTAGTGTATAATTAGAACACAATTCTTTGAACCATTTTACTACAGCGATTATTACTGAAAGAATTTATTTACAAAATCTAAAACTTAATGATATTATAAATGTTTATAATTAAACATTTTAATGCAACAAATCAACGAAGGTGTATAATTATAAAACCATTTTATGTACTTTATTATTGCAACACTTAATGAAATAACTACTCAACGGAAGTCTGAAACTGATGTAATTATAGCCAAGATTGCTATAATTACATGCAACATACGTAAAGATAAGTGATTCTTTAAATAACTCTATACAAACTCAACTGAAATAACTTAGAATTAATTTATTATAGAAACAATGAATGAAGACAATATGAAACTCTACCTCGAGTAAATCCCTTTATATGACGGAAACAAAGCACTATTAGGTATCTACATCACCGATGGCGCAATATTTTAAAAATATTTTTATAAATCCGGCGACAGCGAACGCAACGTTTTACTTTTATTCTTGATAATCAGTAAACTATCCGGCAGAGCATTAACCATGTTTGCAAGTCGCGATGATCTAATCGAATGGACGATTTCAAACGTATATTAATTGCATATTTCGGCGACCAAAGGAATATCAAATGTCTAATCCGCGATTTAATAAACTTACAGATGGAACTAACCAATCACCCTACTAATTCGGTATGAAATGTCAGTACGTACGAAGTTTAATTTAACCAAGCTAAAATTGAAGAACCTGACCAAAACATACAATTACTGAAGACGAAGATGTACGACGAAATGGCTTTAGACACATACATCATTGCCTTACCTAAACGCTTATCAGACAAAATAAGATTCCAACATCCCCAAAATTTAGAAGAAGCAATGAACATTATTGTAGAGGAAAAACGTTATGTGCTACACAAATAGGCTATATAACCCTAACGCAAATAAAAATTGCGTACACACATACAAGCCGTGAGACAAATACCCACACAACCGAAATTTACACCATTTAACGCACAAATGAATCAACCCAAACTTTAATAACACAAATTTCCACAACCAATTTAGACAATTTCAAGACCAAATTCAAATTTTACAAAACCCGCCAAGGTTTAATTAAAACGTAAATCAACCAAAGCAAACTTTTGGTGCAAACCCCAACAGAAACACACCGATGACAAATAACAACAACCCTAACAATTATTACAAACCGACTCGTATGAACGCTTCATCTAGTAACACTAGACAGAATACTAACATATCGCGAATTAGACCCGATTACACCCAAAAACAAAACTTCACTTCCGAGAAACTATTCCATCAAGAAGTGAAACATTTTAATAATCAGGACACGAATAATTATGCAAACTCCAATAGAGACGATGAAACAAATCATTCAGAAAACTATGAATGCAACAACTCTTATGAAAATTACGAAACATAATTAATTTAAATAATATCATTCAACAAATTTTACTTTATATAAAAATACCTCATGCAGAACTCAAATTACTAATCGATACCAGATCTTTAAAACTTTAATTAGCCCCAGAATCGTACAAAAACATAATTTAGATTTTGTAGAAAAGGAACTTTTAAAATCAAGACAGCTCACAAAACGACATTACACCAATTTATAGCAAATATACCTTTACCAAAAACTTTTAACGTAAAATGAAACATAGATTTTGCATCTTTGAGTTTAACGACAAATACGACAGATTAATGAGCATGGATATTCTAAGAAAATTAGGAACAAACATTGATATAAAACCGATTATTAAGGACGAAACACGAACAAATTCCCATTAATTTCCAAAACAGTAACATTCAAGCCGATCAAAATACACCATCAAACCCAGGACAGAAAATCAAATAAAAGTTTTAGTAAATTCAAAAACGACGTAGGAATTATAAATCACGTCATTTCAACTCGGAGTAGAACACTCACAGCATTAGTACAAATAAAAGACAATTACGCCATTACAATTATTTTAAACTCGAACAATTACCCCATAGAACTATCGTTGATAAATCCAATAGACATAGAAAAATAAACTTTAGCGAGATGGAAATCGACGAAGAATATGCAAGCGATTCCAACCCTACAGAACACGACAGGATGTTAAAGAAAATTTAATTAACATTCGTTTTAATAACGACATTAATAGCGAAGAGGAGAGCAATCAAAGACTTATGTTTCGAATACCGAGATATATTCCATTGCAAAATAATACCTTTAGCTTTCACCAACACAATAAAACAAAACATTGACTCAACAGACGATAAACCAATTTTCACCATAGCATATAGACCACCTCAGGCAAGTCAAGAAGAAACAGATAGACAGGTAGCAGACCTATTGAAGCAAGATATAATCCAACACTCAAATTATTCACCATGGAGCAGCTCCGAATTAATACAGTATTGCCCGAAATAAACAGTACTGAAACTAAGTTGGCGGTGTTTTTATGCGTGCGCTGTCACACTCAAGTTAGCTAGTATAGACCTGTCAAGTAAACCTCAAACAAGTAATTAGTAGGGCCTAATTGTTAAAAATGGTGTTAAGTACAGAGGAGAAAGTGTTTCTGGTAGAGCATTATTTTCGTTCATACGGAATCGGCCGACGTAATGGTGCAAGTTTGCTATACGTGTCTGATCAATTCACACAAAGGTTTAATAAACGTTCTCCAAGTAATGCTGTAATTTTGAAGGTTATTGAAAAGTTTAGAAATACAGGTAGTGTATTGTGCCAACGAAAAGGAAACTCGGGGCGTCCCAGGACAGTTAACAACAATAACCATGAACGTGTTTTTGAGCAAATCTTAGAAAATCCGAAAGTCAGCCAGGCAAGGACAGCGTTACAACTTGATTTAAAAGAACTTCCTTTCAAAGAATCCTGAAGGAGCTGGGTACATTTTCGTATGTGATTCGGTACATCAACAACTACATCCTCGGGATTATCGCAGTAGTGGAATATTGCGCCAGAATTCTCGCGTTACAGTATGAAAATCCTGAATTTTTGAAAATGTTTGGTTTTCCGACGAAGCACATTTTCACTTGTCAGGCTATGTGAATCGTCGCACAAATCGATTTCTGGGCTTTGCCAGACCCGATGAGGTTCAAGAGGTTCCTTTACATAGTGAAAAAGTGAGTGTCTGGTGTGCTGTTTCCGGACACGGAATCATTGGTCCGTACTTTATCGAAGAGAATGGTAGGCAAGTCACACTTAATCAACAGAGGTACAGACAAATTTTAACACGATTTATCCCTGATCTACGTCAATTCTGTCGTGCACGTAACGGCATTTCGAAACCAATTTTTTCAGCAGGACGGGGCAACTTGCCATACTGCTGCCACAATTCGTCAATTTCTTCAAGAACATTTTCCAAGCAAATTCATATCACGATTTACTGACTTCCCTTATCCTTCACATTCTCCAGACCTCACACCTCCAGACGCATACATTTGGGGCATGGCTAAAAATGCCGTTTTCAAACGGGCACCACAAACCATCGATGAATTAAAGGATGCCGTTAGAGTCTTCTTCGCAGCCCTGAGACAACCCTTATTCAATAACATGACCAGAAACTTAGAACATCGTTATGAAGTCTGTCTCGAACGAGGAGGTGCACATTTAGAACATATAATAAAGTGTCAATAATATGTATTTTTTAAATATACAAAACAATTACAATTTCAGTACTGTTTATTTCGGGCAATACTG
Organism: Platerodrilus igneus; assembly: GCA_036346225.1. Lineage (NCBI taxonomy): Eukaryota > Metazoa > Arthropoda > Insecta > Coleoptera > Lycidae > Platerodrilus > Platerodrilus igneus. The sequence goes on from JARFIW010001028.1 coordinate 191,169, forward strand.
TAGTACCAAAGAAATTAGATGCCTCAGGCAAACGCAAATATCGAATGGTTATCGATTACAGAAAACTTAACGAAAAAACGGTAGACGATAAATACCCACTACCCAATTATCACGGGGATTTTAGACAATTTAGGAAAGTGTCAATATTTTCGACATTAGACCTCGCTTCAGGATACCACCAAGTGGAGATAGACGAAAAAGACACAACTAAAACAGCATTCACTACACCTAGAGGACACTATGAATACAAACGCATGCCGTATGGGTTAATGAACGCACCCGCCATTTTTCAAAAATTTATGGATAACATTTTAAAAGGGATACACAACGAAAAATGTCTTGTGTACCTGGACGATATAATAGTATATTAGACATCACTTGTAGAACACGTCGAAAGATTAAGAGAAGTTTTTGAACGATTAAGCTTATTTTAAGGTTCAATTAGACAAAAGTTAATTTTTACAAAAGGAAGTATCATTTTTAGGACACATAATAACCCCACAAGGTGTTATGCCAAACCCAGACAAAACGAACACAGTATTAAATTACACCTTACCCAAAACTAATAAAGAAATTAAATAATTTTTAGGACTTAGCGGTTATTACCGAAAATTCATCAAAGGTTACGCACAAATAACCCAACCATTAACAAATTGTTTAAATAAAGGTAATAAGATCGAACACACCCCAGAATTTATCAAAGCAGTAGAAAAATTAAATGTATCCTTACAAATCATCCCATATTAGAATACCCCGATTTTTCGAAACTCTTTATATTAACAACCGACACATCTAACGCTTCATTAAGCGCAGTATTGAGCCAAAGAAAAGTGGATAGTGATAAATCAATCAGCTGCGCATCACGAACACTAAATGAAACAGAACAAAAGTACAGCACAATTGAAAAAGAACTATTAGCAATAATTTGGGGAACAAAATATTTTAGACCATATGTTTATGGAAGAAAATGCTACATATACACCGACCGTAGACATTAGTATAGTTATGCAAACTCAAGGAACCAAATTCAAAATTACATAGATGGAGGATTAGACTAGAAGAGTAAGATTATGAAATCATATATAAAAAAGGAATTTATAACAATAACGCAGCTACACTAAGCAGAATACAACTTAACGCAATAGAAACAGAGTCAATTATAGGTAACGTAGACGAAATATAGATAAGGGAAGACCCCGAAGAAACAGAAACCATACACTCAACGCACACTGACAAACCAAAAATTGCAATCAAAATATTAAACGAAGCGATAGACACAAAACCAAATTAATTCATAGTTACCGAAGTTTTAACCAATCCCAATCCAGTAAACTATACAAAAATAGATAATAAGAAAATATATCTAATTCAAATAACGAAGGACGATAACGAGGAGCAGATAATTAAAACTTTGAAAGAATATACCCTAGAGAAGAACGTTTTTACTTCTGTTTCACCACAGAACACTTATACAAACGATTTTCAGAATTATATATTAGATTATTTAATAATTCAGGACTCGAGATTGTTAGATATACACGAAACTTAATAACTTTAGATGACCCAGACGAAATAAATGACGTAATTAGAAACCAACACGAAGGAAAAACCAACCATCGTGGAATCAACGAAACATTAAAACAACTAATAAGGAGATATTACTTCAAGGACATAAAAGAATTAACCACGGATTTTATCAACCAATGTGAATTATGCGACAATGCGAAATACGACAGATCACCCCAAAAGTACTAATGTTAACCAAAACACCCGATAAATTTTTTCAAAAATTACATGCAGACGCTCTGGTAGTAGAAGCCTAAAACTTTTTAACAATCGTAGACGCATTCACCAAAGTAAGTCAAGCGATACCCATCATTTCAAGGAATAGTATCGATGTAACTCAAGGATTTTTACAATATTTTACATTTTACGGTACACCACAAAGAATAACTTTAGACAATGGTAGCGAATTTAGAAATGAAACAATACAAAATACTCTACAACTTCACAAAATAAAAATTCGTTTTATAACAGAAAATCACCCGGAATCAAATGGATTAATTAAATGATTATATCTAACATTATTAGAGCAAATTAGACTGTTAAGATTAAGAAAGAACCTATCACTAATTTAATGTCATATGCACCAATTGCTTACAACAATACGATCCACTCATCAACTAATTTTACACCTCTCGAATTAATATTACGACACTTTGTAGTGTTTTTATTAAATTTTGGGGTTTCTACATAGAAATTCGAAGACAAATCAAGTATACTGCGTTCACAAATAATTTTATTAGTAACATACAAATTTGTCACTTACCTAACAAAACTTACCACTAATCTGATGACATATTTCATCTTAAATCTTAATCTAATTAGACTTTAAACGGAATAATTGGTGACGCCACCTAAAATAAAACCTTTTTCTTTATTTGTTATGCAGTGTTGAACCCATGCAGCTGTAGTATAATTGCCGATTAATTAAAGGTGATGGTCGTATTTAAATTCAACCATGTGATGCTCTTCATAGTTATAATAATAATTATTGTTCTTCTCGTTGTAACCAGCGAGAACCGACTCTCCATCGCCGTCCCCGTGGTCCGTGCGTTTTCTCTTATTACGAGCACCTCCTTCGTGCGATCGGCGTTTTCCGTCATACCACGACAACCATAGCTATCGAATATCCGGTTACGCATCACATTATTCAATTTTAAATGTTGTAAATAAATTTAGAACCACTACAACTTAGATTCCCGCAACTTTACAATATACACTACAATAAAGAAGTATACCGACAGTATGCTAAAGACCATAAAGAAAAATTAAGAATAACTTATGATAATGTAAAAAATAAATTAGATAACGATAAAGAACGTATTACAACAACCCGCAATGAGAACGCCGATATAAATAAATTTTCAGTAAGACAAACCGTATACGAAAGGAATTTTAAAGGTAGAGACACAAAACGGCCCCCAGAAATTTAGGTCCGTTTAAAATGAAAAGATATCAGATAAAAATGTAACAGTAGTAGATAACGGAAAAATCGTAAAATATATTCACTTAAAGAATTTAAAACACCCTGTAATTTTAGATGGACAGCCATCACTCTTGCCGTCAACTTCCACACAGATAGAACGGACGGCATAGTAGTAGAAAACAATAAAACAACCCCGGTATACTACCAGTAAAATTGGTATGTATGTAAAACACAATAGATTAATACCAACAGATCAAATCACAAGACGAAAAAGAGGACTTATTAACGGATTAGGTAATATTATAAAGGCAATCACAGGCAATTTAAACAACCAAGATACTGAACGATATGACAACGCAATACAACACCTAATTGAAAACCAAAATGACATAAAACCATTGTTAGAAATCAAATATCTTTAACTCAATCAACCATAATAAAATTTAACCCGGAATTTCACCTGTGCCAGTCGCCCGAAATACTCTTGATTAAAGAAATTGTTTCGCGGACAATTACGTTCTAACTCGCAAACGATTAATGGCAACCAGGCAGCATCAAATGCTCCTGAAATGTCCAAAGCAACAACAACACAGTACTCTTTAGCATCTCTCGTCTGCTTAATTTCAACGAACTCTAAGTCGATAGTCGACTTTCCTTCCATAAAACCGAACTGTCGGTTATTAAAACCGCCCTGTCTCGCACTAAGTGCTCAACACGCGTAGTCATAACGCGATCTAAACTTTCCCCAGCACCGGTAGCAAGCTAATTGGACGATAGCTGCCCGGGTCTGACGCATCCGCCGTTTTGTTTTGGATAAATTTTACGTTTTGGATTTTCCAGCAACGCGGAAATACGTCTCTAAACAAAAAATTAAACAACCCGGCAAAGACACACGGACAAAGGCACGCCTCCAGAGCTGCGTCTGAGGGATTCTCATGCCCTGGTGCCTTCTTACGATTCATCCTCCTAAATGATAACCTCGTGAACTAGGATTGCCTTATCGGCACCTGTTCCTTGCGCCTCTGCAGCTACCCGACGAACTAAATTGTGCGATTCTTCATCCTCCTCGGTTTATCCGAAGGAAGAATTTTACTAATAAATATTCCCGTGGTTTTAAAACCGTCCGTGTATTCGCCATTTGTTTTCTTTAAATACCCTGTATGTTTGTTGTTTTGTTTATTCTTCTTAATCTTCTTTGGGTTCCACTCATAGTTTTTAAATGATCTTTATTAACGTTTCGATCCATGACCTAGGTCGTTTTCAAAAAATAAAATTCAAGTTTGACATTTATGACATAAATTTGACTTTATTTATTGATGTTTGAAATATTTGGTTTGAGTCTCTTTTTAAAGTTTAAATGAATGATTGCCTTCAATTTGTGTTCCCTGGGACCGACTTTTTAGGTAGCCAATACCTTAACGTGAAATCAGCTGATTAATTTTATTGTTTCAATAACTTGGGAATTGGAAAACATTTTTAACATGTTTCTATTTATACAATTTAAGGATGGTATTAAAAAGTGTCAATTTTATTAAAAGGCTTAATAGTCGTTTTTATATTTATTTTGAAGGAAATATTATGATTTAGGCTACCCTTCGGTAGATTTTAACATTGTTCTGAGGTGACCTTATGGCGGGTTTCCTTGTCGATACCAATGCTGTTTTACAGGGTTGTTTATGCTTCATCATCATCATCATTGATCTTCATCTCAAAACTGGTTGGACACGTACCTGCACTTATTTATATTCTGAGCTAGCTTCCTTTTTGTTTTCTAATTTCGTCTTATTTCACCGAGATTCAGTGAAATTAAGCAACCTGTGGCTAAAGATCAAACACTTAGATATTTGCCGAAATAATGGTTTTCAGTTAATATGCTTATTGTTATGTAATTAGTTATTGTATTTAAATAGAAATCATGTATGTAGGCTTATTTATGTTTATTAATATTACCGATCGCGATTTTTGTTGTTTTTTAATTACGCGGTATGCGGTTTCCCATGGTTCTTTCTCTGAGTTTCGCGTGCAAAATTCTTTAAATTTATTCGTTCGGGTTTCTTCTATTAATATTTTATATTCGCGGTAACTTTGATTATATTCTATTCTCCGTTGTTCTCTTATATCTCCGAGGCGCGTTGATAGCGACGCTTTTATTACGCGTTTCTGCCCGCTTAGCGGTTAATTCGTGTCCACCAGGGTACGCTATCTTTAAATGCTTTCTTTCGCGGCATGAGTACGACGACGCGTCTACCACCGCGCCGTTTAATTTTTTCGCGAGTGTTTCTATTTCGTCTGCCTCTCGGTAGTTAAATAGCTCATTTTCGAGCGCAGGATATTTCGCCACATTTTCTTTAAACCGCTCCCAATTTGCTTTTTATTACAGAACCGCGGAAATATAGTTAGCTGTTCGTTTGCGCTTGTTTTGATTTCAACGTCCCATGTTATTAATTTATGGTCAGAGCGTTTCCTCGTCCGACCATAATTTCCAATACAAATGATTCCTAATCTGGAGGCTGCAGTAATATCATAAAACTGCTGCCTCTATGCCCTCGAACGTTGAATCATTAGTGTTTATCACACTAAGATCCCACTCGGTTAAAAGATCAACAACCTGCGAACCCCTATAGTCTTCGATAGGGCTACCCATAGTGGCGATTTAGCATTAAAATCTCCCCCGATGATTAAATTTTTATTCCTACCGATTTTGCGCAAATTGTCTTTGACTTGGTTTACTAAGTCCTCAGTTTGAGGATTTTCCCGCCGGGAATCGACCGTCGTTAAAAATTCGTTGGATAAATTATTTAGAACTATTCCGACGCACGTCCCATTATTAATTATTATTCCGCTACGCGAGTTAAAGTTCGGGCCTTTGGAGCTGGTTTTTAAAAGCTTTGAAACTTTAACACATTTTATTTACTAAGTTAAACAGAAATTACATTGGAATTTGGAATAACTGGTTCTTAATAACATTAATAAAAATAATTTAATTGTACAGGTGAGTAGCTCAAACAACGAAGTATGGAGTTTGGAGACTGACTCGGTTGAGTAGCTTGAACAACGAAGTATGGAGTTCGAAGACTGACTGCCGGGCATTGAGCTCCCGGGCCTTTTATAATAACCTGCCCTCACACGGCTGTGAGAACTTGCAGATCTCATGTCTGCATTTCTCTTTAATTGTACACTTTAATACAATGTAACAACTTAATTCTAAGTAATTGCGGTCTGTTGACCGCTTGTGACCTGCCACCTGCAGTATCACTGCCCTCACGGATGCAAAGTTGCATGTCCGTTCACATGAACTGTCGATCACCTCTCTGGGTTATCCTTGTGTTACAATGTTGCATTGAACTTATACTTTTACTTAACAATTTCTAATAATTCCTATTAGATTCAATTATATCAATATATATATATGTAATTGGGGGATACATAACTCCTCCCACCGTAAATGAAAAATTAAGGTTTTCTTAATTTTTAAATACATAAAATTCATTATTCAAATTCATTTAAAATTCATTGTTTCTAAAGGTATACTTATTGTTTCTTTTTTCTCTTTGTTTCCTTAAATCTAGAACTGTTTCCTTCATTCTTATATCTAAGGTACATTTTGTATAATACATACATGATTACAAAAATTATTAAAATGATCAATACAATTGTCCAAACACTTATATTATTATAATGTAACTTTGGCGTTTTGAGTTCACTTAATTGTTCTTTATAACTTTCCACTAATTTCACGGCGTGGTTGAGATCGTCTAAGTCTAGATGCTCTAGCTTCATAGGTTTCTTGATTATTTCTTCGTCTTCTTGTTGTATTTTGACTTGTAGTTCCGGTAGGTTTGCAAGTTTCTTTGTTGCTATGGGATCTTGATAAACTCTGATTACTTCATCTTTCAATTTCACATAACAATCTTCTTTGAGGGTAATTAGTTTGCTTCCGATTAATGCTTGGTTATTTTCATCTTGGTTGCAGTGGATGGTTGCTATTACTTCTGTTGGGAAAATTGGCTATCCATTTGTTATCTGTAACTTTTGAATTTTCATATTAGTTATTTGCACTTGTTTGGTTTCACAGTTTTCGTAATGATTTGAGAATTTTAATAGTTGTACTTCACAAGGGCTGTCTTCTTAATGGTTGTTGTCGTCATCGATTGACATAAATATTGGTTTGGTGTTACTTCAGTACATTTTTCGTTTGTATAACCATATCTCAGTTCATTTAGGGATAGGAATTTGGTTTTGGGTATGATTACTTGGTATGTGCTAGTAACCTTTGTTGGAAAAGCAAATAAATGATAATATTGATAATTGTTACTTTCTACTATCGGGATTTCTATTAAAAATATTATTTCGTTATTCTTAATGTAGCCTTTTACTATAGCTATCTTTTCAAATATTAGAATGTTCGATTCGGTTACATCAAAGGTAATTTACTGTTAATTATAAGTGATCTAATTTTTATTAATTCGTTTAATAAATCGGTTGGTTCAATAATACTAGAGTGTAAGGTATTTAATTTTGCAAATGTTACTGCGTTTTCTAACGTTGCTAAAATTTGTTGCATTAAAGTAAGGGGGTTTTGGAATATTGTATTTGATATGCTAAATTTATTGGGTTTTAATTTTTACTTGGTTGTCCGTTCTACCTGGGTGGAGGTTGACGGTAAGGGTGATGATTGTCCATCTGAAATTACAGGGTGTCTTAGGTTTTTTAAATGAATGTATTTAGTTATTTTACCGTTGTCTACTACTGCTATGTTTTTATCTGATATTTTCTTAATTTTAAATGGTCCTAAATTTCTGGGTGCTGTTTTATGTCGCTTGCTCTGAAAGTTTTTCTCATATACGGTTTGTCCTATTGAAAATTTATTTGAGTCGGTATTTTTATTTCGGGTTGTGGTGATACGTTCTTTATCGTTTTCTAATTTATCTTTTACCTTGTCGTATGTTATTTTTAATTTTTGTTTGTGGTCTTTCGCATATTGTTGATATACTTCCTTGTTGTAGTGTATGTCATAGGGATTTCGTGAATCTGAATGTCCTAATGTTAATTCTAAGGGTGTAAAATTTGTTGATGAGTGAATTGTGTTATTATATGCGATTAGTGCGTATGACATTAAATTGGTTATATGTTCCTTTTTATAATTTATTCTTAATAATCGAATTTGTTCTAACAGGGTTAAATGTAGTCGTTCAATTAGTCCGTTTGACTCAGGGTGGTTTTCCGTTATGAAATGAATTTTTATTTTGTGAAGTTCTAAAGTGTTTTGTATTGTCTCGTTTTAAATTCGCTACCATTGTCTAAAGTGATTGATTCGGGTGTTCCGTAAAATGTGAAATATTGTAAAAATCCTTGGGTCACGTCAATGCTATTTTTGGATGTGATTGGTATTGCTTGGCCTATTTTTGTAAACGCGTCTATAATTGTTAGATAGTTTTGCGCTTCTACTACTAGAGTATCGGCATGTAGTTTTTGAAATGGTTTGTCGGGTGTTTTGGTTAACATTAAAGGTATCTTTGGGGGTTTCCTATCGTATTTTGCTCTGTCACATAGTTCGCATTGGTTAATGAAATCTGTGGTCAAGTCCTTCATGTCTTTAAAATAATAACGTCTTATGAGTTGTTTTATTGTTTCGTTAATTCCACGATGGTTGGTTTTTCCTTCGTGTTGATTTCTAATTACATCGTTTATTTCGTCAGGGTCGTCTAGTGTTATTAGTTTTCTAGTACATCTGATGAGTTCAGGTCCAGAGTTATTGAATAGTTTAATGTACAATTCTGAAAATCTTTGGTATAAATGTTCGGTATTGAAATAAAAATAAAATCGTTTTTTCTCGGAGGTGTATTCTTTTAAAATTTTAATTATTTGTTCCTCGTTGTCATCTTTTGTTATTTGAATTTGATATATCTTTTGTTATCTACTTTTGTATATTTTACTGGATTGGGGTTATTTAAAACTTCGGTTATTATAAATTGGTTGGGTTTCATATCGATTGCTTCGTTTAAAATTTTAATCGCGTTTTTTGGTTCTTCGTTTTGTGTCGAATGTATTGTGTCGCTCTCGTCTGGATCTTCCCTTATTTCTTCTTCGTCTACGTTACCTATAATGGATTCCGTTTCTAATGCATTGAGTTGGATTCGGCTTAAAGCGTCTGCGTTGTTGTTATAAATTCCCTTTTTATATATAATTTCGTAATCATACTCTTCGAGTCTGATTCTCCATCTTTGTAATTTTGAATTCGGTTCTTTCAGTTTGCATAACCATACTAGTGGTCTATGGTCGGTGTATATGTAAAATTTTCTTCCGTATAGGTAAGGTCTAAAATATTTTGTTGCCCAAATTATGGCTAATAATTCTTTTCTATAGTGCTATATTTTGTTCGGTTTCATTTAGGGTTCTGGATGCGTAGCTGATAGGTTTATCGCGACCTACTTTTCCTTGGCTCAATACTGCGCATAATGCTACATTCGATGCGTCTGTCGTCAGTATAAATGGTTTTGTAAAGTCTGGGTATTCTAATACAGGGTGATTAGTTAATATGTTTTGATTTTGTCTACTGCTTTAATAAATTCCGGGTGTGTTCAATTTTGTTTCCCTTTTTAAACAATTTGTCAGGGTTTGGTTATCTGAGCGTAACCTTTAATGAATTTGCGGTAGTAACCACTAAGTCCTAGAAATCCTTTAATTTCTTTGTTTGTTTTGGTAATGGGTAATTTAGAACTGCATTTGTTTTGTCTGGATTTGGCATTACTCCTTGGGGTGTTATTACATGTCCTAAAATGATACTTCTTTTGTAAAATTCACTTTTGTCTAATTGTACTTTAAAATGTGCTTGTCTAAGTCTTTCGAATACTTCTTTCAATCTTTCTATGTGTTCTACCAGTGATGTGGAATAAACTATGATGTCGTCAAGGTATACAAGGCATTTCTCGTTGTGTATTCCTCGTAATATATTGTCCATGACTCTCTGGAAAGTAGCGGGTGCGTTCTTTAATCCAAATGGCATTCGTTTGTACTCGTAATGTCCTCTAGGTGTGCTGAAGGCTGTTTTGATATGTCTTTTCTTCCATCTCTACCTGATGGTATCCTGATGCTAGGTCTAATGTTGTAAAATATTGGCATTTGCCTAATTTGTCTAAAATTTCGGTAATATTTGGTAGTGGATATTTGTCATCTACCGTTTTTTCATTTAACTTTCTATAATCTATTACCATTCTGTACTTTCTCTTTCCGGTTGCGTCTAATTTCTTAGGTACTATTAACACGGGGCTGCTCCATGGTGAATTGGAGTGCTGGATTATGTCTTGGTCTAATAAGTCTGCTACTTGTCTGTCAGCTTCTTCTTGGCTTGCATGCGGTAGTCTATATGCTTTTGTAAAGATTGGTTTATTGTCTGTTAACTCGATATTATGTTTTACTGTGTTGGTGAATGTTAATGGTATTCCTTCACAATGGAATATGTCTCGGTATTCGAAACATAAGTTTTAATTGCTCTTTCTTCTTCTCGATTGATATCGGTATTAAAGCGGATGTTAGTTAAATTTTCTCTTAACATTTCGTCATGTTCCATTGGGTTGTATTCGTTTTCTAAATTTTCGTCTATTTCCATTTGTTAAAATTTAGTTCTTCTACGTTAATTGGGTCTGTCAGTGATAATTCTACGGGTAGTCGTTTGAATTTAATATTGTTGTGGTTGCATAATTATCTTTTATTTGCACTAAGGCGGTTGGGGTTTCTACTCCTTGTTGAAATGTCATATGATTTATTATTCCTAAATTTTGTTAGATTTTACTGGGATTTTTATTTTCTTTCCGTTCGGGGTTCTATAGTGTATTTTTGTTCAACTTGTGTGTTTTGAAATTTAATTGGGATTTTTCCGTATTTTGTCCTTAATAAGCGATTTTTAATGTCAATGTTGGCTCCTAATTTTCTTAGAAGGTCCATTCCGATTAATCCGTCATATTTATCGTTAAATTCGAATACACAAAATTTATGTTTCATTTTAACATTAAATGTTCTCGGTAAGGGTATATTGGCTACGAATTGGTGTAGTGTTGTTTGATGAGCTGTTTTAATTTTAAATGGTTCTATTTCTACATAATCTAAATAGTGTTTTTGTACGGTTCTGGGGCTAATTAATGTTTTTGATGATCCGGTGTCGATTAATAGTTTGAATTTGGCGTGGGGTATTTCTATGTATGGTAATACTAAATGATTTATGTTATTTAAGTTTATTAGGTTTGGTCGGTTATGAATTGGTCCATTTGAAAATTTGAGTTTGAGTTTTCTTCGTCGTACTCCTCGTAAGTTTCGTATTGTTCGTCACGTTCGTAAGTTTCTGCATGGTTTGTTTCATTGTTCGTAGGTGTCTCAATGTCATTATTCTGGTCAGTGTCAAATTTTTCTATTTCTTGATGGAATAATTCTTCTGATGTAAAATTACGTTTCTGATGAGGGTTTGGTCGGATATGTGTTATTTTTGTGTTTTGTCTGGTGTTTCCAGATGAGGTGTCCATTGGTGTTGGTTTGTAATAATTGTTAGGGTTGTTATGAGTATTAGTCATTGGTGTATTTCTATTAGGGTTTGCATTGAATGCTGGTCTTTGTTGGTTTAGGTTTTGATTGAATCTCGGTTGGAATGCGGGTTTCGTAAAAGTTGGGTTGAATGTTGGTCTTGAAAAATGTTTATATTGATTATTAAAATTGGTATTGTTAAAACTTGGGTTGTTACTTCGCGGTTGATTTGTTTGTGAGTTAAAGGGTGTGAATTTTGTTGAGGGATTGTTTGTCTTGTAGCTTGTATAGTTTTTATTGGTGAATAACTTTTATTCGCGTTGGGGTTGTATAGTCTGTTGCGGTAATACATTACATTTTCTTCTTCTATTACTAGGCTCATCGCTTCTTCTAGATTTTGGGGTCGTTGGAATCTGATTTTATCCGATAGTCGTTCTGGTAAAGCGTTTATATATGTGTCAGTGCCATTTCGTCATACATTTTGTTTTAAATGTCTAACGTTTTGATCGGGTTCTTCGATTTTAATTTTGTTAAAATTAAACTTCTCACGTCTTGGCATTTCATTCCGAATTGGTAGGGGATTGATTGTGTTCCATTCTAAGGTTTATTAGGTCTCGTACCAGGCATTTTATATTACGTTGGTCTCCAAAATATGCAATTAGTAGCTGTTTAAACTGGTCCCATTCCGATAAGTCGTCCCTACTGGCGATTAAGGTTAGTGCCCTTCCGGCTAGTTTACTTATTACTAAGCGTATAAGCAATGAATTTTTTGCGTCATCTCCGGGTTTGTAAAAGGTTTTTAGGAACATTTCACATGCTCCAATGAAATTCAAGAGATGGGCCTGCGTGCCATCAAACGTCTGAATTGTCTCTAAATAGAGGCGTAAGTCTGTGTTACTCATGTTGGTTAAGGGTTGTTTTCGATTTTTTGGAAATTTCAAAAAAAATTATTTTTTTGAATTAAGCTTTATTTCGTTATTTGTATGGTTTCTTTTGCTTCGGATTTATTAATTTTCCGTTTGGGTTGTAATTTCAAATTTTGTAAAATTGGGGTTGGTTCTGTTATTTGTAGCGTTTATTATGCTTTGGATGTATTAATTTTTCTTTGGATTAAGTAATTTTGGATTTTGTAAAATTGGGGATGATTTTCCTTTTTATGACGTTATTTTTGCTTTGGTTTTTTAAATTTTCCTTTTTAGATTGGATAACTTAGAGTTTTGTAAAAATTGATGTTGATTTAGCTATTTGAAACGTTAACTTCGGTTTTGGTTTGTTAATTTTTCAATTAGATTAGGTAAATAAAATTTTGGTAAAGGTTGATGTTTATTTCGTTATTTTTCGGCGTTATTTTTTAGTTAGGAATGGTTAATTTTCAGTTTGGATTGGGTGGATAAAATTTGGTAAGAATTTGAGATTAATTTCGTACTTGTAGTATTAGATTTATTAATTTTAAGTTTATATTGCGTCGAGTTATTTTTAAAATCGTAGTCGTTGTTTATTTATATTTAATTACACAATGCGGTGATGTATTCACGAGATTTGTATTCAATAATGTTGAATTTATTTACCGTAGTCTTGGATTAATTGTTTTTATGCAGCTTTTAGTTCGTCTTGAGTTTTGCTTCTTAAGGAATCTTAAATGGATGGGTTTATTCTCGTTTAGCTTTGTTTTGGTTAAATTCTGTTAATTAATACTCTTTCCGTGGGTTTTACTGAGTTGCGTAAACGTACAGTTCGTCTGTCTTGTGTTCTACTTATAACTTAAGGTTGATTACTCCTGTACTTCATGGTTGAAATTGAATACTTAAGAATGTAATCTTCGTTACTTTGTTACGTACGTTGAGTTAATTGCACTTACAGGTGTTAGTTTATAAGAATTAGATAATTTACTTGCTAATGCTTTCGCATAGTGTTACGTCTGTTTTATTTTTAGATCTCTTGGTATTATAATGCTTGTTGGTAATTGAATCTCTTCGTTATGTGCGTTTTCAGGTTTACAATTATGAGTGTATGATAACGTTTTAGCGTTTTAATTAAAGATTCTTATGATGACCGTTTTACTGCACTTTATAATGCTGATTAATTAGTTGAAAACGTTTAGAGTTTATTGCAATTGTACACGCTTTTATGGATTGTAGGTATTAATATAGAAACTGCGTCGATTTTATTATCCCGTGTATGATGCAAATTGAAATTATACTGAAAGTTGAAAGTTATTGCACTTCTCTGATGTTCTAAGTGTATAAAAGATGCGAGCTTTGTTTTCTTAGGTGGTTTTAAGTTACCGTATTTTTAGTTAATGCAGAATGTTCTTGTGATTTATTCAGTATTATAGAGGTCAATGGTTTAATTAAACGTTCTGTACTGCTTGTTCGAATTAGCTTTGAAATTAATTTCGCGTTAGTTTACCGGTTTATAGCCTGGTTTGAATCGCGGTAATTGATGTTTCTTATTTTGGTGTTTGTGAATGTGCGCCTGTTTATTTTTGGATTATTTTGAGTTCGTTCTATTAATTATGGTAAGAATCTCTTAATATTAATTCTCATTTACTTTTAAAAAAGAAAATCTCTTTTTAAATTCAATTCTTATTTGCTTTTTTAAAGAAAAAATATCTCTTTGTAAATAATCAAGTCTCATTTGCTTTTTAACATTCAAGTTTCATAAAATGTTATACGGTCTCGTTTTGAAAATAATTCACTTTGAACTATTTTCAAAAATATTCATACATAAAACAATGATCAATAAAATAATACTAGCATATATCAATTATAATTTGGTTTAAAAATTTTTTATGGAAATGAACTTACATTAGTTTCATCGGTTTCTTTGGTGGGTTCGATCGATTCTGTATCTTGTCCACCTTGGTTTGTTTTGTTGGCCTTAGACGATTCTTGTTCCTTGTCCAACTTGGTTTGTTGCGGGATTCAGACTATTTATGTTCTTCCTCCAACTTGGTTTGGGTTCTGCCAAAATTTCGAATTAAAATTCTTGGTCACCAATCTTCCGATTTTTGGATTTTCAGTGCCCTTTTGATATCCGTTACGACTGCGCCAGTTAAAGTTCGGGCCTTTGGAGCTGGTTTTTAAAAGCTTTGAAACTTTAACACATTTTTATTTACTAAGTTAAACAGAAATTACATTGAATTTGGAATAACTGGTTCTTAATAACATTAATAAAAATAATTTAATTGTACAGGTGAGTAGCTCAAACAACGAAGTATGGAGTTTGGAGACTGACTCGGTTGAGTAGCTTGAACAACGAAGTATGGAGTTCGAAGACTGACTGCCGGGCATTGAGCTCCCGGGCCTTTTATAATAACCTGCCCCTCACACGGCTGTGAGAACTTGCAGATCTCATGTCTGCATTTCTCTTTAATTGTACACTTTAATACAATGTAACAACTTAATTCTAAGTAATTGCGGTCTGTTGACCGCCTGTGACCTGCCACCTGCAGTATCACTGCCCTCACGGATGCAAAGTTGCATGTCCGTTCACATGAACTGTCGATAACCTCTCTGGGTTATCCTTGTGTTACAATGTTGCATTAAACTTATACTTTTACTTAATAATTTCTAATAATTCCTATTAGATTCAATTATATCAATATATATATATGTAATTGGGGGATACATAACTCGCGGTCGTTCGCAAACCGTGTTTAATACGGTAACCCTCCCTCCCAAAACCTGTTATTTTATGGCTATACAGGTGCGGTTCCTGTATAAGCCCGATGTCGATATTATTTTCGGAGAATAACTTTACGAAGTTATTTGTTGCCCCTTTTCCTTTCCCGAGATTTAATTGCGCGAATTTAATCTTCTTGCTTCTTTTAAATCTTTCTTTTTCTTCACGGTTCATAATCGATGTTCCGTGCGATTGCGTTCTTCAATCTCAGCATCGTGGGGCATCTACTCGACTTGGCGTCGTGGCGCGTATCGACCTTCGCGCCACCGCCAGTTCTGTCGTTTGCCCTAGCGCAAACCACACAGCAGGGGACTGCCCTCCGGCAATTCTTAAGCTCGTGTCCGACTTCGGCACAGTTACCACACCACTGTACCTTTTCCCTGCACTCCATCGATCTATGACCGTACTCGTAGCACGTGTGGCACTGGGTCATCGAGAAGTGGTCCCTGGCCCAGACTCTTTGCCACCTGAGATTTATAGCATCAGCTAATAAACGCCCTCGAATTGTGGGGGTCACTTTGAAAACTATATTGACGAAGGGATCCCTAGGGCCTTTTCCGCCAAACCTAAATTTCTCCCTCAGGTGGTCTTCGATTTTCAAATTTTCAAATGAACTGTACGTAGGCTGTTGTGAGAATTGGAAGAAACTGGGTAGGTTAGCTCAGAACATAAATAAGCTGAGGTACAAGTCCAACCAGTTTCAAGACGTAAAACCCAATGACGAAAAATTAAGTGCTCTTAAATCTGATAATTATTATAAACAACCACAGGTGTTAGTTGTGAAATATTTCAACTACTGTTGATTGTGCGAAAGGATAAATTGGAAAAACTATTAATTCAACAAAGATTCAAGTGCTGGGGGAACTTGGCAGCCAAAGGTTGCTTACCTCCACTTCACATACCACTGAATATCGGGGAAATAGGGTATAAACTGTAAAACAATAGAAAGTGACCAAACTGCATAAAACAAGAAAGAACAGCAGCTATGTTCAAAGACAATGAACATAGATACAAGAAGAAAACTGTTCAAAGCATAGTGTGGAGCACAGCTTCAGATGTATAAGGATGGTAGCATGGACAGACAAAGTTGATAACAAATTGGTTGTAGAAATAGTAGAGGAATAAAGATATCTGTGGAAAACGAAAAAATATGAGAAATAGAGACAGGATACGTTCTAAGGCATTTCTGGGGAATAGTACGGGATATATTACAAGCCGAGATAGGAAAAGATAGGTAGAGGTAGACCGAGATCAGACTTTCGCACACAGATAGGGATAGATTCAGACTGAGCAAATTTTAGTAAAATGTGTAGGTTAGTTCACACTAGGAAACAATGAGGGTACGTGTCCAACCAGTTCTAGAACTGACGACCTAATGATGATGAACTTATTCTGATCTTATTTAGTATTTTGAACATTTTTTCTTATAATACATTGTCGAATGCTTTTTCTAAATCTCCACACACCATATTCACGTTTTCTCCTTTTTCTACTGTTTTCTCCTTTACCACCCACAAATCTAAAATGGCCTTCTGTGTTCCCCTATTTCTTCTAAACCCAAATAGATCTTCTCCTAGTGTTTCCTTAGTCTGCTTTTCCATCCGTTTTTATATTTGTACGTACATATAATGCTGTGATGTTTTTATATTTGCCCCTTTGATCAATCAAGCACCTATGATGTGAAATGTTAAGTTGTGGATTTTCTTTTCCTCAACTAGCTGATTCAATTAAATAAAGCAATTCTACAATACACGATATAATGATTAAATATTTACAACTTTTAAAATCCCCTTTTCAGAATATTTACATATACCAGATTTAAGAAATTGAAACCAGCAAAACGAGCCTTTTTGTTTATATTTAGAGACTTTTTGAAACGTTTCAAGATGCCTATTGCCTTTCATAAATTGATCAATGAAACCACTGTTTTATTGACTCTTACATATACTCAAAATATTGAATTCAAACAGTTTTCAGTAATAAATTATATCAATATTGCTAACCTGGAATGGTTCTGTAGTTTCTCTGCATCCACCAAGAGTTTTCGTGCCCAGTCTGAGTATTTGCAGTCGAATTTGGAAGTCGACATCAAAACCAAAATTCTATCCAAATCGTTGTTAAAATCCCATAAGTTAATCCAACTTAAGATTCAATTTGGATATCAGTAAATAAAAGATTTTCCATGTCCGTAATTAACAAGACAGTAATAGAACATTTATCATGTCAGTAATTACCAAAAAGTAATTAACCAGAGTAATTAACAGGATGTGATTAACCAGAGCCCTGTTTTATTTATGTTAGAAATTGTATTTTTACTAAATAGTTTACTTACGTCTATAATAGATCGGCTCACACTTGCACAAATTTGTACACTTTTAAAAATGATTTTAATTTACTTTCGTATCACTGAATACGTAAATAATTTAGCACAATTCAGAGTATCGTCGTGGCCCAGTTTAAAATGTATACTAAACTCGTCGCTCAATTGTTATCGTATTTAAAGGTCATACCTGTCTTGTTTTCCATTCGTTTATTCACGTGTTGGGAGGACACCTTTGCTTTTATCTTTGTGTACTCCGGGAATTTTACCAATTGTATAGTTCAAATATTTGGATGAATGCTTGAGTTGTCACGTATTCATTTACATACCATGATATTTAATTGAGAAATCCCACGAATTTCCGTTTATTAAGTCACGTATTCATTGTTATTTGCTTATTCTAATCTAAACCGAAATAAATTTGGTGCTTGTTTATTTCCTAGTTAATATTGGATTTTTGAATTATGTCACGTACGATTTTCTAAATAATGCATAATTTAGACTGCATATACGATGGTATATTTAACGCACTTGTTAAATATTTATCAAGCCAATTCATATAGGTTTCCCGTTGATTTAATTTTGATGCATTTTGTTGCGTTTTCAAATCTTATCTTAACTTGTACTTACTCTTGAATATTTCTATCTTCTTATGCATTTAATCTCATGTATTTTTATATACAGTGTGCTCTCAACTAACAATATATATAGTGGCCTATTTATTCTTATAATATCCGGAATGATGTGCTTTTGTTAACTGCAAGTTGCTTTTATTTGTTCTACGACCCCTGTGACTTAAACTACCCTATAATTATAGCATTATATATATATATATATATTTAACAGGTGTGCTGTTAAATTTATTGTTCGAAAATTGTCTTATCTATCCGCATCTCTCTCTTTGGTATAGTAACAATAGTGTTACATTTGAAAACTTTGACTATCTGTCCATCTATGCATTGAAATGTTACTTTTTTTTTTTTTCTAATTGGTTAGTCATAAGGTGTAAAGCCCTTCTTTACTATATTCACGGTCTAGTCTGGGAATTACCCCATGGGTGAGCAATGAGTTTGGGCGTGGGTATATGGTGGGCTCAACTACAAACGGGAACAAAAAGGTAAATGGACGCTACTGCATCTATATAGACAACAAGCAAAACTAAAGTATCCTACAGGAAGACGCAGAAACCTATAGGATATAATGATTATCAAAAACTTACAAACCACAATAAACAATACCTCTGAAACCTCTTGGACCTCTGCTCCAGCTTCCGCGATGTCGGACCTGCAAGAAGATGTCACACAGAAAATAAAATATAAGACACCGTTTGTGCCTTACAACAACAAAATATTTCGATCTTTATAGATCGATTGGCCTGAATTCAAAACCTTAATAACACCTTACCTATGAGAAAATACTCTACTGGAAATTACTTATTCCGTTTCTGTTACCTGGTACTGTATCAACTTTTTCCACATTCAAAATTTTGTTGATCTAATTTGAGCAATGTTAAGTTCAATAAGTGAAATAAAAGACAAAGGTATCATTTCAAAGTTTAATTGAAATATGATTCTCTTTTGTTGCAAAATTACTTGTAAATAAAATTTATTAATCAATATATAATAAGCTTTAAAACTTTCTTAGAGTGTTCCTCTATAATCAAAATTATCAACATTAAGTAAGTTACAGAAGTTTCTGAATATGCTTCTCTACATAGAGAGGTATTAACATTTATAAGTTATTTAATACAGTTTAGGTTCTTAAACATCCATAAAACAGATCTGTTCTGGCTTACAAGATTTTTACCTAAAGAACTTGTTACATAAACAGTTCATATGGTCTAAGCATGAAATTAATAAAAGTCAGTTCAACATATGTTAAAAGCAGCTTAGGTATTCTACTAATCACAACAAATTGCTAGAAAACATCTTTCATCCAAAGGTGGACTTTATACATATTTTTATCACTTAACATGTGCATCATAAATGCACTTTGAATAACAACTTTTAAATCATCTAAAGGTTCAAAAATTTCTCTTATAAAACAATCTAGTTCCGAATGAAAAATATTTGACTTATTAAATTTTTAGGTTATACTTTCAAACTAAATTTTACGTGATATATGAGCATAAACACATTTTGCAAACAAACTTGAAATTTACGTTATTTAACGAAAGTTTCCCATGATTTAGTAGAGAGTAAATTTAAGCTTTAACCTTAATTAGCACACGAAATTGATTTTCAGTAAAAAGTTTATAAGTACCTGATAGATTATGTTTTAATTCTACAACGGCGATGTTGACGAACGTAATAGATGAACTAAGACGCATAGCATTCCATCTGCTTGATATTCCGAAAGATACAAAACATGCCTGCATTAACCATAATTCCTCGGACAGCTTTAAAACAACTAATTTCACAATACTCGACCAAAATCTAATTCCATTTTTTAGCGTGTTCCTCAAACCTGCTAAAGAGATTGAACCAAGTATTAGTTTTAAACACGGCTGATTAATTACACGGTGCTTACCACTAATGGATTTCCTCACCACGTGTTGTAGCTGTTGCCTTAAGTTGACTGGGCGGCTTACACGAGAGCTCTCCGTGAAGCCTCCGCGCGACAACCAAGAAACCCTACCACTCTCTTAGAGCTATCCTTAGCTCCCACTTACAAGCGGAGTTCACCATCTTCAAAAGTGAAGTCTACGTACCCGTGGTTGCTTGCAAGATGGCCGTGTTCCTTACTTGCCAACGCTCTTAGCCCTCGCGTCATTTTCGCGCAGGCGTTATGTTTAACAATTGCTCTAGCGGACGTCAAAACGCCTGTAGTTTATGCAACTCAAGTTACGTTCAAGGTATCCACGATATCGAAAGTATAGGAGTCCCTGTTAAATACTCCTTATAGGTAAAAATAATATAAACGGAAAGAGTTGTTCTTCTTTATAGTACATTAAATTAATTAACGATTACACGCTAAATGACAGATTCGCAAAATAATAACAGTTAGAACTGTTTTTCCTTCAGAGATATGAAATGTAACAAAAATTTTGTTACAGCATATAGCTTACAAGTTGGAAGAGACGTTCTGTTGTTGCTTGTCCAGCAACTTTTAGCATTTCTGCTTACATTTTATCTATAACTTATGCATTATTATATTTCAGGCTCTTTTAATGCTAGTTCAAACTCATCTCTCAGTATTGGATATCTCAAGTTATTGTTTTCAATATTCGTTTCCAGTTCTAGTTCTTTTAGTTGCGATCCTGCATATAAATTCCCTATTTATTTTTGCCAACTGTAGAGTTTTTCTATATTTTCTATAATGACGTTTCCTCCTCACTCTTTATATGCTTTATATCCCTAAAATTGATTCTAATTAGTTTTGTATGTTTCGTCTGCTTTACCAATTTCCATTTTGCCTTTAATTCATTGTTTTTTTGCTCTTTCTGCATTTGCAAATAATGGCTTTGTATCTTTGTATCTTCATCTGGTCTCTTTTTGTATTTTCGTTTTTTTTCTATTACATTCGGCATATCCTTTTTTGCACAGGGTTTCTTATTTTCTTTTTGTTTATACCCTAGAATATCTCTAGTTGCCATGTCTAAGCTGAATTTAAAATATTATTCCATTTTATTTCTACTTTGTAGCATAAGAAATTTTTCCGCTGTTTTTCAGCAATTTGTTTGACCTTTTCTCAAACCTTTTGTGGATGTCTTTATCTTTTAGTTTCTCAAAGTCAAAATTCCATTATTATGTTGCAGACAGTATCTATATCTGCTTCTGGGTAGCTTCTACAGTCTTTTACTTAATTCCCAAACCATTGTTTAACTAAAATGTAATCTACTTAATCTCGCGCTATGACTCTTGGCATCTTCCATGTGTATCATCTTCTATCATGATGTTGAAATAATGTATTTGTGATGGTTAAATTGTTCTTGTTGCAAAATTCTACCAACCTACTTTCCGTGTCATTTCTTGTGCATAAACCAAATCTGCTCCTTCGCTACCGTTACCTATCACTGTATTACAATCTTCAGTAATTATTAAATTTGCATGTCCTTATACGAATTTTAGCATTTTTTCGATATCTTTGTACATCGCTTCTCTACCTCTTTTTCTTCTTCACTGTAGCTAGAGATAGGCAGGTATACTTATTGTCAATTAATTAACTTAGATAAATGTGCTGGCGCGTCTTATTAATCGTGGACTGTATGGCGAAGTAGAACAAAACGCGAGCTTTAAATGCGAAAGTTGTATGCATGTAAAAAAATAAACAAACAGAAGGCATAAATTCACTCACCAATATTGTCCTTGGTGTGTGGTCCTCTTCAACTTTGCTGGAATGCCCCGGGGAGTCAGTTGAATGCACTGTTACAAGCACTATATTTTATTGTTTGCATAGCTTGTTTCGCACAACCGTCCCGGCACTAGGTCGAAAGAAGAGTCGTCGATAAACGTTACAAAACCACTTTCGCACGCGTTTTATTTTAAGAGGCGCAAGCGCACTGCACAATTTAAATCCACTATAGTTTGAGTTTTAACTAATACGAAACATTCTGCCCACCAAAATAGCTTTGGGCTATTTTTTTTTAAAACTTAACACGAAAAATTTAACTTTGACCGAGTCTTCTATGTATGTAGAACTAAATGAATATAATAATGCTTACGAAACTATAACAAAGAACACTAAAATAATTAATATTTATTATTGAGACGGCAATGGGCATAGTTTGACCATTGGTCTTTTCAAATTCCCTCGTGAAGTTTCTACGGTGGCTACACGAGGTACTTCATCGCTTCCAGGATGAAGCTCTACAATTCTGGCGAGTTTCCAATTTAAGGGAGGAACACCTTTTTCTTTGATGAGCACTAAAGTACCAATGTCAACGCCGTCGAGTCTCTTGGACTTGTACCACCGACCACGTTGATACAATTGGTGTAAATACTCATTGTGCCATCGAACCCAAAAACTTTGATGCATAGCTTGAATCAACTGCCAACGAGAGAGTCTAGAGATTTTCAAATGAGACAAGTCTGGGTCCGGCGGTGCTGTCAAGGGTTCTAAAGTTAGAAAGTGACCTGGTGTCAGTGACGAAAGATCATTGGGATCCGAACTTATGCTGCACAAGGGTCTTGAATTCAACAATGCTTCAATCTGAGTGATTAAAGTATGAAACTCCTCGTACGTGAGCACTTGGTTTCCAACAACACGAAATAAGTGAGTTTTCACCGATCTAACGGCGCTTTCCCAAATACCTCCGAAGTGAGGGGTAGACGGGGGGTTAAAATGCCACGAAATAGCTAACGATTCTGCACAGTGTCGGAAATCCTTTAAAAGTTGGCGACTAGCGCCGACGAAATTTGTGCCGCAGTCGCTGAAAATGTGTTGACAACGACCACGACGAGCAATAAAACGACGAAGGCAAGCGATAAAGGCATCAGTCGACAAGTCTGATACGACTTCCAAATGAAGAGCCTTAGTGGCGAAACAAACAATCACACAAAGATATGCCTTGCAAGTCTTGGTGCCTCTTGCACGATGCATGTTAATTGAAAAAGGGCCGGCAAAATCGATGCCGACGGAACTAAAAGCCTTGGCTTGAGAAACACGAAATGACGGCAATTCACCCATAACTGGACTGACAGGAATAGGGCGAAGACGATAATAATGATAACATTTAGACAGTATTCTACGAACTGCGCGCAGAGATGAGACGATCCAAAATCGTTCTTGAAGCAAGTACATCGTTGTCTTTACTCCCGAATGTAAATTTTGTGTGTGCACTTGCTTAATTAACAAATCTGTTATACGGTGTTTATTGGGTAATACCGCTGGATGTTTTGCGGAATCTGGAAGACTGGAATGAATCAGTCTCCCGCCTACTCTTAAAATGTCATTCGAATCAAGAAATAAGCTTAGACGTTGCAGATGTTTAGGCAAAGGCTCACCTTGACGAACGGCTTCAATTTCAACTTTAAGTGAACTAAATTGGACCACCTTGACAATAACCATAAGAGCAGTGTGAAGCTCCACCGACGATAAAAATAGCGAATTGATGGTACCTTTTCTAACATTAAAGATTCTCCGACAATATGCGACTATACGTTGAATTTTGTGTAACGACGAAAATTTGCTTGATAAATCTTCTAGCCAAGTTGATTCTACAGTAAAAATCAAAGTAAGGCGTTTCTTCTCAGAAGATGCTTCCAGAGAAGGGACGAACAATTTTAACAAAATGAACTAATTTAGACAAAAGTACGGTAGCACATAGTTCTAGCTTGGGTATAGAAAGACATTTCAAAGGGCCGACCTTTGATCTAGCCATAACAAAGTGAACAGATATTTTTCCTGACGGAAATACTAAACGAAAATATGCAATAGCCGAGTATCCTTTCTCGGACGCGTCGCAAAAACCATGTAGTTGTATACTACAGGCTTCATCAATAGGGATATAACGAGGAATTTGAATTGAATCAATATATGAAAATTCAGCAACAAATTTCTTCCAAAATATGACAATAGATTCAGGAGGAGGATCGTCCCAATCCAACCCCAGCACCCAAAATTGTTGAATGAGTTGTTTGAGTGAAAAGGTATCTGGTGTAATAAATCCTAGAGGATCGTAAATTCTAGCAACAGTCGAAAGTAAAATTCGCTTGGAAAGACGATTTTCTAAAGGCTGCATTTCAAATGAAAAATTATCAGGTATCGAGTGCCACTGAAGACCAAGCACTTTTATGTTAAACTTAAGATCATTTGCGACTAAACTTGGTTTTACTTGTTGATACTCAGTAGGAATATCTTCTAACAGTAGTGGACTGTTGCTAGCCCATTTGCGTAGTTCGAAGCAGCCAGCACGTAGTAGTTCGATGAGTTGACGTTTTAGTTCATGCGTTGCCTGGAGAGTGGACGACCCAGTCAATACATCATCAACATACAAATTGTTTCTCAAAACATGAGCAGCCAATGGGTAGCTATTTTCTCCTAGTTCAGCTAGTTTTAAGATAGTGCGAATGGCGAGAAAAGGAGCGAATGAAACTCCATATGTAATTGTGTTCAACTGATAGGTTGAAATTGGTTCTGAAGGATTCCATCGCCATTGTATCAATTGATAAGAACGATCCGTTTCTGATATCAATATTTGCCTGTACATTTGTTTTATGTCTCAGACAAAAACGAACTTGGGAATACGAAATGCGAAAAGTATTTTTACAATATCATTCTGGAGCTTAGGTCCAGTGAGTAAGGTATCATTCAATGAAATACCATTCGAAGCTCGAGCCGAAGCATCAAAAACAATTCTCAATTTAGGTTTATTATTTTCTAGTTTGAACACGGCATGGTGTGGAATAAAATACGCATTACTGTCAGCTGGAGGCGTTGATAGAAGCGACATGTGACCAGATGCTTCGTAATCACGCATGAAATCTACATACAAATTTCGCAAGACTGGATTGGTTTCGAGACGACGCTCTAGTGACAATAGACGTTTAATGGCAATAGATTTCGAGTCCGGAAACTCACGAACATTTTCTCTAAATGGGAGGCTCACGCCGAACCTACCATTGGGTAACTGATGCAACGAGTTATCAAAAGATTGTTGAGCAAGGTCATTTTCCGGGGACGACAAACTCTTCGATGGAATGTCGTCAAGCTCCCAAAAATGTTTAAGATCAATATCCATACAAGGATCGATAGATACAAAGAACGAATGAATAACATTGGCTGAGATGGGATCGACAGTACCAAATATCATGTAACCAAATATGGTGTTGACAGCAACAGGCGAAATTTCTTTGCCATCAATTTTCCCATCGAGCAAAATACGACTGGCAACATCAGAGCCCAATAACATTTGTACTGGAGAGGGATGTCTCCAGTTTTCATCGGCGAGTTTTATGTTTTCCAAATGAGACCAATACGATTGAATATACTTGTTTGGAAGATTACCGCAAATAGACGGCAAGACCATTAAGTTTATTTTCAAATTGTTGTCCGTCGGGATATCACACACCTAACGTTTGGTGTGAAGTCTGGCCCAAACCAGAAATAGGAATCGAAGAAGGACGAGACGATATACCAATAGACTTACGACAAGACTCCGTAATAAATGAAATTTGACTCCCAGTGTCTACTAGAGCACGAATAATTTGAGGTTGATTTCTATCCATTTCAATTTTTTAATTCTTTAGTTTACCTCATTGTTTCATGCGTCTATCATTTCAAGCCCTGATTTGCAAAATTTTCCTCGTTTTCTTTTCTTCTTGATGAACATGCGGATCACATTTTCCAAAGTAGTCCCCTCCCGGAAATCCAAATGGAGGACTATTGTAGCTCCCGAATCTTTTACGCCAGAAAATACCATTAATTTTTAACGGTTTGAGTACGTAGTGTATTTAAGAGGTAATGCGGTGGTTTCCCGTTGCCTTTTACATCGTCGTAATATGTCTTAGAATGCCATACCGACTCATATGGTCTCTGCCACTCAAGTGCCGAATGAACTACTGCCCTCTTTCAGGGAGCTGTCTTTGTCCGGATCCTCATTAAGTCCCCACTCATTTGGTTAAACCTATAGCTCTGCTCTTTAGTTCAATGAAACACGCAGGCCATTATATCCGATCCAGTTTTCTAGAATTTCTTCAAGTTGGACACCCTTTCAGAACGGAAGATAACGTCACAAGAAAAAACTTTGACTCGATTAAATATATAGAGCAAGCAAAGAATATTTACATAATTAAAGGTAAAATGACAGGTATTCGAAGTTAAAAGAACAGATTACACATTCTTATCAAACACCTATAAGTTTTGATAGCCCGTCTCTGTGCTAAAGTTGACAAACGCGAATCGATCGCTTTTCGGGATTTGCGTCCTAGGGATTCTGAGTTGGGGGCGAGGGCAGGTCGTGGTCCGGTAGAGAGTTTTTGCGTGCATTGAATAGACCGGTTTTTATCGTGAAAAAAACATAAATAAGGGAGAAATGAGGGTTTTCCCGGAAATGATTAATTTGCGGCGACGTATTCGCTAACGTGTTAATAAAGCTTCAATCCCGCGAAATTTACCGATCTCAAAAGCCAAACGAGCCGTGCGACAGAGCCGACAACGGGTCGGTTGGCGTTAGTGCGAAAGAGAAGGAAGATCGAGTTAGTTTCCAAAATTCGTTCCGGGTTTCTAAAAAATCTCTAATATATACCAAAAAACACTGTCCGAATTCGAAAACCTAAATTACAAACGATTTGCAAGCTGGTACTATGGTATTTTTTTAAAACATTTATTAAAATTTGTAAAATTAATTCGACAAACGTCAAACATGGGTAACGAAATCCGGCGTAAACGAACGAATATGTACCTTCAAAATGTTTGATTATACACTTATTTCCAAATTCCTAAAATTTAAACTTACAAATCATCTAATATATCTTAATAGTGCCGATAATTGATTATTATTATACGAAAGCATCGCTTTTTAATATACACGGGCTATTTATTTAAAAAATTATAAATTATATTGCATTTAACATTTATTTACGATGATTGCCGAGCAATTACATTAGAGCGTGATTTGGTCAGAAATTGGTATATTTCGCATGTGTGCGCTAATATGCAAGTATAGAATCAACATAATTCGAATAAGCATCACCTCTGTAGCGTAATGCTAGGATCTTTGGCTACCATTCGTAAGTTTAATGGTTCGATGCCCAGTAAAATTTATTCTTTTTTCTGTGTCAACTTTTTAAACAACCAACAGCATTTATTTAACAATATGCATAAAAATAACCAAATCATTTTTCCATATGCTTCACTCCGGTCTATAATTTCTAAATTGTAAGCTATATTTACGCAAACCATTAAAAACGTATTACTTTTACTGAAATTGTGTAAATTGTGCAAACGCGTTAGCTTCTGTATTTAAAAAGGTATGAACGTTTAGAATTTTCCGATTTAAAAACACGAACGCGCGGTACGACAAAGCCAACAACAGGTCTATTCTGCGTTGGTGCGAAAGAAAAAGAATATCTAGTTGGTTTCCAAAATTCGTATCCAATCTCTAAAAAATATTTAATATATATAGAAAAAAACTCTCTTTGTATCCCTAAACCTGAATTATTAACGGTTTGCAAGCTGGTAGAGGCAAATCACTTTAAGAAGAACCCAACGTCATATGCCAGATTGCGCAGAAACGTAATAACAGTGGCGTAGTTGAGTTATTACAGTGACGGTTGGGGTGTGCATCTTATAAATACTCCCACACCCCGTTTCGTTTTTCATTTTGTTCCCGATTAGAGCAGAGTAATTGGCAGAATTTAGTGATAGAAGATATAAAAGTATGCTAATAGTATAAACAGAAGGTATGGCGTAAAATAGTAAAAAAATAAACATAACCAATTAAATAATAATTTAAAATTTTTAATATAATATCGCCATATGAGTTGTGTGCATCAATATCTCTAAAAAATACTGTTATAGCAAGATTATTTTGTAAAATCTGATAAAGCAAATGATTGAATACCATGTTACTTAAATGGTTTCTATCTCATTCTAGTGTTCTACAAACACATCTGTTGAGTAACTTATTGTTTTATTAATGTTAATTGTTGTATAAAAGATATTTTACATTAGTTAGTTGGCGATTTAATACTGTCCGTCTGTGTATCAAGTAAAAATAAATAGTAATGAAATCTAAAACTTTTACAAAATTACGTTTCCATACTCCTTGCAAATGAGGAAAAACAAAAAGGGCGGGACACAAAGAGGGCGCGGCGCAAAGAGGGCGGGCCACAAAAAGGGCGGCACAAAGGGGGCACAACGAGGGCGTAGAGGGTGGGGCGCGAAGAGGGCGGGGCGCGCAGAGGGCGGAACGCGGAGAGGGCGGGGCGCAAGGAGGGCGAAGCACGAAGATGACGAGGCGCAAAGAGGGCGGGCGCATAGAGGGCGGGGCGTGAAGAGAGCGGGGTGCTCAAAGTAGTTCCGTAGGGACTACAAACCGTTTCTAGTATGCTATAATTTTTGAAATTTACAATTAAAATAATGTAATTTATAAATTAATAGAGATACTATGTGATGTAATTTACATATACTATAATTAGAAATTAATTTTTGAGAAAAACCCTTAATTGTATTAAACCAGGAATGATTTGCTTGTATCATTAGTTTTATAATAGCGAAAGTAATTTTATTAAGGTTACAATTGCTTATTTGTAAATTTGTAAATAAGAAAAGCAATCAATCCAAAAATTGATATTACAGTTAATAAAGAGTTAGCTATGTTTATTTATTAATTGAACGAGATTGGAACAATTTTTTTGTATTCTAAGACGAGGTTTTTTAGTTACCAATTCATATAATTAAAGCGATCGCTATTTTGAGTAAAAACATTGGAATGTTTATCATAAAAACGACTTTTAGATAAGAGCAAAAATTTACTAAAAACACTTAAGTGAATTTAATAATATTTATATGAGCTTAAGTTTAATTTACGGTAAAAATGTTTAAAAAAATCAACGCTTCTATTTACAATTGGACAAACAAAAACTACCAAACACCTGGTTCATTTTAGAAATACGTAAGCGAAATATTCTACAGAGAAACTTTCTCAAGTTTATTAAAATTAAAGATGTTTTAGCACTCAAACAGGAAAAATGTACTGAAGGTCGGAATATTAAATACCTAAATGAAAAACACTGCAAGGTAAATGTCCTAATAAGATATATCTAACAAAACTTTAATATAAGAGTAAGCATTTTTTGATGACGCAAATTAGACGTAAATTCAAATTATTTATCAAAATTCTCCTCCAAAAAGGTGCAATTTTTGTTAAATACACAAAACTACAATTTCAATTATATTGTATTAAGAACTCGATTCAATAGTAATTTTTTTAACAAAACACGTGTCCTGCGATCGACATTTTGTTTTCTTTTGAGGTATTACGCAATAGGTTAAGTAAGATACAAATTACGTATTAGGTGTCGCCAGCAGTATATTTTAAAGTGTCAAAATCTAGGAAAATTTTAAAATACGGAACGTATTATTTACATACAAAAGTGAAAAATGCTTTTAGTTTAGCTAATAGAACATATATTTTTGATCCATACAATAACTGCATGACAAGTATAAAATATGCATGACGCAATCGGTACAAATTTTTTATTACTATAAAAAATAGCAAACTGTTTAACATTTTTAATGACCAAAACAATAAACATTTTATTATTGTAAAAACCTAGAGCGCCAAATTTTTACAAATTATCGCTGTCCCTGTTTGGTGTCAATTATTACGTTTGCCCCAAACGTAATTTATTACGCCCCTAAATTTGTTGGAAGTTATTGTCGTTGAACTGTTATAGATAGCAATTAAAAATATGCCAACGTTTTACCTGGCGTAATAGCTGGAGTCGTGGCACTCTCCGCTTGTTTTCAAGTAAATTAGTGTTTCGTGGAGTTTAATTTCTTATATTTGGTGTAGATTCTTGCCGCAAAGCGCAATGAACCTGTACTTTTAGGAAACACCAGGCATTATTAAGGTAATTTATAAAAATATGCAAACGGCAACTTCGCACTTAACGCACACTCGCGTTTAATAATACTCCGATATCGTCCGGCAGTTCGAAGATAAGTCCTTGCTTAAAACGCATATTTCTGATAAACTCGTTGGTGTCTATATCACAAAACGTTTTGCACTAGCTAAACACACTGGCCATGCATTCCATGCGTGTTTAAACGAATACATACAATAAAATTTTAGGTTATTGCTCTATACTACATGAGAACTGAAAAACCGCAATTTTATCGTACTAACTTAATTAAAGGATGTAAAAGAGTTTTTCCTTTTGGATTCTAAAATACCCTATTTTTAATATTAATACAAAAGTTTTGTGCAGCCTGAGGTGTACCACGCGTATCAAAGCTGAAAAAAAAGTGTGTACGAGAGTTCACATATACGGGAAACTTAAATTAAATAATGTCAAAAGGTTCCATCTAGTTTTTAAATTATAGCAAAACTTGCGATACCAGGAAACAGAAATAAGTAGCCACCCGATATTCAGGCTACATCACCTAAGCGCGGAAAGATGTTTGCTGCCGCACCAACCGCTCAAATTGAGTCTAAGAGTATACAACTTAAACATTTAAAATTAACACTTAAATTCACTGTAAAACTTAATACAAAGTTTATTTTTATCATTGCATATTTATTCATACAAATTTTCCTTAATATCTTTAAAATATTCTCTGAAGCCAAACAAATTTTATGTTGGCTTTCAGCAAGATAAAGACAAAATACGTTGTAGCAGTAAAACGTCAAGTTAACAAATTAGCCGATACTACTGTGTAAACGATATACAATTTCTTAAACCTATGTACAAACAATAAAAACAGATTAGCTCTTTCCTTTTGTTTTATAATAAATTCCACATTTGGTCATAACTACCAAAGATTCGCAACATCAAATAGATAAATTCTTAAAGTAGTTTCTAAAAAGAACGATGTAGATCATTTATTTGTTTTAAAATATAGGTAAGATAAAGAAACATGTCAGCGATAATTGCAGAGCGAATGGTCCATACCTAACCGTATATGGCTTAGATTATTATTTAGGTAAGATAAAAACTCGAAAACGGGTTCAAGGAGAAAGATAAGTAACAAACTATTTGCGGTTCAAAGCGTTAACAAGGCAAGGTAAAATGTCTGAGATACTTTACAGGGTAAGGTAACTAACCAAACATTTATGGTTGTATATGAATTAAATAATATAAGATCTCCAAAATAGTTTCAAACAGAAAAATAAATCACAAACCATGTGTAGTTCGAAATATTAATTAAGATTAAATCTTCAACATATTATCAAAGAGAAAGATAAGCACTAAACATTGATGATTTAACCTACCAAACAGATAAGGTAATGTCTTAAGAAAAATTCAAACAAAGATAACGTAAAAATTAATTTTGGTTCGTAGGCCTTACAGTTGTCAAGACACGTCGCCCTTTCTACAAATATAATAACAGAAAGGGCCTCCCATAGGAGTAGAGGATCCCGTAGGATTCTGAAAACGAATTTTTACTCATGTCTCCCCAAACGGAAAAGTTCCGCGGAGCGGTACTCGTTCATATGAAGAGCATGAGGGACAAAATAGAAATGGAAATGCAGTCCCATGCATCCATGCGACGATTACGAAAGACAGCTAAACGAATATAGTAGGCTGTGGAATAATAACGAGATAAAAAGATGGAAACTTAAACAAACTGGAGTTATTAATGAATAGGGATGAAGAAAACATTTTTGTAAGTCGGAATAAGAAAGCTATCATTAAAAATAAATATTTCATTTATTACATAAAAAGGTTTGAAACAATTCAAGGTTTAAGGGTGAGATACATTTGTAATAAGGAGGTAACGTCTCAAAAAATATTTGATTTAATTAAAGATAGAAGAGACAAGGTATATTTACATAATTAAAGGTAAGACGACAGGTACGACTTATTTGTTAATCGTTAAAAGTAAAGAAAAAGAATTTAAAATCTTTCATATGCAATAATTTTTAATATTTACAATTAAAATCGTGTAATTTGTAAGTCAATGGAGTTGCTGTGATATAATTTATATAAGTTATAAGTAGAAGTTAGTTTTTGAGGAAAACTCTTAATGTATTAGACAAGAAATGATTTGAATGTATTTTTAGTTTTAAAATTGCAAAAATAATTTTATATAGGTTTACATGTACATAATTCATATTGGTATCCTAAACGAAAAATGAATACTACAGTTAAGGACAGTAAGATATGTTTATTTATTAATTAAATGAGATTAGAACAATTTTTTGCTTCTAAGACAAGGTTTTTTTAGTTACCAATTCATATAAATAAAAAACCGTCCCAATCTACTTGGCTTTGTAGGTTATGTCAAAAATCCGTGATTAATCACGTGACCTTCATTTATTCTTCCATAAGAAACATAGTGTTTATGACAAACTAAATCTTTACTTTTCACTCTAACCCCACATGTGTTCGTGGTGACGACTTCGAAGGAATTCGAAATCTTTTGATCAAGTGGCTGTCTAGCGATGCCATTATTTCCACTTTTTGTATCCGAGGGGTGTGCTATTAAATACCTAACATGTGTAAGATACCTGACGTCGTGGTTTTTTTGTTAACCCCGTACAACTGTAATATACATCAATACATTGTTCTGTATAGTGATGTCTGATTTGTAATTTAATTTCTGCGACTTTCATTAACTCGTAATTTTCTCCTTTGTATTTAATGACATTATAAAAATTTGATTTTTGCTACGTCTTGCATACATTGTAAGTAACATCTGTAATTTTGTTGGCCTATTATTAAAAGGAATATTTTTAATGTATAAAATACAAAAGGTGTTTTTAGATTTTAGAGAAATGCATTGAAATTTGTTTTTCTTTTTGGTGGTTTTTAAAATAATTAATGAATGAAAGTTTAATTTTAATGTGTATGTACAAAAATAAAACGATACTTTTGTGATTTTTAAGTTTATGAGGTTTATAATACTCTTATTATTGCAATAGCTTATTAAACATTATTATACTGAAAACAAAATTATAGGGGATGTTTCAATAATGAGTTGTCCGTTTTAAATTACTTTTCCCCGTTTCTCATCTGATTTTTATTTTCCGTAACGCCTAAACATTACCGGGTACTTTTAATGCCTATTGAAAATCAAAGTCGTACAACTATCCAATACGTTTACTTTCAGCGAACTTCGCATTTTCTTTTGAAATAATTGTTTTACAGCATTCTGGCGTGATTTTATAAGACCGTGCTTCTCTAGTCTTTCCATTGATTATACTACTCTTTTGCCCAAAAGCAACAGCGGTATTCAGTAGGTGAGCCAGCTGTTCCAGACTGTTTAGCAAATGTGCACCCTCACTACATATCGTATGCTAAGATGACCCAAAATTCGGAACTTGTTTTCTGTTGAACAGAAATCGCTCTTGCAGATCCTGCGGCAAAGATTAGGTCTTTACAATCTTGTTTATCAACCTACGTTTTAGGCTTAGACGGGTTTTTCAGATTAGGACATTCAGCACATCGATGACCTACCTTTTACAATTGTGGCATGCAAAAGAAAACCTCTTTTTTGCACTAGTTTACTGTTCTACCTCTTTGTGTTTTGTGAACTGAACACAACTGATTGTGATGTTTTACCGTTACCTGATGTACGCCTGGACCCTTCTTCCAGAAGGTGATTTTTTACAAATGGCAAAGGATCGTATTTCTGATGATAAAGTCTCTATTGCAGTTACCACATTATCGTATTCAGAAAGCAACATTAACAACAAGCGGCAAACGATGTCCATTTCTTCAAATGTAGAAATAGTGTGTTTTACCTCCCTTACAAGCTTGTTAAATTGTAAAAGTGGTTTGACAAGTTCGAGAGGAAGGGTCAAACTTTATCAACAGCAACTACTTACGCAAAAGTAGTTGACTGGCCACGCTTTTTCTTTCAAAAGTGTTTTGCAATCCATATGGCAAAGCATGAATTACAACCTTTGACATACTCTAAGCGTGGATCAGCTATACACATAATTGTTTGCGTGCGGAATTTTTTCTCTTTCTGCGTTAATTTTTCTATATTTTTTCTTTCTTCCAGTCCTTCCGCGTCTGCCTCCATGAACTGCAGTACCTCTAATTCATCCAACTCAGTCTCTAAACTGCACTACCAATTCGAGAAATTATCACTATTGAACAATGGTACTTTAAATGTGTCTTCAGACTTCATAGTTAGTTATTATAAGTCACAACGTTTGGGCCCATAACCCATCAAAGATTGTGACGTCTCTTTGAAAGGCATATAATCATTTTTTATTTTAATGGTTTTTGGATTATAAATTCCACCTATAGGGTTAGGAAATTTCTTTTAAGAAATATAATTTTTAGGTTACATGCATTTTGATCTAAGGTAGAATTATTTTTGCATTTTATATTGTTCATACTCAAAGATTGTCAAATTCATTATGGTGGTTTTTATAGGTTAGAAATGATATCATTATAGTAATTTCGTTCTAAATTATGACAGTTTTATGATTCATTTGTTTCGATTATTAATGTGTTACGCTTAAGGCATCGCTATCAACGCGCCACGGGTGAAATTAGAGAACAAATGAAAATCGAGTATATTCAAAGTAACCGTGCATTTATATTTCCAATGCTCTACCAGAAGGTACTACATTGGCCAGGAGGCGAGTTTTTTGTTGCCTGGAAATTTAGAATGTTGCCGAACCCTTGCCATTCCAGGCAAGGTAGGGATCTTTAACGTGCGTGACAACACTCACACACGGGACCTCCATTTAACCTCTCATTCGAACGAGAGCGTAATTTTTGTGAAAAATGCTCACCTATCATTTTTCAAGCAGTCGGCCGTGTTGGGATTTGAACCCAGGACCTTAGGATCCGTAGTCTTACGCTTACTACATTGATCCACGGCGACGCCTATATTCAAAGTAACCGCAAGAATATAAAACGCTGATTAAAGAAACGTCGACGAATAAACTTAAAGAATTCTGCACGCGTAACTCTGAGGAAGAACAGCAGACGATCGCGTTCGACAACATAAAAAAAAGATAAGAGGGAATAACCGAATGGATTTAAAACGACGGCGGAATATTTGTTGGGAAGATTTTTCCCAGAAAAGGACGAGAAGTTGCACTACCATGATACGTCGGTTAGCCGTAGAGGTGCAAGGAATAGATACCGATAAAGCAATTCTCGGTCATAAAGTAGGAGATCGAACCCTAGGAAGGCATCGGGGCATGATGGAATTACCTCAGATGCAGCTCTGGAGGCGTACCATATTAGCCGCGCATGTCGTTGCTAAGTTTTTAAATCTTGGTTTGGAAAGGGATGAGCTTCCCTGTTGCTGGAAAGTCCAAAATGTAAAATTTACCTCTAAACCAAAAAAGGTGGATGTGTCAGACACGGGCAGCTATCGTCCAATTAGCCTGTTACTGGTACTGGAGAAAACTTTGGATCGAAATATGACTACCGAGTTGAGCATGCTGTCCGAGACAGCGGCGATTTTAATAGGAAACAATTCGGTTTGATGGAATATAAGTCGACTATCGATGCACTAGAATTCGTTGTCGGGGAAATTAAGCAGGCGAGAGATGCTAAAGAGTATTGCTTCGTCGTGGCGTTTGACATCTCAGAAACATTTGATGCCTTACATGTGATTATCCAATGCTTGACCCGAAGGTACTACATTGGCCAAAAAGAGAGTTTTGTTTTTACCTAAAACATTTGGAATTTTGCCGAACACTTGCCGTTCCAAGCAAGGTAGGAATCTTTAACGTGCGTGACAACACACACACGGGACCTCCATTTTATCTGTCATCCGAACGAGGGTATACTTTTGTGAAAAATGCTCGCCTAAAATTTTTCAGCGGACCGTGTCGGGATTCGAACCCGGGACCTTGGGCGTAGTAGTCATACACATACCAACTACGCCACGGAGCCGCCAACATTTGATGCCTTACATGTGATTTTCCAATGCTCCACCCGAAGGTACTACATTGGCCAGGAAGCGAGCCTGGAAAATTTGGAATTTTGCCGAACCCTTGCTGTTTCAAGCAAGGTAGGGATCTCTAACGTGAGAGACAATACTCACACACGGGACCTCCATTTTACCTCTCATCCGAACGAGGGTGTATTTTTTTGAAAAATGCTTGCCTAACATTTTTCAGCGGACCGTGTCGGGATTCGAACCCGGGACCTTGGGCGTAGTAGTCACACACATACCACTACGCCTCGGAGCCGCCTCAACATTTAATGCCGCCTGATGGACATCTATCGTTTGAGAGTTGGAACCTAGGGATTGTCCGCGAAACCTGCTGTTATTAGTTAAGAGATATTTTTCGAACCGATTGCACAGGTCGAAATTCCGGGAGTAGTTGTGTTGCGAACGGTGGAAAGACGATGCCCGCAGAGGTATGCTCTGGTTCCACGTTCTGGAAGTTGTAAGCGAACATCTTTAGAGTTAAATTGCTCAAAGGATGCACTATTGTTGGATTTATGGATAATACGCGTTTGATTATCAGGTCGATGAAAGTTTTCGCGGTTCGAAACTTAGTCATGTGTGATAAAAAGGGGTTGTAAGATAAAAATCCGTTTCGGCATTAGGCAAAAATCGCTCATCCTTAACCACTGACCGCAGATTGCCACCCTTTGATTGGTTGGGCCCAGGTTCAAACTGGTTGCATGCAGTGACAAAGGCGATGGCCCCAAACTGACATTATAGTACGTGATAAGTGAGTTCGAAGATGATGGTCGCTTCAGGGATGCTTGAACATTAATAATGTTGGTTGGCTTGAGGATACATGTAGTTTTAGTAGTTACTTGTTGATTACACGGCATTTATCAACTTTTCAAAATTTGTTTGGTTATATAGGATCTTTTAGGATCTACAGGATTTTTTGATCCTACAGGGTTTTGTGCTGAAATAAAAATGGATCAAGGCATTTACATTTTTCACCACAAAATCTCACCATCAACGACTTCTCAACCTGCTTGACTCCAGCATGATGTAGAAGTGAGATAATTCAGAAAACAACTTGCAAAGACAGTTCAACCAAAGTCACGCTTATCAGGACAAATGTTTAATGCCCGCGCGCCATATGTATGAAACAAGTTATTACGAAATTCCGCGCAAACAAGAAAGAAAGCAGCAAAGTATGTAGAAAAAAAATCGCCTACACCGAATACCGCAACAAAACGGGGACACAATGATGGAATCTAACTCCAAAAGGATTAGAGTGCTAGCTGCAAAGAATATTTACAAATGTCAGAAACACATTTATGTAATCGTTCATTACAACGTGATGTACGCAAAGCGTCAATATCGAGAATAAAATCTTATTATCTAAATACAAGAACACTTACAACATGATCAAACTCTAAATATGTACAAAAAGTAAAGAAATAATACAGTAACATCTGCTTTTGGAAGTGCACCTTGTAAAATTTAAGAACGTAACATTAAATTTTGAATAGCAAATTGTTAACGTTAACATTAATTTGCACAGAAAAATAAACAGTAGAAAGTGCTTTAACACAAGCTTTTAGAATAGTGTACATAATCGTTTATATTATGAGCGTGCATTTGGTAAAAGTACGGTCTGCAATTTATTGCAGAATCAACCAAAAAGGAGTGTTATTCTTCCAAAACAGCAACACAAATAAGGCAAGCAGAAAAATGTACTGTACCTTGAGATGTCAGCTTCTTTCTGGTACCATCTTAGGATGAGGAAATACAGGCTTTATTTGTCTACGGCTGGTTGCTGGAACCAACAACTTAACTTATACTAGCACACTATATACAAAATGCATTTTAAAATCGTATACAGAGGAGTCGAATAGTAAGAGAACAAATAAGTAAGAGACCCTTTCAAAAGTTGAACTGGTATTAATACCACTTTAGAAAGACAACAATAAGTATCATAAAACCATTTCCAGCAATATAATGTTAAACCTTCTACAAAAGCAAACAAAAATATATATTACAGATGACGACGAAACATTCGTGGAATGTAACCAATAGGGAAGACAAAATACGATAATTACGTTCATTGAATTTCGTTGTTCGTATGGGAAAGCAAAATATATTTTAACACATCTAAGCGAGTATGCAACCAGATACATGGCCGATCAAATCAGTTGCCTGACATTTTTAAAAAGAATAGAGGTTTGTATTATTATCAATCCACGCTACGGAGATATCACGAATGACTTTAATGAGAAAGAACGATTTTATTACCCTTAGAACTTGAGCGAGTTCGAACGCCTGAAGATATAACGCAGCTTTTATACAAAGCAGTTTTTTTAACATGTTCGTAAAATACTTTATTGTAAATAACTAGCGTATGTAAACAATTGTCATGAAATTTGATTACTTTTTGAATTTAAACTTTAGCGTCAAACTTTAATTCACATAGTTGGTATTATTGATAAGTGGAGAAATTACTTTGATTAGGAAGAAGGGGAAATATTGGAAGATGGTTGATTTTATGTTGGGCAATAAAAAAGTAAATACGCTTGATTCCTGTTTACTTTATGACAATAAGAGGTCAGCTTACACGTATTTCAAAGAAGGAGAAACTATTAAAGTGGTTAGGAAAAGCAAATGCTTGCTTGTTTCTGAGAATTTAGCGAAGTTGCTAGCTTTTTGGAAGTGGTTTAATGATAGCATTTTAGAGAATTTATAAACGCAGTGAGGAAAATATTTCACGTACTGAAAGAAATTTTTATACAGGACGGTTTAATACGTATTTATTGAACTTGCTAAGCTTGTATAATTTGAGAATAACGTAAAAAGGGTTTAGATTAACGTTTTTAATTAAAGGAGTTGCAAATTAATGCAGAATCACTATTTCAAAAAGTTAACGTAACAGAGTTGGAAATCTTAAGGTATGTTGTGAAGAATAAGGTGTTTACATGAACTTTTGAAAGATCAAATTGCTATTTACGACTTTACAAACCAGGTTTCAAAACAGCTGAATTGTTTTGTGCAAGATTGTGGGTACGAAATGTCGAACTTGGCTTTGTAATTGAAACCAAGCAAACTAGAAAATAACAAACCGCATGATGTTTTACATATGGAACCAAGAATTCATCCAACTATGCAAATAAATATACTTGGCGAATTTTTTCATTTTTTTTTCTATTATCTTAATACCTATGTTGTTTCGAAAAGCAATTTTCTTGTATAGCAAAAAATTGTTACTAGCTTAAGTTTAGATAAAAAATTGTTTCGTGTCGAATACATGGTTTAGCTATAAAAGCATGCACACTTGTATACTCAACAAAGAGCAGAATTCAAAACTATAATTGGTTTTGTAATATATGATAAAAGATTTGAAAAGCGATAAGGAATATACGACTAGTTATGAGCTGAATTGGCGTTAAGTACCTGAATTAATTTATTCTACAATAGCGATGTGACGTAACAAATAGAGCACTAGCTAGCGTCTAGTGGTGAGAGGTGGACTCTATAGAAGCACTTGCAATCTATTTAGTGGTATATAAATTGTACACTTTCATTTAATTACTCTTACATCTATCTAGAAAAGTCTTTGAGCTTTCGGTCTAATAAAGCTTTTGAACACCAACAAACTTGGATAGTCTTAAATAATGCCTTTTCGAAAGATGGCTTGTTTTGAAAGACAATTTAACAGTTTTTACTGCAATGTAGGTTAATGGTGTCTTGTGTATGCGTTTCCTCAACCTCTACTAATTTATAGTAAACACAAATAATAAGAAAATTTTAACTCTTGTTCACCTAACCTATATTATCAAGTCATCATCATCATTATCATAATTAGGTCTTCAGTCATAGAACTGGTTGGACGCGTATCTCCATTGTTTCCTATTCTGAGCTAACCTACACATATCCCACAGCTTACATCGTTCACTATCTGTGTGCAATAATCTAATATAAGTCTACTTCTACCACCTCTTTTTTCTTTTCTCTGCTTTTAATATATGCCGCACTACTCTTTCATGCCATAGTATGTGTCCTATCATCATATCTCTCTTATTTTTACTGTTTTCCACATACTTCGTTCTCCTAACCATTTCTACAACCTCTTTGTACTTAACTTTGTCTGTCCATGATATCTTCATCATACGTCCGTAGCACCACATTTAAAAAACTTTTTCCTGTACAATTCTCTTATTATTGAGGTTTCACAGCCGTATTGTGTACTCCACACCTAAGCTTTTAGTAATTTTTTTCTTTGTTTATATGTCTGTTGCGTTCGAACATAGTGGCTGCTTTTTCTTGTTAGATACAGCACGACCTGGTGCTAATATGTTTTTTTAAATCTCTTTGCACTTTTCTCCTTCTATTGTTTTCTAAAAATAAACTCTATTTCACCGCTATTCAATGGTACGCATAGAGGGTTGAGCAACTTGACGGCTACCGAGACCCCTCACCACTTAGATACTTGCCGAATCAAGAGTTTTCGAATAACTACTTTCGCACAATCAACATTTGTTGAG
This sequence comes from Platerodrilus igneus, assembly GCA_036346225.1. NCBI lineage: Eukaryota > Metazoa > Arthropoda > Insecta > Coleoptera > Lycidae > Platerodrilus > Platerodrilus igneus. Next base: position 231,694 of record JARFIW010001028.1, read on the forward strand.
ATTATTGCAAAGCCAACACCTTTAGTTGTTTACGATAATCATCAGAATGATATACAATTACTTCTTTCATAAGTTTTTCAACTTGGAACTGGTGGAACGTGTAGTATCTCCATTGATTTCTATCTGAGCTAGCTTACACATTTCCTTGAAACCCCTACAGCCTACATCTTTTACTATCTGTGCGCAGTAGTCTAACCTAGGTCTGCCTCTTCTTCTCTTTTTTCCTATCTCTGCTTCTAATATATTCCGCACTATTCCCTCATGCCTTAGCATGTGGCCTATTATCCTGTTTCTCCTATGCTTACTGTTTTCCACATATTTCTTTCTGGGGAAGGGGATACCATGGATACCACAGTAAATAACAAAAAAAAGTTTTTAGCTCTACCTCTTTTTGGCCAAAAATAAAAGAAAGAACATCTTAAATTTATTAATTATAGATTTCCAACTAAATTAACCGGTACATATAAATTATACAAACAACAATTGTAGTGCTTTCTCATGTAGGAATTTTCTGTTTCCATTACACTTTCACTAAGCGTGCACCAACTAATTATTAAATATACAACAGTATGAAATATGTAGAGACTGGAAAGCAAAAATTTAAATAACTTATAAGTTTGTTAGTATTGCATAATACTCAAACAAACTTTTTGTGCAAAAAAAGGGTTGCAGCTAATTAAGTATTCCAACTTAACGCTAAATGAAAGCTACCAACACAGAGGCACTTTCACCTGGAACAATATTTTTAAATTTCTAGTTTGAGAACTTGGAGTTTTAAATACCAGTACTGTTGCTACCCGATTTACAACTTTATCCGCACAAGGATGATTGTGTAGCTCTGTTCTGCTGTTTGGTTTCGAATAACTGAAAATAGAATCTCCCTATTCTTATTCATCGGTTTTTATGAGTTATATTGTCTCAGAGTATTACCCTATTTTTCTCATTCACTTGTAGTGTGCATATAACGTTGTTTTATTGCCAAGTTCAATATCTTTCCGTTTATGTCCACGATCATCTTGTTTTCACACTTTTGAAAGCTGCGTGTTTGTTTACGTTCGTAACGCATTTCTTTATGACCGTAAATTAACGACTTTATAGTTATTGAGGTAGTCTACATAGTTTTTGTTTCTTTAAATTCGTGAACGTTCTTTATTCTTCCCACGGTTTACATATTGCGTTTTAATTTTTTATGGCGAGTTTTATTACTATTGGCGTTGTTGTCGATTCAATTTAATGGTTTGTTTTTAAACGTGTGTGTATGTTTACGAATACACTTTCCTGAACTGGTTATTTACCGCAATATGTCTGTATTTTTCTAAATTAATACGAAGAGTGTAGTCTCGATCGTTTTTGCTGTTTGTATAAGAATGCACAAACTGCTTTGCTGTTTATTTTTATGTCCTAATTTAATATTATAAGGACACAGCTACGTTATTATTGTAAACTATCAAAGCTTCTATAAATATTTCAGGGTGTTTTCGTAATAATAGCTTATTTAATTAACTGAAATTAATACATTTTCTCTTATTGCCTAATGTTAGTTTCAATAGAGCGCTAGTGTCACAGACTAATACGCGGTATAGAATGTGGAACAAATAATTTCCTCATTTTGTCAAAAGTTTGTTTATGGCATATAAGTTTGTAAAGAGAAAACGTAGTAATGAAATAACTAAGAAAAAAAATTAGCGACTCTAATATGTATGTGTGAAAAACAGATTAAAAACAATTTGAAGAAAAAGTTGAATCTACAAACAATTGTATAGAAAACAAATAACCACAATTGTGTGAATACGTGAAATGAACTGAAGAAGCGGTAATTGATTGTACAAAAAAAGCATATGGGATAGCAGTGGTAAGAAAAACAAAGAATGATACCTGATGAAATGATTTAAAAAATAAGTAGTAAAAGAAAAAAAGATGCGTTTTAGAGAATGATTGTTGAGTTATGTGAAATGCAGAAAAATATGAATGAAAAAGAAATTGAACAAGTAGATAAAGCGGAAATGAGAGCTAAAAAATCGAAATGATTCTAAGAGGAAGAAGTTATTTTGAAAGTGAGCGAAATATGTGTATCAAGAAGTGCAGAATAAAACATATAGTTTACAGAATAAACAGGGTGAAATAATTTAAGAGGAAAGAGATATAAGAAACTGTGGAAAGAACAGTTCCAGCATTTGTTAGACGGATATGTGAAGAGAACAAAATAAAATATAGAGAGTGTGGCTGTAAGTCAAAGAGTAGACTAGAATGAAGACCCAAAGACTCTAAAAACCCCGAAGAATGGTAAGACAGTAAAAGTGAATAGTATCACAAACGAAATGTTAAAGTGCGAAGTATGTTGTTTAATGAAAGGACGTGCGGATAGATGTGTAAAAATTCCAAATAACTGGAAAAGTTCTATGATTGTAGCTTTGTATGAAGGTAAGGGTAGGATTAAGATAAAACTATATAGTAATTAGTTTACTCAGTGTACCTGGAAAAGTGTTTAGAGAAATGTTGTAACGGGCATTTTTTTTAATGGCGTAACATTTTACACTACTAAATTCGTAAATACATTTCTGTAACTTGTTACGCTCCCTTTCTGTTAGCGTACTTAAAATACATCGTTTTTGGATCGCTGTTTGTATAAAGTAAATACTTTCGCATAGTTTTCAGAATTGTATGCAATTTAACTCGTGTGTATTACTTTAAACGTGTATTAATTTGAAGATTGATTTTCATTAATAAATTACTGTCCAACTTATGGAAAATGATAAACAGCTCGCAATTAATTAGTAGATATAAATTTTGTTCCTTATGTGGATATACGAGTCGAGTTGATAGGCGATAAGCGGTTGTAATAACAACGATTTTATATCTACAGACTAGCAGTTGTCGTATGTTCTTCGTTCCTATATATTGTTTACGTTGATAATACTGTGTCCTGTTTGCTTTAACAGTCGGAGTTTGTTCTTTGTTCGGATATACTAAGTACGTTGAAAATACTGCTTCTACACATTGCACGTGTGTTTTACGGAACATTTGACGGACGGTTTTTATTGCTTACGCGTGCCTACTAATTGTTTTTAGTTGTTTTTCTCGTGAGACAAATGCTCTAAGGAACATTTGACGGACCTACTTTAGTGATACGCGTACTTTACTAATTTGTGGTTTTAGTTGTTTGTCTTGTGAAATAGGAGTCATAGAACTTGCTAAAGTGGCCGATTCTTTCTTTAGGATTAATGTGTGTGCGATCTAGTCTAGTGTCCCTTTGTTTTATCAGATTAGTGCATACTTTGGCTTATTTAAATACAGTGGATACTGTAGTTTCTGCATTTTTCTAACACCAAAGAATCTGAAATAGATCATTGTTTGCGCGAATTTCGTTATTCAAAAGCATTAGATTTTTCTTTGTTACCATAGGTAGTAAATAAAACACCTTACGTTACTGTTAGTTTTAATGCATTACATCGTGTCTTGAAGGCCCGTGATTCTAAATTTTTATTACCATTTTTTTTCGATTTGTGTTACAAAATATTTCGAAATTATTGTCTCAGGAAATGGAATTAACAAGAAATTTATCAATGCTACATAGTTCCATCAGCATGATAATGTCTGCTGCTAACACTAGTGAAATACGTAGGTGTGATTAGTGTAAAGTGTGAGAATTTCCATCCACATCCTCACAGTCAAGGGTGCAGTGCTTCGTTAGTGCAGGACAACGGGAATCCCACATTCAATTGCGAGGAAGCGTTGCTGAAGGACTGTTTGTAAGTTGAACTATTTCCTACTTGTTTTTACTTTAAATATCTGTCCGTTGCTTTGCCATACCTTTGGCGTTCTGAGACCTTTTACCATAGACTTGCATGCTATTTTAAATAAAAGGAAAAAAAAAAGAGAAAAATCAATACTACTGGACTACTCATATTAATTGTGTTTACCTATTTAGATTTTGTTAAAATTTTATCTGCTTTATGTCTAATTGGTGTGTAAGGAAACGTTTCTGCTACTCCCCAATATTACCTCACTTTGTACTAAAGATTTGTTATATTGCTTTTAACGTTGTTATATTATATAGATTATCCCAACAGTTTTTTTTTATTCTACAAAGTATTGAACAATTTATACTTGATCCGTATGCTATGCTTTTTCTTTGTTTCAGGTTTGCAGGACTAATTTGTTTTTCTTTCAGGTTTACTATTCTAATTTTTCTATTGCAGATACTGTTACTAACTCCTTACCGCCGCATACATCATAGGTCAGTCTGCTTTCTACAACCCCCCCCTACTCTCCGATTGAGCCCGGTCATTTCTTTGGCTTTCTTTGTGTTACGTAGCATAAATTTGGCGCCCAACGTGGCTGCTACGAAAAAAAACGTAACAGAGTTTTTGGCGCCCAACGTGGCTGCCCCGATAATAACGTCACATAGATTTTTGGCGCCCAACGTGACTGCCACGAAAAAAACGTAACAATGTTATGTTGGAAAATAAAACCAATTATTATTATTACTTTTTTTATTATTATTATGGAATACACCACTAAATTTAAAAAAGTTTTCATCAGCTTTTTAAATTTTTAAAATTAAAATCCTAAAATGTCTAATAAAAATAATAATAAAAAAGATAATTGTAAAATTTGTATGCCAAATGGATTGTAAATAATAAAGAAATGCAGGATAAATGAATGTGTAAAAGTGTAATAGAGAGTGGGTTGAGTCAAAACAAAGCCTATACACAGAAAGTTCTAAAATTATACTGTATAATATAAAGCCATTCGTTTACTAGGTGATATTTAGTTCGTATAACAAGTATATTATGTATTATTAATTAATTATTTTATATACTTTTGAAATATTATAAGGAATGTATAATAGTTCAAACACCATATCAAGTAACTCATAGAATTAGCTTATGGTGGAGAGAGAACAAAGTGGTAAATAAAAATTGAATTGAATTGAATTATTATTATTATTATTTTTCTTTATTTCTCTCAAAACTACATAAACATAATGATTTACATAACTTTGGTAACTAATTAATGAATTTTCATTTCAGATACGCCTATTAACTAAGGAACATACGTACTAAATGACATGTTTGTAATATCACTGCTTTTGCACAAATACAGTATAACTTTTCAGATAATCCAAGTATTTTTAGGTTTTTTCTTATATTTTTGGCGAGGACTCCATTAGTTGATATCACCAAAGGTATTGTTTTTACTGATTGTAAATGCCAAATACGTTTAATTTCTATAGCCAAATCGTTATACTTTTCAATTTTGTGTTTTTCAGTTTTTATCAGGTTATGACTTAAAGGAACAGCAATATCAATAAGAAATCCTCTACTATTAATTTTGTCAATTAAAAATATGTCCGGTTTGTTGTACGGTATAGATCGGTCTTATAGTATTTGTCAATCCCAATATAATAATACATTTTCATTTTCTAAGACGGATATAGGTTGATATTTATAATAAGGAGGGGGGTTTGTTATTAATTTATATTTAACAGCGAGTTGTTGATGTATGATTTTGGCAAATTGGTTATGTCGACTTAAATACGCAGTAGGAGCGAGTTCAGAACAATTAGCAACAATATGTTCTATTGTTTCACCAATTTTGTCACATTTGCGGCATTTGTCGGCTACATTGCTTTGTAATATGTGCTTTTCATAATTTCTTGTTCTGATAACACCGTCTTGTATAGCAGAGAAAAACCCCTCTGTTTCTGGATACAAGTATCCAAAATTGATCCAATTTAAGGAATCTACTTTATTTATATTTTCAACTTCTAGTGATTGTGGGTATTTTCCGTGAAGAACTTTGTTTTTCCAATTTTCACATCGGTTATTTATGGTGGTAATAGGGGTTTCAAAGAATGTTTCAAGTTTCAGCGGTGTATAATTTTGATCATATTTTAAAATTGTGAATATTTCATTATTATTTAAACCATGAAAATATTGTCGTAGGATGTTTTCTTGTTTTCTGCATAAATCGCGAATATTAAGCAATCCTCTACCTCCGAATTTTCTTGGAATGTATAGTCTGTCTACTGATGAATTTGGATGTAAACATCGAAATTTTGTTAGTAAGTGTCTTGTTAGTCTATCTAAATTATTTAAGTCTGTTTCGCTCCATTTCAAAATACCAAAAGAATAAGTCAAGTAGTTAACAGCCCAGGAATTTATTGCTAAAAACATATTTTTTGCAGAAAGTTTTGTATTAAGTAATTTTGTAAGTCTTTTTTTATAATTTAAAGTGTAAATGTCTTTCATTTGCTTATGAGTTATAGTTCTATTTTGTTTAAAACCAAGGTATGTATAAAACTGTCTGCCCGATAATGATGGGATTCCCTCAATATTTTGGTTTTCTTCTGTAATTTTACCTTTTATAATGCTAAATGTAGCACATTTATTTATCTCAAAAGTCATTTTTACAGTATCACTAAATAATTTTGTGGTTTTATCATTGAATGTAGCATCTTTTAGTTTCTGCATAAAGTTTTATATCGTCTATAAAAAGTAAATGTGTTAACCTAAATTCATTTTGTTTATAATTCATTCTAAATCCTCCACCAGTATATTTTAGAAAATCTGATAGAGGATTTATAGCTAGACAAAACCATAAAAGGCTAAATGAGTCTCCTTGAAATATTCCACGTTTAATTTGTACGTCTCCTATGCATTCATTATTTAAAGTTAATTTGGTATTCCACGTGTTTATAAGGTTATGTAGAAGTCCGATTATTTTTGGTGAGACCTTATATATTTCTAGAATTTTCAGTAACAAGTTATGAGATACAGAATCGTATGCCTTTCTGAAGTCAATAAAACCAACGTGTAAATTTCGTTTTTTTGATTTTGCGTGATTCATAATAATTGAATCAATTGTTAACTGTTCTTTACATCCCATTGCTTGTTTAATACAACCTTTTTGTTCGTTTGCAATGATCTTGTTTTCAACGCAATGAGTATAGATTTTATTACTTATAATTGAGGTTAATAATTTATAGATTACATTTAAACATGCAATGGGTCTGTAATTTTCAGCAGATTTTATATCGCCCTTTTTATGAATTATTATAGTCTTTCCTGTGGCTATAAATTTTGGTACTGTTTCACTGCCCTTTAGAATGTTGTTGAAACAAATTGTTAAATATTTATGAATTTTATCGAATTTCTTTAGCCAAAAGTTATGAATTCCGTCAGGACCTGTAGCTTTCCGATTAGAAACGTTTTTTAGTGTATCAAAAAGATCTTGTTCCGTAATGTTTATATTATCGTCCATTGGTTCTATTTTTTCGTAAGAGTGTTTAATTGTCAATACTGTAGGGGATGTCAGGTCTGATTTAGCATCATTTTGCCATAAGTTTTTCCAAAAATCTATTATTATTATTATTATTATTATTATTATTATTATTATTATTATTATTGTAAAAGTAACTTAAACGACAAATCGATACTTTGGCTTCGTGTGTTTTCCAGTTAAATACTGTTCTTGCACATGCCGAATAACACAGTCTTATCACTCGCGGCATTTGTTGGCGCGTGCTTCAAGTAAAAACATGGAATTTACTCTAACAAATTTAAATATACCGAGGCGAACGTAAATAATCAACAAACTCAACGTAAAATGAAATTTAGCTTTAATTATTTACAATATAAATGGAACAATTATTATTATTATTATTATTATTATTATTATTATTATTATTATTATTATTATTGTTATTGTTATTATTATTATTATTATTATTTGGATTTGTAAAGGGATTAGGAACGTCCAAATGTTTGAGCCATTTCTCTAATTATGTTTATGATAAAATGAAAAATAACATGAACATTTTATGTTTATTTATAGGCTTTTCTAAAGCGTTTGTCACGATTGACCATAATATACTTTTGTATAAATTAGAGAAATACGGTTTTAGGGGACCCTCAATCCAACTATTCCAAAACTACTTACACTATAGAAAATTCGTTTTTCAATTTAACAGCTTTTACAGCAATGAATATCCATTAAGGACGAGTGTTCCGCAAGGATCAATCGTAGGGCCCTTACTTTTTATATTGTATATTAATGATCTGCCGAAGGTGATACAGAAATCCTGAAAAAGTTAGGAAACTAATATACTTGACCTTAGCGGAATCAGTAATAAGATATGAACTGGAGGCATGGGACAATTCAAGTGATAATAATTTAAAACAGATTGCTATTGTTGCGATCCACTATTAGGCAACCCGTCAAACATACAAACGCCCGGGGCACAGCGTATTCTTCAGCATTCGAGAATCCTTCTACAAAGTTCTAGATAATGAGTCATATCTTAATGCAGGGTATATATAAGGCCGCTTATGAATGTAAGAGTTAGTCTATTCTTGAATGTCTAATATAAATTATAACGTTGTAAAGTGATAGCAGTTTGAGCTTTTAGAATATATACATAAATGTGACTATGCTGTGTCTAATGTTCATACAGCTTGTAGTATACATAAATAAATAGAAGTGTATAAATAAATAGTAGTGTTAGTGTTGTTAATGAACCTATGGTAAAGAGTTAATTTAAGAAGATATTAGTGCTTGTAAATTCATTAGTGTAATAGTGCTTCATTGTTAAGTGGACTGAAAACATCTATAAATAAGGCATATACTGTTAATTAGACTTGTGAACAGTAAGTAATAAAGACGTTTGTTATTACTTGTTTTAAATTAAAGAAACGCGGTAGTAGTACGCGTTACACTGGTGTCAGGCATTTGTGGGGTATATAGTGATTAATTTAAAACACAAGTCTAAAGACATTTAAGTAGTTTATATATGCCAGTTACAAGGAGTCAAAATAAGATGGAGGCAGAAAGTTTAATGAATTTCCTTAAGGATTTTAAATCCGAAATGCAAGTGACACTTAGTGAAAATGCTGAGAAAATGGAGGACAGGTCGGCTAAACTGGAAGTGACACTAAACGAAAACTTAGTGAAGTCAGTTGAACTGGAATCGACCCTTAAAGAATTTAAATACGGCATGGAAATGACACTTAGTGAAAATGCTGAGAAAATAGAGGAAAAGTTAAGTGAAAATACAGCCACGTTAGAACGAAGATTAATGGAAAGTTCCATTGCATTGAAAGAAGATTTCACTGAACAGGTAAAACAGTTGAGCAAAAGTTGGACAGTAAATTGATAAAAATGGAAGAAGATGTGATGAGGCTGCAAGAACAAGTAATTTCACTAACAACGCGGCCACTTGAATTGCCAAGCCAAGTTGTTAATCAGAACATTCCAGAAATAAGAACCACGGAAAGAAGCGAGTCAATTCCGTCTAAATTTAAAGTAAAACCACCTACATTCGATGGTAAAACACCTTGGCCCACATATTTGAAACAATTTGAAGCTGCTGCAATAGCCAACGGTTGGTGCAACAAAGAGAAGGCTATCTCTCTAATAGTGGCCCTACGGGGGGAAGCTCTTAACATCTTACAAACGATTCCCGATCACCAGCAGAATGATTACGGCCTCTTAACATCGAAGCTTGAGATGAGATATGGAGACGCTCACCTTCAACAGGTTTACCACGCACAAGTTAAGAACCGCTCGCAAAAGACAAGTGAAAGCCTGCAAGAATTCGAAGCTGACATCGCCAGATTAGTTAGATTGGCATATCCAACGGCACCAGATAGTTTTCTCGAACAACTGGCTGTACAAACATTTGTGGATGGCGTTAAAGATGGCGAAATACAGCAAGCGCTAAGATTAGCACGGCCAAAAATGTTAGATGACGCACTGGCTCATGCGCTTGAATTTGAAGCAGCTAAGCAGACATCACACAGAATGAGTCACAAAGTTCGGTCTGCCTTAGAGGAACCTGATCAAGCGCAGAACAGCATAGATGAAATAATTAACCGTGTGGAAAAGCTTGAAAGACAACGACCGCGGAGATCGCGTCTGCGATGCTGGAGCTGCGGTGAAGTTGGTCATATGCAGAGACGCTGTACTCAACCAAAGAAACAACCGGTTGAGTTAAAGCAGGTCAATATAAGGGGGCGAACGTCGACAGCACAGCGTAGTGCTCCGGAGATTATCATCCGTGCTGCATCGTCAATGAGAAGTCTGGACAGCATTTATATCGATGGTAGAATTAATGGTAAGATTGTCCGATTACTCGTGGATACAGGAGCGACAAGGACTATCGTTAGACCAGATTTGGTTGGTCGTGGAAAAGTGCTACCTGTATCGGTGTGTCTTCGAACGGCAAGTGGTGAGAAAGTTTGTACTCACGGAGAGACAGCCGTTATGTTGACAATTGGGGACAAATTAATTAATCATCGAGTGTTGGTAGCTGAAATTACAGAAGAAGTGATCTTGGGAATGGATCTCATGAGAGAATATGGGTTTCATGTAAACATGAAAGAAAATGTGCTTCGGATAGATGATGATGAGATTCCATTTCAAGGTAGGAGTGACCAGACGATGCAAGTTCGAATGATTTGCGATATGAAAATACCCGAGAAGGCGGAAATGATAGTGATGGGACGCCCGGATGGTACGCTCCGCGAAGGACAAGTATGCATGATGGAAGCAACTGAATCGGGAATGGGTCAGGAGGGACTTCTGATTGGAAGAACGCTGGTAAAGTCTCGAAATATGGTACCAGTAAGGGTGCTGAACATTAATCCCATACAGTGACCCTGAAGAAAGGCATGATTGTGGGAAGTTGCATTCCAGTATGTCATATTAAACGTTGTGTGGACGACACGAAAAATAAACCAACCAACGGTTGCTCACAGAAATTGCTGGATATGTTGATACCCTCGTGTCAAGGATTAAATGGCGACCAACTGGGCAAGGTAAAAGAACTGGTCGGACGATATCGAGGTGTGTTTGCACTGGATGATAGTGAGAAAGGAAGGACGAATGTTGTGCAACACAAGATCAATACTGGAGATGCGCAACCGATAAGACAACACCCCAGGCGGCTTCCTTTGGCAAAACGTAAGGAAGCTAAGCAAATTATCACCGATATGGAAGAACAGGGAGTGATTGAACCCTCGAATAGTCCATGGGCATTCCCGGTAGTGCTTGTCAAGAAAAAGGACGGGTCGACAAGGTTTTGTGTAGACTACCGGCGGCTTAACAATGTGACAAAGAAAGACAGCTATCCTTTGCCCAGAATTGATGACACCTTAGATACTCTATCCGGATCTAAATGGTTTTCGACCTTGGACTTGAAAAGCGGATACTGGCAGGTAGGCTTGGAGCCAAACGATAAAGAAAAGACTGCCTTTACAATTGGAACTGGATTATGGCAGTTCAAGGTCATGCCATTTGGATTATGCAATGCCCCTGCTACTTTTGAACGATTGATGGAGTCGATACTGCGTGGACTGTCTTGGAAGACTTGTCTGGTGTACCTGGACGACGTGATAGTTCTAGGCCGGTCTTTTGAAGAACACCTTAAGAACCTAGAGGAGATATTCCAAAGATTACGCGGGCAAACCTTACATTGAGCCCCAAGAAGTGTCACCTATTTGGAAAAGAGGTGAAATACCTAGGACATGTTGTTTCAGAGACCGGAATAAGAGCTGACCCTGACAAAATAAAAACGGTACAAAAGTGGCCTACACCAAGCAGATATACACCAACTACGCAGTTTTCTAGGATTGTGCACATATTACCGACGTTTTATACTTGGGTTTGCGAACATTGCCAAACCGTTAACAAAATTAACCGAAGATGGACAAGAATATGATTGGAATGACGACTGCCACAGAGCATTTGAACAACTGAAACGGCTACTAGTTACAGCACCAATTTTGAGTTATCCACGGATGGAGGGAAATTTGTGTTGGATACCGATGCCAGTAACACAGCTATAGGAGGCGTTCTTTCTCAAGTGCAGGACGGACAAGAAAAAGTTATTGGGTATTTCAGCAAGGTCTTGTCGCGGCCAGAAAGGAACTATTGTGTGACAAGAAGGGAGCTGTTGGCCGTCGTCAAATCCGTAGAGCACTTTTATAAGTACTTATACGGCCGTAAATTCCTGTTGAGAACAGACCATGCTGCACTGAAATGGTTACTACAGTTTCGAAATCCTGAAGGGCAAGTGGCAAGGTGGATAGAGCGGCTGCAGGAATATGACTTTGATACAGAACATCGTGTAGGAACTAGCCATCGGAATGCAGACGCTCTATCAAGGAGACCTTGTCCGATGGACTGCAATCATTGCTCCAAGATGGAAGAGAAAATAAGTGTCATCCATAGAATGACGGTAACCGATGATACTTGGCAACTCGAAAGAATACGAGAAGACCAGGAGAATGACGCCGAATTGGGACGTATTATTGAGTGGAAAAATAGAGGACAACGACCAGCTTGGGAAGAAATTAGTATTTCAAGTAGGAGCCTGAAGGCATACTGGGCACAGTGGGACTCCTTGATGATGGAAAATAGAATCTTGAAACGACGCCTGGAATTTGAAGATGGCACTGAGAGACTTCAAGTGATAGTGCCGAGAAGCAGAGTGCCGGAAGTGTTGCAGCACTTGCACGATGGTATTTCCGGAGGGCACTTTGGCGTGAAAAGAACTCTCGAAAGAGTGAGAGAAAGATTCTATTGGGTGAACTGCAAAGAAGATGTGAAGGAGTGGTGCCGGAAATGTGAATTGTGTGCCTCTGCAAATGGCCCGGTCACAAAACGGAAAGCCCCAATGAGACAGTATAACGTGGGGAATCCTTTTGAGAGGGTAGCCATTGATATAGCTGGTCCGTTTCCTGAATCAGAGAAAGGAAATAAATACATCTTGGTTGCGATGGATTATTTTACCAAATGGCCGGAGGCATATGCTATACCTAACCAAGAAGCCGAGACGGTGGCAGATGTACTAGTCAGGAGTTGTTTTGTCGTTTTGGAGTTCCGTTGGAATTACACTCCGATCAAGGTCGAAACTTCGAATCGGCGTTGTTTCAAAACGTCTGCAAGCACCTTGGAATCAGGAAGACTAGAACCACGCCACTTCATCCCCAATCGGATGGAATGGTTGAAAGAATGAACAGGACGTTAGGAAGTACCTGACCAAAGTTGTCTCTGAACATCAACGAGACTGGGACCAATATTTACATTTGTTCCTACTGGCGTACCGATCTTCGGTACATGACAGCACAGGACACTCGCCCGCTTGCGTAATGCTAGGACGTGAATTGCGGCTACCATGTGATCTTCAGTTTGGATTTAAACCTGGGGAAGAGATCGCAGGTGAAGATTACGTTAGTAAGCTTCGTGAAAGATCAAATAGTATTCACGAAAACGTCCGAAAGAATATACAGGCAGCAAGCGATCGAATGAAATCACAATATGACACGAGAGCACAAGAAGGTGGTTATCAACCTGGAGATTTAGTGTGGTTGTACAATCCACAAAGAAAACGTGGATTGTCGCCAAAACTACAAAGACAATGAGAAGGGCCGTACGAAGTGTTAAAAGGATTAATGATGTAGTGTACCGGATCAGAAGATCCTCGTGGTAAACCGAAAGTGGTACACTTTGACCGTTTAACATCCTACGCTGGCAACAACCAGGAAGACTCGAATAATGATAATGGTGTTCGGCAAGTTATTAATCATGAGCCAAATGTAGATTTTGAGAGCTTTATGGCGGCGTATGGTGGTTCCGCTAAAGCGAGATTTGGCGTTGTTGTTGAAAAACAGCAAGATCTGTTTAGAGCACCAGAAGAGTATTCCTTGCACATTGCGTAGCTCAAGATTTGGCAATGTCAAGGGAATAGCTGTTGTTTTAAGAAAAAGTTTGGATGTGTAGATGAATTAGTACAACAGCAGCCAACTGTAGGAAAAGCTTTGGTTCTTCAAGATATGAATCGTTATGTTTACTATCTGGTCACCAAAAATTCTTCATGGCAGAGACCTAGTTATGGACATCTATGGGAGGCTTTGCTGAATCTTAAAGCTCAGATGATGGAAAATGGAGTAACGAAACTAGCGGTTCCCAAGCTGGGTTGTGGACTGGATCGCTTAGATTGGAGGATAGTCCGAAATATGCTAGAAGTAGTTTTCCAGGAAACCAACGTCCAGGTTCTTGTTTGTTGTTATCAACCGGTTGCCTACCAAGACCAAGAAAAGAGTGTTGACTGTTACTTCCAACGACGCGGTGGATGCACCAGAGGAGATAGCTGCCGATACCGTCACCAGTCATCGAATTGGCGTCAAGATGGATTTACAGTTACGAGACGTAACGGTTTTAAAGAGGGGGCAGTGTTGCGATCCACTATTAGGCAACCCGTCAAACATACAAACGCCCGGGGCACAGCGTATTCTTCAGCATTCGAGAATCCTTCTACAAAGTTCTAGATAATGAGTCATATCTTAATGCAGGGTATATATAAGGCCGCTTATGAATGTAAGAGTTAGTCTATTCTTGAATGTCTAATATAAATTATAACGTTGTAAAGTGATAGCAGTTTTGAGCTTTTGAAGTATACATAAATGTGATATGCTGTGTCTAATGTTCATACAGCTTGTAGTATACATAAATAAATAGAAGTGTATAAATAAATAGTAGTGTTAGTGTTGTTAATGAACCTATGGTAAAAGAGTTAATTTAAGAAGATATTAGTGCTTGTAAATTCATTAGTGTAATAGTGCTTCATTGTTAAGTGGACTGAAAACATCTATAAATAAGGCATATACTGTTAATTAGACTTGTGAACAGTAAGTAATAAAGACGTTTGTTATTACTTGTTTTAAATTAAAGAAACGCGGTAGTAGTAGCGCGTTACACTATGGTGCCTCGAAATTTATCGAAATTAATTTGTAAGGCAGGCTGGGACTCGCGTTGAAGGAATTGCTAATAACTTGCGACTTACTAAGGTATATTCTATTACAAAATTATATTAGAAGACTATTTCAGTAGCAAATATTTAGAGGAAAAATGCAGTAATTATGGTTTAAGGTCGAACACATACCTAGTCCCATACACTTGAAATAAATTTGGACAAAATTCCCTACAATATTTAGTACCAACTTTGTTTAATAAACTAACATATCAATGTAAGCAATTCACAAACATGAGACTACTAAAGAACGATATAAAATATTTCCTTATTTCAGAATTTCACTAAATATAAATTCATTTAAGGATTATTTCTCTATATATTTGTACATTAAACAATAACAATAATGCGGTGTTTAGTTTATTATGATAATAAATAGAGGATTGAACCAATTAACATTAATGTATATAGAACAAGTTAGTGTAATAATAATGATATGTAAATCAATGGTCAAATTAAATTTGAACTTTTTTTTTATATTACTTGTCACTACCTGTGCTAAGCTGTTGCATCCAATTTACCTTAAGTTAGTTTTTAATTTGTTATTACAATGTAAATATTTTATTAATTTGTTGTTGAAATTTACTAAGGCGGCTCCGTGGCGTAGTGGTATGTGTGTGACCACTACGCCCAAGGTCCCGGGTTCGAATCCCGACACGGTCCGCTTGAAAAATGTTAGGCGAGCATTTTTCACAAAAATACACCCTCGTTCGGATGAGACGTAAAATGGAGGTCCCGTGTATGAGTGTTGTTACGCACGTTAAAGATCCCTACCTTGCTTGGAACAACAAGGGTTCGGCAAAATTCCAAATTTTCCAGATAAAAAAAACTCGCTTCCTGGCCAATGTAGTACCTTCGGGTGGAGCATTGGAAAATCAAATGTAATGTTAAAATTTACTGTGTAAATACCTAAATGTAGGATACTATTGAATCTATTGAACCTATGTAATTAGAATTAGATAGATATAATGGAAATGTATCGTTTTTAGATAGTTATGTAAACAATGTAAATTAATTTTGGTGTTTGCTAACCTTAAAATCAGATGTGGAACAGAATACTTTAATTATACTTAATTTAGAGCTAGGACAGTACTATTAAGGGAAAAACAAAACTTTTTAAAGAATGTACTAAATTTAAAAATTGTTTTATAAATAATTCCATTACTGTATTTGACGCACCTTGTCAAGCAGTACGCCAGCTTAAGGTGGATTTGATGTATTTAAGAAAATAAAAGCTATTTAAATTTGAATTATTATTAATTATTATTATATTACATGGGCAACGTATTAAAGAATGAATATTGTCTAATGCGTGATTGGATGTGATGGTTTAAGATTTGTAAACTATACCTAGGTGAATTTTAATGTCTAGTAGTTGGTTCGGCTATATAAGGAAGCAGGGTGGATTTTATTTTTCGACAGTGGCGCTAACAAGCTGATTAAAAGTATGAACTAAAGTGTCAATAATTGAGAATTTGCCAAATTCGGACTATAGTTTGGCGGGTTTTTAGAGGAAAAATATTGAATTGATACATTGAAATTACTTTATAAGTGTTTTTATATTTGAAAATGGCCGATAAGGCTGATCAAGGTAATGTATCATTTTATTTGACACTCCGTATAAGTAGTATCTGTTTTTAGAAACATTTGACGAAGCTGTCGAAGAGCGTGTTATTAACGAGGAATATAAAATATGGAAGAAAAACACCCATTTCTATACGATTTGGTGATGACCCACGCATTAGAATGGCCTTCGTTAACTGCACAATGGCTGCCCGATGTAACGCGTCCCGAAGGAAAAGAGTATTCAGTTCATCGTCTTATACTAGGCACTCATACATCAGATGAACAGAACCATCTTTTAATTGCTAGTGTTCAGTTGCCCAATGAAGATGCTCAATTTGATGCTTCACATTACGATAACGAAAAAGGAGAGTTTGGAGGTTTTGGATCAGTATCTGGTAAAATTGAGATTGAAATCAAAATTAATCACGAAGGTGAAGTCAATAGAGCTCGTTATATGCCGCAAAATCCTTGCGTTATTGCTACAAAAACACCTTCCAGTGATGTTCTCGGTATGTATACCTTTTTCTCTAATTTAGAAACGACTGTGATCACCTCAGACGAGGGTGTATTGCCTATTTGGGTAAATCCAGGCTTGACATTTTGTAACTCTAATTTACGTTAGTCAAATATGTTTTGACCCACTTACGATATGATTTTGAAACTGAATTTTGGAGGATGATGTTATATTTTATTGACTGATGATTGTATGACATTGCTGAGGGTCAAGATAGTGTTTGTGAGATAGTCATGTTAGGTTTGTCAGGACAAAAGTTTCAGAGTTGTTATTCGCATAGAGAGAAGTGCACGTAAGATAGAGCAGAGTATATGGCACTTTGAATTATTTAATACATAGCAGCTATTAGTCGGGTCCGGTGTACAATGCGTGACTTGTTAAAAATAACTAAAAATTATTAGAAACCATATGCAATCACATTCGTCTTCAAATATTAATTAAAAATTTGTTGGTTTTTCAGTAAATTTGGTTTAATTAAATTCCAAAATTTGGGACTACTTAGTGAAGTGTCACACGATCGTAGATGAATTTACAATGCGCCCTTGATACTATTAGAACAATGGCCTCATCTTATGAAATCTTTGAAAGTTGAAAAGCTTTTAAAACTCTTGACATTATATGAGTCTAAACAATAACATATTCTCCGCAGTATGAAATTTAAATATCAATGCGCGTCACAACAAAGAAGACTTTCAAGAAGTGATTAATAAACACGTAAGTTTTTGTATAGGTCATTGACATAGCATAATTTATGAAAAAATGATGGCTGCATTCAGTTCAATCTTGCATTCCTACATTGTCATTTTTTTTTATATTGATAATATGATTGAAGTTTTGCAGATTTTTGAGTGGAAACATAGACAACGCTTATAAGTTGAAAACAAATGCAGCACATCATAAAATGAAATGTTATTTAAAAACAGATAGTTTTGCATTTTTGTACATGTATGTTTTTTCTTTAAAATAAATCGGTACCCTTTTATTACTATTGTAACGTCAAGCTCTCCCACTAACAACAACCATACGCATATGACAAATTTCGCAGTACTTAAATGTCAAAGGTGCAAATTTGCGTTGTTTTCCAATTGTGTTGCAGTAATTGTTCTGCTACAGTGATGTATCTTTCACAATTGCTTGATTATATGTTTTCATTTAACCCGGGAGAAGGCACATGGCGGGGAAAAGACCGCAACGGGAATTATTTTGCTTTTACAGACATATGAATTATGTATAAAACTGTCGCTCCACCTCCTAATCGTCACTAAGTTAGTGGAGGGAGATTCGCAACTGTTCCCACTTAGTTATCTGGTGACAGTGCCCCATAGTGTGCGTTGTGCGAATGTCTCTTGTCTGTGCGGTATTTTCCACCCACTCCAGTTACAAAATTTTGTGCTAAAATGGATACTGAAGAACGTAATAGGATATGTCGAATATTAATTAGTGATGAAAAAGAAGAACGGAACACTATTCTTCGGCAAGTACAGGATAGAGTTAGAAAATTCTTTTTGAAAATGATAGTGACGAACATGATATTCTAAATGAAGATGATTTCGAAGGTGACGAGAACGACGTTGACGTTAGTGATCACAATACTGATACTGAAGAATCTGCAGATGAATGTCCTGAGACATTTGCTCTATTGAATAATAGCCTTTTCTACTTATCAAGAGATGGAAACAAGATGGAATATGCACAAAGGAACCGCTGTTGGTCGCCGGAGAATAAGAACAAAAAATATAGTATCACATTTGTCGGGACCAAAACGTGAAGCTAAGAATGTATCATCAGCAATTGAATCCTGGTCACTGTTTTTTCCAGATGAAACTTTGAATACTATAGTCGGATATAGAAATATTTGGATTGCAAATTACGGATCAAAGTTTGAACGGGAACGAGATGCTTTACCGACTAATAGGGTGGAACTAAAGGCAGTTATAGGAATTCTATATCTTCAGGCGTTTTGAAAACATCACACCAATTTAGAAGAGCTCTATTCCAAAGATTATACTAGGGTAGATTTTTTCACAATGACCATGAACATAAAACGGCTACGTTTTTTATTATGTGCGGTTCGTTTTGACGACATAAATTCTAGGACTAAATGTATGAAATTTGACAAATTGTGACCTGTAAGGGAATTGTTTGACAGGTTTGTTGCGAAAATTACTACAGTGTCAGGGAATACGTTACCATAGACGAAATGTTGGAAGCGTTCCGCAGTCGCTGTTCATTTAGACAATATATTGCTAATAAACTTGCAAAATACGGAATTAAAATTTTTTCACTGGCTGATGCTTGGACCTATTACACACTGAATATGGAAATCTAGGTGGGAACTCAGCTGGACAGTCCCTTTCGTCTGAACAACAGTGGTCAAAGTTGAAACTTAATTTTTTTTCAGAATGCACCACGTTGTGAGCGCTAGCGAAACTAAATTTTTGTCATCACGCCCTACGTTGGATGGGCCAGTGAAACTTATATTTTTTGTTGTTCATTTTCAGCCCCAATTTTATTGTTGTTTGGGCCCTAAACGTTGCGGCATCACTGAAACGTTATTTCTTCTACATTAAGGCGCTAGTGAACAAAAGTCTTCCGACATAGCTAGGGGTCTATTCCTGGGTAGAGCAATAAGAAGGGGGGGGGGGTTTAAGTCGAATTCTATTTGCAAACCAAAGCCAAGCTAAATCAAATAGGCACCACCATGTCCTGAGATAATTACGATAATTACAAAGCATAGTTCTAAGGGCGGACGTGGAAACCCAAAGATAAAATGATTGCCTTCGTTAACAAAAACCTGTCTTAACAAAATAAGACACAGCTCCTGTAAGAAATTGCAAAGATTAAATAAATAAAAAAAGTAGAACACCATTTGTGTTCTATAAAAGTATATTAAAATAAAAAAATGTATATCCAATATAATATTGGCACCAAATTATTACTCAGAAAAATTTTTATCTTTATGCAATTAGATTTGATCGCATTTGACCAAAATAAAAGCCTTAAATTTGAACTAATTGTTTACTAAAAAAACTCTTTTAAAATATCGGAACTTGTAACAAAAAAAATTGTCATTATCAACTACATCAAAGTTAAAGTTTTGACCTTTTTTTTTTAACAACCAACTATACTTTAAACATGAACCTGTTATAAATATTAAAGTTATAATAATTTGTAAGCATAACACACTGAATTACGTTCTAACCTGGGCAGATCTTTTCAGGTAGATTACAATTACTAGAATCTTACATAATGAGAATTTGAACTTTCATATTTACGTTTAATAATTTATGTATAGATAAAAGCTGATCACAAAAATAGGAATGTTTTGTTTAAATTCCATTACAGCTGCACAAAGCATCTGCTTTCAAGACAACATCTGTCAACTGTGCAAAACAAAAAAAATATGACATCGAAAACATACGTTGAAATTATCGAAGGTTCATATGGAACAAAGCTTGTTATTATAGAAAGCTAATCTGATAAAATTTTGTTCTACGGCTTATAAAACCAGTTCAACAATTAATTGAAATTTACACAATTTACATGTTGTAAAAATAATAGCAAGTTTACGTGCTCTAACCTTTAAAACACATGCATGAAATATCTTATAACTAATAACGAACCAAAACTGCTTTTGTTACTTCACGATAAATTGAGACGGAAATTTCGTTCTTCAAACAAAGTTACCAGCCATTCTAATTAGATACGACTCCATCCAAATTAACTTCTATAATTTCTTATCAGACACATTTCTTATTAGACAAATTTCAAATCGACTGTTCCTAAATAACGGTAATTCTAAATTTTTGGATCCTACATGACGAATTCTACATGTTTCATTCTACGTGTCGCATTCTACATGTCGCATTGTACAGGTCGCGCTAAATAAATTAATTCAAATTAAATTAGTTCGTAAAATATATACTTTACCAACCGTTAGTAGAAGATATCTCAATAATTAATAATTGATGCGAAGGTTGTCAGCCTCTAGCCGAAAATACATCTTAACAAAGCTGTTGCCAGCGGCCGACTAACTTATCGAAACTAGAACCGAGTGGTTGGGACGTTAGATGCGTGGAATACGAAATAAACAACTAGAGATGCACTTGGAAATAGCTTTATGTGTCACATATATTAATATAAGTAGATCAATAAGGAACAATGCACGCTTAGCGCATTATTCTTGTAATTCAATGCAAATAATTATAACTGAAAATAAAAATGTCACAAAGTGTTGGTGAACGTCTGGTGCAACCAATATCGGAAGAGGCCATAATGTGACGACCGATAATTGGTACACGCCTATACCACTTGAGCAAAATTTACTTACTAGGTATAACCTGACCCTCATCGGGACAATGCGATAGAACAAAAGAGAAGTCCCGCTATTGTTTGATGAAACAAAAGGTAAACCAGTATGCAGCAGTATTTTTGGATATCAAGACGACGCCCTCCTTCTTTCATATGTTCCAAAGAAAAATAACGTGGTACTACTGCTTTCAACCAGGCAATGACGACGATAGCATTGACAAAGTCTCTGCAGGAGCTAAAAAACCTAACATGTATACGTCTTATAACCTTACTAAAGACGGTGTCGATGTTGTGGACAAATTGAAAGGTGAATATTCAGTGTCTAGGAAAAGCAATCGTTGGCCTTTTACTTTATTCTATTCGATGCTAAATATTGCACAAACCAACAGCTCGTGATTCTACAAGACAAAACTGATAAAAAGTAGAAGATCACTTCTAAAAACTCTTGCTATTGAACTTTGCAGAGAACATATGGAATCCCGTGTTGGAGTACGAAGCGTGCTCAGTGGAGTGAAACGAAAACTCTGAGAATATCTTGGAATAAAGTCTCACTCTGTTGCAGAAACCTCCAATAACTCAGAAGGAAGATGTTCTTACTGTGATAAAAAAAAAATTGGAAAACAAAGACAACTTACAATCAATGTTCCAAATGCATATGCAGAGAACATACAACTTTTACGTGTGTTAGTTGCGTCAACGGCAACCAAGATGACAATGAAGAAAGTGATGAATTATTTTAATCATTCTTTGTGTGCATAATAATTATTGTAAACATTATTGCGATGCATAAAAATTATTCGCAAATGCAGGAAAGCTAAAGAACAATGGATTGACACAAAGTGCAAAGAGTTACAAACTAAGATGGAAATAGGAAAGACAGACGAAGCATACAAACTAATTAGAACGAATTTTAGGGATATAAAACCGTATAGCAAAAATATAAGGGACACACAAGGAAACGTCATTATAGAAAACGTAGAGAAATTGAGTAGATGGCAAGAATATATAGGGAATTTATAAGCAGGAGAGGAACTAACTGCATTAGAAAATGAATCAGACATTGAAAATGATGACTTGGGATATCCTATACTTAGAGATGAATTTGAATTAGCATTGAAGGGTCTGAAAAATGGTAAGGCGCCGGGTACAGATAAGGTGCAAGCGGAGACTCTAAAAGCCGCTGGTCAAGCAGTAACAGAACGTCTCTTCCAACTTGTAAGCTATATGTATGAGACAGGCGAGATACCCAAAGATTTCAAACGTAGCATCATAGTAACTATACCAAAAAAGAAAGGCGCGGATAGATGTGAAAATTTTCAAACAACAAGTTTGACTGTACACGTATCAAAAATATTAACTAGAATTGTACAAAGACGAATGGAAAAATGGGCTGAAGAAATACTAGGAGAAGACCAATTTGGGTTTAGGCGAAACAGGGGAACACGGGAGGCTATTTTAGCTCTGAGGGTGATAATGGAGAAAACAATAGAAAAAGGGGAAAGCGTGTATATAGGGTTTGTAGATCTGGAAAAAGCATTTGACAATGTAAAATAGAAAAAAATGTTCGAAATACTCAAAAAGATTGGAATGAGTTTGTTTGGTCTTTTTTATTATTTTATTAAATTTAATTTGAAGACGACTCGCCCTGTATCCTATTAATGTAGACATTGGAAATATGCATCCTGAATACCTCACCCTTTTATCACGAAGGTCACGCTGTGATCAGTTTCGAACAAGTAGAAACTTGTTTTGACCTGCTTGCACCCCAATATAGAGTGTAATAACGGAGTCGAGTTAATCGTTTGAAACGTGAAGACGTTATTAACGCAACATACAATTCGGTATGTTTTCAAGCTCGCTCATGGTTCGTATGTAAAACATTAATTATCGTAGTGTTCGGAATAAAGGGTTGTAAATGTAATTACACAAGTGCTATTTATGGCCATAATAGTGCGAACTTTGTAAGTGAGAATAAACTGGTCGTTTAATGGATATTTCGCCTCGGCTTGCAGAGGAAGCATTACAACATCATAACCATACAGTCCATTAATTGCCGATTATTAATCATTGGACCAGCAAACTCCGTCCTTCGATAATATCTCCAGGTATGTACATGCTATATTCTAGCTACAACCTCATAGGTATGTCCAGAGTTATAGGGATAGACGGATAGTACATAGCTTATACAAAGAGCAAACAGCAGTAATAGAATTAGAGCAGGAACGTAGAGAAGTAAACATCAGGAAAGGGGTGAGACAGGGATGTGCCTTATCCTCATTAATTTTTAACTTGTACATTGAAGAGGCACTGAATACTGTCAAATGCAGGAAGACATTTGGAATTACTATGCAGGGACAGAACATTGATATGCTTAGATTTGCAGATGATATAGCGGTATTAGCATCTAGCAAGGGAGTTAGAAGCTGGTCTCAATGAAATGGAAACGGTTCTAACAGGGAGATACGGTATGAAAATTAACAAAAGTAAAATTAAAGTACTAGTATGCAAAGGAGGGAAAAATAAATCAAAAACAAGAATACAAATAGGTAACAAGAACTTACAAGAGGTTAAGGATTTCTGCTACCTAGGAAGCCAAATAACGCAAGATGGGAAAAGCACAAAGATATAAAACAAAGATTAGCACAAGGTCGTTACATTTAACAAGAAAAGCAACTACTGTGCTCAAAGACCACAAACATAGAAACAAGGAAAAGATTGCTTAAAACATATGTGTGGAGCATAGCACTGTACGGCTGTGAAGCCTGGACAGTAGGAGAAGAAAAAGGTAGAAGCCTTTGAAATGTGGTGCTACAGACGATTGATGAAGATATCATGGACAGACAAAGTTAAGAACGAAGAGGTACTAAAAATGGTAGGGGAAGAAAAAAATATGTGGAAAACGGTAAAAATAGGAGAGATAGGATGATAGGCCACATACTACGGCATGAGGGAATAGAGCGGAATATACTATAAGCAGAGATAGGAAAAAAGAGAAGAAGAGGTAGACCTAGGTTAGACTACTGCACACAGATAGTGAAAGATGTAGGCTGTAGGAGTTTCAGGAAATGTGGGCTAGCTCAGAATAGAAATCAATGGAGGTACGCATCCAACCAGTCCCAAGATGGATAAATTAATGACGAAGAAAGTAACTGCACTTAAACATGATATTTATTACAAGCAACTACAAGCATTGGATGGGAAATATTCTCGAATAATGGTAATTGCGTGAATGCATTTACTGGAAAACTATTATTTCGGCAAATGTCTAAGTGTTGGGGGATCTTGGCAGCCACAGGTTGCTTAACCCCCTTCAATAAATCTCAGTGGAATAGGGCATAATATTAGAAAACAATATAAGGGGAACCGAGCTGTATTGATGTGTGAGAATTTCAGGGAACTATGTAGCTTAGTTTAGAAAATAAATAAGTGCAGATACATGTCCAACCAGTTTTGAGACGGGAAACTCAATGATGAAAAAATGCAATAAATGCAATAAATCTGATGATTATTATAAACAACTAGTTGTTTGTTGTGAAATATCTGCAATTAATGTTGACTGTGCTAAAAGATATATTGGAAAAAATATTAAATCAGTAAATGTTCAAGTGCTGGGGGAAATTGGTAGCCACAGGCTGCTTACTTCCCTTTGCAACCATTGAATGTCTGAGAAATAGGGTATATAATTGTAAAACAATAGAAGGAGACCAAACTGCATCTAACAAGAAAGAACGGCGCCTATGATGAAAGACAACAAACATAGAACAAAAAGTTGTTGAAAGCGTAGGTGTGAAGCACAGCACAGACAGTATTCCTACGAAATACGAGCAGTCTGAAAAGCAGACAGAAGAACAGTAGCAGCCTTTGAAATGCCGTGCTTCAGATGTATGAGGATGGACAGACAAAGGTAATAACAAATAGGTTATAGGAACAGTAAGGGAACAAGGATATCTTTGAGAAAAAAATATGAGAAATAGAAGGGCAGAATACGTTCTAAGGCATTTTTGGGGAATAGTATGGGATATAGGACAAGCAGAGATAGGAAAAAAGAGGGGATGTAGACCTAGATCAGATAGTGATAGATGCAGACTGCAAATTTCGGGGAAATCTGTAGGTTAGTTCAGAATAGGAAACAATGATGGTACGCGTAAAATAAAACACATTAAAAAATAAAGATTATTAATAGTCGCCATCTCATGATGGTGATTCTATTTTTATGTTGCGGTCTTTTCCACCATGTTCGCCCGCTTACATTCTAAATTTAATGCGTCTTCTCCTGGGTTAATATTCTCTTACCTTATTAACTATTTCGAACTCTTTTACAAAACAAATCAATTATTCAACGTTATTTTCGTGTGTGCATGCATTGTGCAAGTTCTCTTCGACATTGATATATATGAGTATTGTCATGTTGGCGATAGATAGAGTCAAATAAATAAACAAGCCCATAAAATTCGATAAAAGTTACTCTTTATATAATTGAATAAAATTAAGCTCGAGTGTACAAATAGATTGTTGTATTCTAGCTTCTGCATTATAGTATAGAAAGCTAAGTATTCTTACATTACCGTAAACGAGGTATATGCGACACAAAGACAGTTGGTAACGCTAATCTATAATCTGGAAATTAGTGCGCCCATCTGTCAATGATGTCACACTCTATGCAAATTATTACACGTAAATGACGAAATATGCAAAATTCATAAAAGGTATTATAAAAAACCCCACACACGGGGAACTTACGTGAATATGTAAGCGTCTCACGGAATTACTTCCTTCGGGGTTGCGCGTGGCTCCCTTTCGGATTATTTAAAGATGGTTCTCATGGTGTCCTTTGGGATTGCTCCAGGCTAGCGATTGCAGGGCTCTCTTCCGGATTATTTAACGATGATTCTCAGGGCGTGGACTTCTACCAGATTGTATCAAGATTTATATCTTCTTCCTGTATGTAGAGGTAACGACGGGAACGGGTTTATAGGGAACGATAAACAAAGATAAGCAAGAGAAAAAGGAATCTACATAATAAAAATAAAGATTCGATACCAGACCCAACACCACTCTTGTCGACGTTCAAAAGCAAAGTCCTCGCGTCTTGCGGAAAACTTCCCACTTTTCTTCTCCCGCACGCGTCGGCGCGATCTGGCGCAAACGCACTCTGTAGTGACGAAAGTACGCGCAACAAGTCTTTCAAATTTAAGGCGCGAAATTCCCACACTTATTTAAAAATGTCTAGTGCCGATTTTCGGCACGTAACAGTATTTAATAGACTAAGGAGAAAAAATGAAGTGAACAAAAATGCAGAGTACTGGTTCTTTTTACTAAGCATTGTACATTTTCAAAATATAATCTATAAAAATATATTTAATGAGTTCAAGGCAACTTTCCGGAGAATATAAAAACGTTGCCAATAAAAAGTTTCTTGGAGTTCGCGTTGACCATTCGAACAGTGAAGGCGAAACAAGTTTTATTATCAATTAAACATCGTGTGCATATTTAAAACAAGTTTAAAACACAGGTATAGTGTTAACCACATTCCTAACCTCACCCTGCTTTTCACAAATATATGATAAATTATCAATCACCCAAACACCAAACCACCATAACCATAAAATGAACTTTGTACATGCCCTAAAAAACAACCCAACCATAAATAACAAACAACCAAAGGATATTTTTCCATCAAAATAAAACGCAATAGTATTCAATTGTGTAGAAGATACAAAACTAGAAGACTACATAAATGCATTAGTGGAAAATATTGACCCAAAGAATATTACATTTGCATCAAGAATGTCCCAAAACCGTATTTGTATTTACTTAACATCTAAGAAACTAGCTGACGAGTATGTAAAGAAATACCCGATCATGAAAATCGGACATTCCAAAGTTGAAATTCGTAGACTGTAGACAGCAACAACACGTATAATTATATCAAATGTGTGCCGTACAGAAGACGAACTTGCCAAAATTAACATACTCCCAATAAGCGGACTATCATTTATTAAAGCAGCATTTACTGAAACAAAATTTAACTATATTTTAAGTTTACGACATGAAATATACGTGAAACAAAACGAAAACCTCAATGTACCTGAATCAATATTAGTAACATACGAAAATACAAATTACAGATTATTCTTATGTAAAGACACTTATTGTTACTTATGCAAACAAACCGGCCATCCTGCAAACAATTGCTACCAAAAACATACACAAGAAGAAATAAACTTAAACAAATCTATGACTATGACAAACCTAAATGAATTGAATACCAAAAAAAGAAACAACAATGACATAAGCCCAGATTCACCAACTGAAGAAACGAATATACCAGATATTAAAGGACAGGATAACACAAACAAAAATGGTAACACACAAATGGAAACAATAAATCAGATAAATACCCAAGAGACCAAAAATACCCGCTTACCAACAAAAATAATAAAAAATTAAAACAAGAACACTCACCAACAGAAAAAAACGAAACTACAACTCTAGAAAAAATAAGAGAAATAATAACCAACGAACCAACAAAATATATAATATCATTTGATGAATTCCAAGATTTTATAGAAAACACAGTAGGACAAGAAAAAATCCTAAAATTAAGCAGAAACTACACAAATGACACAGAACAACTAATACAAATTGTACAAGCTGTTCAAAAAATAACAGATAACACAAAAATAAAAACAAGAATTCAAAAGATAACAAAGAAAATAAAAACACAAATTCAAAAAGAAAAAACATCAAACTCGTCTGAATAAGACAAAATTATGAACATAATACAATGGAACTACAATGGTCTACAATCACACAAAGGAACTACAAAAACTAATCCAAGAAACAAACGCACATTATATTTGCCTACAAGAAACAAGCCTTAAAGAAGAATAAACTATAAACACCTATAACTTTATACAGTATCGAAAGGACAGGCAACAACAGCTCAATGCCAGTGGGGAAGTAGCAATTTTAGCAGATGAAAACAAGTATGTTCAAAACATAACCTTACATACAAATATAGAAGCGGTAGCAATCTCTATACAGATACCCCAAAAAGTTTCCTTATGCAGCATCTACCTCCCATCCCAGCTTAAACTCGGAAAAAAAACAGAAATAGGAAATATAAAACAACAATTACCTGCTCCACTTATAATCCTAATGGAAAACTTATATAACAGCGACCATTTTCCCATACACATACAAACCTGAGAAGATACCCCAAAACCCAATCAACATACTATTTACCATAAATGGATAATAAACAAAGACAAATGGCCAGAATACAATAAAAGACTAGAAAATAATACAAAAAACAAAGATTATCTCAAGAAAAAAAATATAAACGAAATCATAAAAAATTATACACAAGGTATAATAACAATAGCTCAAAAAACCGTCAAAAAAACAAATGGCACCAATAAGAAAACAGTACCATCGTGCAAAAACAAGCAAAGACAACAAAAAGGCCCTATATAGATATAGAAAAAACAAAACATTAGATAACCTATTGGAACTCAAAAGAACACAAGCATTAGCCAGACCTACAAATCCTACAAAGTAATAAGAAAGCTTGGGAAGAATACGTGTCTACATTAACACCCCTAATGCCCGACAAAGAATTATGGAAGAAAATCAAAAGAATAAAAAGAATGAACATAACACCATACCAGACAAACATAATATTTAAAGGAGACAAACCAATAAGAACACCCCAAGAAATAGCAGAAGCAATAGCAGATGAATTTGAAATATCTTCAAGAAATTCAATACACTCACAAAAACTTAATAACAAGAAAACCAACACAGAAAACAAAGAACATATGCACCAAACTGAAAAACACAACGATGCTCTAAGCCAACCTTTCACCCTGCAAGAACTCGCCCAAAGTATCCACCAGTTAAAAAATAACAAGAGTTCAGGACCTGACCAAATAATTCCCGAAATGATAAAAAATCTTCCAGAGGAAAACAAAAAAAAAGCTTCTTGACATATACAACTATATGTGGGAAAAAAATCTATACCTAGAAGTGGAATAAAGTAATAACACTAACAAATCCTGAAACCAAAAAAAGAAAAACAAACCCGACAAATTACCGTCCAATAGCCCTATCTAACATTTTATCCAAAATAATTAAAAGAACAGTAAATGGAAGACTAATATGGCATTTAGAAAAACAAGGACTGCTAAGCACAGCACAAGCGGGGCTTAGACAAAGCAGAACAACGACAGACCAAATACTCAAACTTAAAATAGAAGTAGAAAAAGCATTTGAACTAAAACAACACCTCACAGCAGTATTTCTAGATCTACAAAAAGCCTATGACACAACTTGGAAACATAAGCCTAACAACTTTAGCCAAATGTAACATTCAAGGAAATATAATACACTACATACAAGCTTTCTCCAAAACTGAAAATTTGCGTAAAAACCAATGGATGCCTTTTGAAACCAAGGGAGCAAGTTAATGAGCTACCCCAAAGCTGAAGTGCTTAGCCCGACTTTTTTTTTTAATAATAATAGATAAAATAACGGAAATAGTCAAGAAACCGACACAAATATTATTATTTGCAGATGACATAATAATAAACCACAAAGGTAACAACACACAATCAACTCAAAAACAACTACAAAAAACATAGATGCAATGAAAAAATGGGCAACAACTATTGGATTCAACTTCTCAACGACAAAATCAACTGCAATACATTTCTCCAGATGCAGGAAACAACATGCAGAGCCGAAACTAACACTGAAAGGAACAGAAATACCATTTGTGGAAAATACGAGATTCCTAGAAATAAACTTCGATACGAAGCTAACATGGGGAACACATATAACAGCACTCAAAAATCAATGTAACAAACAGATAAACATACTAAAAACCCTATCGAATATAAATTGCCGAGCACGCACCAAAACATTAATTAAACTATATATAACAACAATAAGGGCAAAATTAGATTACAACTCGATCACATACATCACAGTCGAACCTACCTACCTAAAAAAAACTAGATGTAATACAAAATACAGCCATTAGAATCGCAACAGGAGCATACAGAACAAGCCCCACAAACAGCATGGAATGCATTGCACACATACCACCACTAGAATTAAGAAGAAAACAGCTGACCTTAAAATATATAACTAAATTAGCCTCAAATACGAACATCGAAGTACACCATGATATCATCACCAAACGAAATAGAAAAATCAAAATAAGACATAAACCCCAACCCAAAAATATATAAAAGACACCTTTAAACAAATAAACGTATCCCTTCCAAAGATTCAACCAAAATACCTCCCCATCCACCCGCCATAGTTGCGGACACAAACAATGACTGATACCTCGCTCACCATATATTCAAAAAAGAACACAAACCCAGAGCTCATACGTCAATCCTTTCAAGCGATACGAGAAAAATACAAATCTCACAAATTTGTATTCACAAATGGCTCAAAACACCTAGAACATATTGCAGCAGCAATCCTATATCACAATAAACAAGAACAATATAGTCCCCACTGCGCCAACTACACCGCAGAATGCTACGTAATATGTTCAAATGCACTAAGTGTAATAGAATCATTGGAAAATGGAGTAGCAACTGATCTCATAATTAACCAAATACTTGACGCACTGTATACAGTAAGCATCGAACAAAAGAAAGAACTAATAATAATATGGATACCAGCTCACGTAGGCATCAAGGAAAACAAAGCTGTGGATAAGATAGCAAAACAACCAACAAACTCAAAAACCTATTTAAATACACCATCAACAGATATATAAAAAACAATAGTAAATAAAATAGAAAAACTATGGGACGCGAATTGGAAAAACACCAAAAATAATAAACTAAGGAAAATAAAAGACAATATAGAACCTTATAAATGGACCTCAGAACATAGAAGACGCCAAGTAATATTAACAAGGCTAAGAATAGGACACACAGTATATGCACATAAATACCTATTACAAAAAGATCCTTCATATTGTAATAGCTGCAATACACAAATAATAGTGGAACACATCTTAACAGACTGCATGAAATGCCAAGAAACAAGAAAAAAGTACAAAATTACGAAGGAAAATCTGAATGACAATAACAACATCAATCCACTACTATACTACCTAAAAGACATCGAATTATTAAAACACAATGTAAAAAAAACGCTAATAACTGAAGGTAGTTGAAGCGATGAATAAATAAATAAAAAAAAAGTTTCTTGGCAAAATAATGTCGATATTTCAACGAATTTTATAATTAGATAAATAAGATTAAAAAATAAGATAAGCAGAGTTTATTTGCGACATATTTCGTGAAAACGCAATCAATTTCTAAGTATATATAAAATGATTGTACTTTA
The DNA here is from genome assembly GCA_036346225.1 of Platerodrilus igneus. NCBI lineage: Eukaryota > Metazoa > Arthropoda > Insecta > Coleoptera > Lycidae > Platerodrilus > Platerodrilus igneus. The sequence continues at coordinate 263,280 of JARFIW010001028.1, forward strand.
AATATCTCTACCCTCAGTTCAATTTACCAATTGAAAACACAAGTTGTATAAAAAATAAGACCAAACTATGTTTTTGTGGTTCTTTATATTTGAAACTTTTTCATATAAACTTCTTAATTTCAGAGTTTTTATTAAAGCTCCTTAATAATTAATCACTTAATGCATTGTCCAACACGATTTAATTAAAAAAATTAGACAAATATAATTGATAAAGATGATCAAATCCGAGTGCCGTTTTACTGCTTCGTAGCGGAATTATTGCGGAGGAGAAACTACAAATCTATTGCATTTAACCGCAGAACAATTTGTAAACGCTGCCTATAAGAAAATAGAATTAAATTGTAAACTTATTTTTGTTAACTATAAATTCCTCTTAAAGAATATATTATGTCTGCTCTATCATACGGGCGGCAGAGCCTCGATAGATTATGAGGGGTTCCTGTTTGACGGTCAAGCCCAGTGTGAAAAGGATGTTGAATGGCTTTCAGTAAAAAGGGTCCTCTAAAGAGATCTTCCGGCCAGCTAAGCTTCTTCAGCTTAGGACAGAGCTATGAGCTAGGGTCGTAGGATGGTATACGATAAAACAAAAGAAATTTTATTGGACGCCACCGTATCTTAATGAATGTTATAATACGAAACTATCCGAAGATCAGATACAGAAATCTTCGGAAAAAGAAAAAAAATTATGACGAGCAACGTAAACAAAAATACTTACTTTAATCTCTGCAACCTGGAATGGGAACGACGATCTCGTGCTATCTGAAAATTTAACCACGCCTAAACATGTTCAAACTAGGACTTCATTAGAGCCTAGTCACTTTATCACAAAAAAAATTATAAAAAAATCCACCAGTCAAAATTATTGTTCAAAAAGTTTTAACTTTAACACCAATAATACTTTTCTTCAATACTACAATTTCATATTGCTAAACTGTTTGCTTCTGTAGGACAATTACTGTTGACTTTAAAGAAAGAAAATTTTACGACAACTTAAAAATTTTCTATTGATTTCTAAAAAAAAATGTCTATGTACATTGTTTATATAAACTTATCTATATGGAGACTTTTGAAATAGTTTCGTTATTACAATTTAATAGAAATCTCTAAACATTCGTGGAATGATTTTTTTTTTTATTTATTATTTAGTTACATAAATTACTTCAGTTCTCCACAAGAACTATATGACTTTCATTTTATATTACAGTGATTTCATGCTACTGGAATAGGATCCTGTTCAGTGTACAATAAACAAGTTACATATTGAAAAAAAAATTTGCAGATTATGACTCTACAGTTTTAATAGTTATCTCTAATAAACTCAAAGGTCTAAGCAAAATACTTTTTGTCGACATTGAACTTTACTTCAGGTGTACTAACACAACGGGGTTTTACCCAATGCTTCGGCAAACAATTCTTATCATATCATATGTTTTGTAAAGCAAACCTTTTACTACAACTTTATAACTTCGAACACAATCTTACAAAAACACTTTGAAAATATTAAGGTTAAATATGCCTTATCTAAATACTACATTTTTAACTAAATTTTATTTGAAGCAAATAAAATGAGCTATGCACTTTTGCAAAAATATCAAGAATTAATTTTAAATTAACTTGTGTATAGCTACTTCGAAAATTATTTGTGTTTTTTAAATGAAAGTTCCTTCGGAATAGTATAAGTATAAAAATGGAGGATGACTCACCGCTCGCTAGCCGTTTGTCTGCCGGTATTCTTTCTTTTAAAGATCTTTTTTAAACATCTGCATTCCTACTCTTACCGTTGAACGTGACTGACACAGGGGTCCGGAGTTGATCTTCATTCAAACCAATCCCATGTGGGGGCTTCCACTTTCCTGCCTAGCAACGATTGAAGCGGCCTTCCAATTTTGTGCTTGCTTTAAGATTAACGATTGTTTTTTTTTTATAATACACAATTTCCATTGTTTAATAATGTGTTACTTGAATTTAACATTTTAGCACTCGGAATTAAATTGTCTCCATATTCCATAATTAATATCTTAATTCTTTAAACTCTAAACTAATAAAAAAAGAACTTGCGCGTAAAAATATATCTACAACCATTTTTAGGTCGATGCTGTTACCAAGACGAAACTTATGGCACACGTTGGCTCCACTTAACTAATTTTTGGGACGGCATGTTTAATTAAAAACGTGCAGGCCCTGGATAATACTGGTTTTCGGACTACATCCCATATCAAAATGGCCTTTTCCACGAGGCAATCTTGGCTATTACAAGCATGCGCCGGGAAGGGAGATATCGAATCAAAATACAAACAACTAGAAGTTCACTTAAAGTGTACTTTTACTATTCTAATCTAGATGGCGTACTATGTATGAATTTATCATAAAAGGTTTCAATAGAAATTTGATATTTATAAGGTGTATTGAATAAAATAGTATATTTGAATAACAGAAAATCGTAGTTGTTACAAAATAAGGAAAAAACTCGAATTATGTAAATATTCAATTTCATAGAAAAGCATAATTATCGCTGGAATATGAAATATAAGTGCATAAAACCACTTGATTAAAAGAGTTTTCATTCTTAGCGACAAATAAATAGTATTTTTTCTGTGATGGGAAAAAAATTTGACATTTAATGTTTTTTAACAGATAAAATGTAACTTTTTATGAATTTACTTTTTTCTCTGCTCCCTCAACACTATTTCCACACATGTTCTGGTTCGATTATTTTTGTCTTAGTATTAAAACATAGATCAATTTTTGGGCTCTTTGGTTCTAAATGAAATAAGCTTGACAAAGATCATTTCATTTTTTAGGTTTTAAAAAACTGGTATTAAAGTCCAAAATACACAGAGCATCTATTCAATCTTTGTGCAATTTGAGAGACAGAGCGAGAGTAATGGGGGACTTTGTATAAAATTTCCATTTAATCTTCGCGGAGTTTAAATTTTGAGCTAAAAAAGGGACACAGAAAATGTCTAACTGACAAGTGCAAAAATTTATTACAAGGCGTTTGACAGTAGTTGTCTTATTTTATTTCGGATAATGTGATCTTAGTTTTTTGGCTCAAATTGGACGATTACCCTTTAAGTGAAGTTGAATGGCAAACTAATACGCATTTATTAACAGTCGTTACTTGTTGACGAAAATTCGTATGATCGTGAATACAATTGAAATACAACGTTAATAAGCAAATTTACGATGCAGAAACTACATAACACCTTCTTTAGATACTCGTTTTAAATGCGAGGAATAAATATTCAGAGCTGCTTCTGCTAAAATTTCTGAACAGCAACTTGCACTTAAAGATGCAGAAGTTGTCTATGCGATGGAGTAACGGGTACATCTATAATAAAGCAAAAAATCAAATTAATAACGAAACAAAAATAGCACTGTCATGAATAATTTTCATTTATTTTTACAGTCAATAAATGATAAGACTAACTAAAATGAAAACAATAACCGTCTGATAATCGATAGTGATAACATTATCTGTGATTACAATAAACGGTGTCCACTCAGTTTATATATACCTGCAGCAGGTTCAGAAACAAAAACAACTTCTTTGTAAATTGTATGATGAATTTTTAAACGTAGTACTAGTTGCTGCAATTTCTTGTTACACTTCTTGCAAACTGTTACAGCTGTTTTAGCTTTGTCATTTTTTTTCACTGTAATGCTTTCAATTAGGATTTTTTCTGCCACTCATATTTAAGATGTAACAGATTAAACTTTTGCAGTTGTAGAAGACATATTAACTAATATAAAATAAATTAATAAACTGATGCTGACACATGAAGGCCTGACAAATGAAATTTACTTTCATAAGCAGAACTCCGAATTTTTGTAGGTTTACAAGCACTGCAATCTGAACAGGATATGACTGAAATAGTACTGTCTAGCTAGTAACTGTGCATTTTCCAACTTGCTGAATGCTGATGCATATATTTTTGAATGTTTTACATTTGGAATAACACAATTATGGTCTTCTGGATGTAGGAAAGTTAAGAACGCTCTTAAATCACAATATAATGAAATTTCAATGTAATAATTTTAGGTGGGTTTTTACTATCGAAGAGTTTTATTTCCATCTGATAACGAATAATAAAAAAAAATGGATTTTTTTAAAAATCAATAATTTTTTATTTTTTAAAAATCGTTTTTTTCCAATGCTGATTATGATTAAATATGAAAGCGGGACAAACCTGGAGTGGAAAATAGTTTTGTTGATGGCTTAGATTTAATGTTTTTTCTTTAGGATTTATTTTAGGATACCTCGCCAGATTTGAGGTTAAGAAATTGTTTTTAGGAAAGTGTATTTGTAGGTGTACTGAAATTATTTTTTGTTAATAGAGGTTAAGTTTTGTTGAAAATAAAAAGATGGCCGAATACCTATTATTTACAGTTACATTCAAGTATTGAGAGCAGATGGGAAATATTTTGTATTTATTAATCACCATGATTCGTTTATAATTCAAGAACTTTGTTGGCTGTTTTGTAGAGAGAAATCTATTAACCTGAATAGCTGCAATCAAAGGCCATTGGCTGTTCTCTTTGTAATATAACCTACAATTTAATATTTGTTCACTATGTTTGGACTACTTTTCTAATATCAGACAAAATTATTTGTTATGGTTAGGTTTAGGTTGATTTTTATTTCAATTTATTTAGGAAATAGGTGAAGTCAGTTAATTTTAAATGACATCCAGCTTTTAGAAAAAGTATTTAGTTTACACTTTTATTTTACTATGACCAAAGCAAGGGAGTATTATGCGGAATAACTGTCTTGTATATATAAATAACATTAAAAAAATTGCTGTGAACGGTGCTTTGGAGCGCCTCGATTTTGATAGAGAAAAACTTTTCAGGACCAATGTTAATGTAGCGTACAATTTTTGTATTTGTCATGTTAATTATTATTTTTGTATTAATTTATTTTTCTTTATTTTCGTCTCTCATTTATCCATAAGAACACACTCCTACACCACTGCAGTTTGCCAACCCACCCTTAAGGGCAAATCAAAATTTCATTCATTTAATGTTTATTTTACTTGTAACAACCCTTGGATGCTTGTTACAGTTTGTGCTTCAGTGCACTTGATACTATTTTACATATAGAAGGAAGTTGTAACCTTTACTTTTTTTAATGTTGATGTTATTTTTAATGATTTCTACAGATTTTTTGATTTGTTTCATTAGAAATAAAAGTGTGACCTATTTCCTGTCAGTATTTTGTCAATATTGATCTGTAGTATTGGCTAATCTGGAGACATTGTTTGTTTATTTATCCTGGCATGTACTGATCGCCTGTGTTTTCCCAATGCATATCATACCACAACTGCAAGGTATGCTGTATACATCTGGCGAATTAAGGTGTTTAAATTGTGCCAAAAACATCCTTACAGTCGTTTTCTATTAAACTTAGAATCTTAAAGAGATTGTAGTATCTACGAGACTTTAGTGGTGGGCTTGTAAATGGTTTTGCAAAAGTGCTTTTAGCTTTATTGGGCGTGAGAGTGTGTATGTTCAGAACTTGTGTAGTAGATCGTTTCATGATGATGCATCTTACAACAGTAAATGAAACTTCAACATACGGTCGACTTTATTAGTTTCTAATACGACATAATCCAAACCTGAAAGTCATTAATCATAATCCCAGCCACAAAATCTTCATATATCATTTAAGAATTATATTAATAAGCTAAGTATGATGAGACCTTTTGCTTGATAGTTTTCTTCCAATTAAAAATAGATTGTTATTATTATTATAGTTATATTCTAACAACTTGTTGCAGTTTTTGACTACACTAAACATCCAAGTAAACCTGATCCAAATGGTGAGTGTCATCCAGATCTACGTCTTCGGGGACATCAAAAAGAAGGTTATGGCTTGTCCTGGAATCCTAATTTGAATGGGTATTTGCTGTCGGCCAGTGATGATCATACAATTTGCTTGTGGGATATAAATGCAACTCCTAAAGATAATCGCATTATTGATGCTAAGACTATTTTTACCGGACATACTGCTGTAGTCGAGGATGTTGCATGGCATCTTTTACATGAAAGCCTTTTTGGATCAGTTGCTGATGATCAGAAGTTGATGGTGTGGGACACACGTTGTAATAATACAAGTAAACCAAGCCATACTGTTGATGCACATACAGCCGAAGTCAATTGTTTAAGCTTCAATCCGTACTCTGAATTTATTTTGGCAACAGGTTTGTATGTTTTTTTTTATTTCAGTAATAGGGATAGTGATACCCATTAATGTTTGTACCTGGTTATCTGAAATTAATACCAAGATTTTACCTGTTACTCAATGACCTATAATCGCTCGTTACACGATAGTTATCTATTATACTATAAATATCCGATCAAAAATGTCATAATGTTGCCGATATCTGAAAATTGACGTACAATAAATACACTAAAACTGCCGGTAATTTGAATTTTGTGTGGAAGAAAAGAAAATCAGTTCAGTCCCATTTATAAATCCATTTACATTTACGGCATGTAATATTATATACCTAAAAATGGATTAATTAAAAGGATGTGTGCTCTTAACTATTTTTAAATCACAATCTTGTTAGAAACGACATACGGCACCGTTCTGAAAAAGCCATATCTTGTCTAAAAACACAAACTGGTACAGATTCTCTTTTGTCACTTTCATGACTTCAAGAATGGAATTCCTTTTATCTGCAATATTTAGCAGTTCCATTACACCTCATCTTTTTGCTATTTAAATCTAATATTGTGGAAGTCTGTATTCAGGGATCGTTTACTACCATTAAGAAGCTCCTTATGCTTTATATTCTACTATAAAGTATGAACAGAAACATGATAAATCTAAAATAATTACATATTGCACTATAGATTTAACTTGGAAATGAATACTTACGATTTTCATACAACATACAAAGGAGATCAAATTAGCAACAAATTGTTTACTTGTACGTCTAAATGAATCCTATTCATTGTTTTCAATCACTCGAGTTCAGTATAACGTTAATATGAATTCTCAAAAGAACCGTTTGAAGCAAAAACCAGTCAAATATCAACGTATAAAAATAAAAATTCATGTCATGGACACAAACTAAACTATGAATAACATATAACCTAAAACATTTCGTCAACATTTAATATTCGACTTAAAATTGTTGGTAACATTACACATTGCTACGCTCAAATCAAAACTGCAACATAGATATTGTACGGTATTAAATTGGCAAACATCTGCGTAAATAGTTAGTACATGTGTGACAATGACAAGATCTGTGTATAAATTACGAGCACTATATACTGGGTTGGGATACAGTATGGAACTACGTAAATATCTTTAAAACAAAAAGGTCAATATTTATAAAACTTTGTGGATAAGTGCAATGAGAGAAAATGCATCTGATGTGATATTTTTTTGTTAATAATGCACTTCTGATTTAACCGGGTGCTACGTGCAGTGACGTAGCCTAAATAAACCTAAAACGAAACAGTATCACCGGGCTCAGTCGGCGAGTGGGCGGGGTATTATACATATAAGCACGTAAAGGAAAGCCTGGAAAAAATAGGAAAAAAAATATACACTCACTAACCTATTCATTTCGAATTTTATGTTCTTTTGCTTACCTATTTGCTTCATACTTCTAACATTCCATGCTTCGACTTGCAAAATGTTCCCGACTTTTATTCTGAACTTTCCGATCGCATCCTCTGATAGTCCCCTCCTGGGGATCCGAATGTAGGGACTAATTTAGGTACACTGTACTTGGGAGATAATGTGGTGGTTTTCCGTTGCCTTCCACATCGCAGTAGCGTGTTTTAGACTGCCATACCGACCTCTATAGTCTCTGCCAATCTCAGTACCGAAGGAGCCGATGCTCTCTTTCGGCGACCTGTCTTAGTCTGGTTCCTCACTAACGACCCTACTACTTTGGTTGGACTTGTAGTTTGACTCTTTAGCTCATTAGAACACTCAAGCCATTTTGCCTGTTCGAGTAATCTAGAACTTCGGCAAGGTGCAGGTCTGATCAAAATGGATTATTAGTTTACACAGGTTAAATAAATTCGCATCTTACATGCAAGATAAATAGTTTAGAATAAAGTTTTAAAGACAGATGTGATTATTTTCAAAGAAAAGCTCAATCGCCTTTTTATTTTATAACTATTTTCTCTGGAGGGGTTTATTTTTATATCCCCAAATGTGACCAGTAACCTTTGAGGAAGGATTCTCTTAAAATGATGGAACGCAATTATCTTCCGACTATGCTAGGGGTCTATTCCTTGGGCAGAGCTTATGAGGATTGGTTGTGGTTCTTTTTACAAAGCATTATTTTATTACTAGGGCTAGATTCTCGACAAAAGAGGGGTTTAAACAGGGCGCCACCAAGTCTGTAATTTTAAACACAGGGTTTCCTTAAGGGGGACTTGGGCGTCCTTAAGGAGAAATACGTATTAACTGCTGATGCAGGAGCTGTAAAGAAAATTTAATTAAATATACTAAAATGAGGATACAAGAAGTTTTCTCTTGCTGCCTCATCTAAAAAAACAACAAAGGTTAATCAGGCAATAATAATATGAACACAGGTTTTGTTCTTTAAATACTGCAAAGGCTATTAAAGCTTCTTATTAAATCGGGTTTGCTACTTTACTCTATTTGGTATTATTCATGTCACCTTATTTCTGAACGTACTTGTTCAGAATAAAACAATTAATTAAGAAAATGTTGTTTCTTTAATTAAAAATGGCACTTTCATATAAATTGTAGATATAAAATTTATGTTTAAGAAAAGATAATACAAGCTTCATCTACTCATAAGGTAAAATTATATATATACAAAGAAAAATATCAAGACTTCAAAGGTTAATTTAGTTACAAAAATCTAATTTGAATTTATACCAGAAATGTCAGATCTGCTTTTTTTGTTTACACTTTATAAAACTTTAACTACTTCTCTATTAATTCATTATTTAAAAATCGTAAGTGAAATCATCCATAAATGAAACATCAATAAGAACTCTTTAAGTTCACATTATTATATAAAATTTAATAACTGTAATTGTATTGAACTAATTTTGTCAACAGAAATTTACTAAGGTCCCTTTTTAATATGCGAAATTGATTTGTCAAAATAGATAGTTACAAAAATATTTTCTGAAGCAGCCTGGTATTAAAGATCTCCAAATGTAGACATGATGCAAGAATCATTTAATCTCTTACCTTGGCTCTGCAGGTGTTCTTTACATGTTGTCTTCACTACATGTTTGGGCAGGTGTTTATACATACATTTTCAGAAAGCAAGTGACGTCAAATTCACATGTTCCAGCGAACACGAACAGCTGTGTGACCCTTGGACTGGACCATGCTAACTTCCATGCGTTTTTGTTATACGCACGAACTGGACCAACAAAATTCCAATACTTTCAAAAGCGTCTTCGGACTTAATTTGTAAACCATAAAAATTTCTACCTACTTTGTAGAACGTTTCTTTTACATTCCAACTTATTGCTTTTCCATAATATAACACAAAATCCAACTATCCATCGTACGGTTGAAGGACGTTCATATTTTACATTCACAGATGTAAAAGTAGAATTTGATCTTCGATTAAACACAGCCTGTTTGCTGCTTTAGTTTTGTAAAACCAGATAATACAAAACGACTTCTTAAAGTTGTTAATTATAATATAAAAATCTAGTTGACGAATTCTACGAAGCGTTGAAAAACATATCTTATCGTACTTTTACGAAATCGTTAAAGAATTGTTTTCTGTGTTATTTACACAAATGTCCAAAGAATTATTAAATACTTTTAAACGGAACTTTATAACACAAATATTGAAGATTATTAAAAATAAAATTCACGTAGAGTGTAATTAAAGATAAGAGAAATTTATAAAACGAACTTCTTCTATACGTTAAGTTATCAAAAGAGCAATTACCAAAAAAAAATATAAGATAAGAGCGCTACAACAAATTATTTAGTTGATTTAATTAATTATTATTTTAATTCTTACCATTGTTAAAATTCAAAGCCTAGTGTTTTAGCGCACTAGGGCTGTACTCCGCACAAAAGCTAGGCGTAAGTTACACGCCAGAACCTTTAGTGGTTACATTGTTTTCTCTACGAGAGCTCTGGCAAAAGTGAGCGCAAACGTGCTATGCACTAAACAGGAAAGGTGTTTGGCCTTGATAATAGTTGTATTAGCTTTCTGCGCCTGATGTTAGCAACCAAACTAACATTTCTGTATGGCGGTTAACACATACAATATCGATACTTATTTGTTTTAAAAATGGTTCGCATAATTAAATGACTTTACTTGAATTATTAAAACTAAAATTCGTTGATATAATGTAGCGGTCAAAAAAAATTTATATGAGAAACTATTTGGATTAATCTTATACCTGTAGTTTTTTGTAACTTAAATAAAACAAATAAGTTACTCAAAGTTTAACAGGTACTCCTTCATATCCTCTAGCAGTATTAGTAGATTATGTGAACCAGCTAGCAGGAAAAACAAAAGATCTTGCATACCACCAGAAATTGTAGCAACTAAAACCTGTTTGATTTAGACAGCAGCGTAATTTAAAATATGATTGAAGAGAAAACACATTAAGTGAAGTTAAACATAAGGGCCCAGTAGAAAATTCCAGGGTGATAGAAAGTCCCTAGAAAATCAAACATGTATGAGGAAAGGTAATTTTACACGAGGCGTGGTGAAACTAACATAATATTAATCTTTAAACAACTTACCATGTTTAAATAGTAACGGTGGGTAACGTAGATAATCTGGTGCTCTCATCTTCTTATTCAAAAGCTAAAACGGTATTTTTGGAAAATAACGAAATAAATAATGACAACTTACATAGTAGATACAAATGGCAAGGTAACATCCAAATTCTCAAGAAAAGCCCTTGAAGGCTGTCAGATAAAGAAAGAAAGAATGAAACTTTGATTTATCAAACCAAAAATAACCAGTGAAGATTATTGGGGGAAACGAACACTAATGAATGTCTTGATTAGGCTACGGTTCAGATTCACTCCAGATATGCTTTTATAGAAGACTATTGGAAAATTTACCAATAAGGAATTTATTTATATACCTACGTAATTGTACATTAGGAAACAGATAATTTATAAATAAAGAATTTATAAAAAGGTTATATAGCGTGTTATTTTCTGGAATTTATATTAAATGTAGGAAACTTTAATTTGAGTTGGAATATTAACAGAATTCACTATTATTTATTAACAAAAAGGAAATGTATGTGTCTTAGTGCGAAGCACGCTGTAACATATTGAAGCGTATCGAAAAGACATGTTACAACACAAATTTTTTTTCCGTTGTTTTGAAAATGACAAGTCATCATTGAAACCATTGTAACTTCTAAACTAATACTTTGATTGTCATGGAATTTTAACATATCTTGTTGGAAGATTTATTTTTTACGTTTAAACTTCGATAACCACAAATGATGGAGAAAGTGGACGTATAAATATGAACAAAGTTTATAAAAGTGGATCCTTCAAGTACATACTAGTAATACACTGCAATAAGTAGCGGCGGTAGCAGGACGAGTAACTATCGACTTGTTTTTGTGGGAACTTGAGAAACGTAAATGATTTTATATCATCATAGCTACGATTTTACCAGTGTTTGTACAATTTCTGCTCCAATTTGAAGGTTAATCGCGGTAAAACTATAGACTATATTATATACACGACAGGGGGGAATTTTACCTGAAAGTTACAACTTTAGCTATACTTAAAATTATTTTTAACAATAATTACAAATAGAACAGTTGGTACTTTCTAAAAATCACTGACGTCATTAGTGGCACCATTTATGTGTCGCCCTAAAAATTTATTAAGTTAGTTAATACTAAAATGTAGAAATGCAATTCGTTATATTTATTTATTATGTATATTTGTTTAGGAAGTGCTGACAAAACAGTTGCGCTTTGGGATTTACGTAATCTTAAGCTAAAATTGCATAGTTTTGAATCGCACAAAGATGAAATATTTCAAGTACAATGGTCGCCACATAATGAGACCATTTTGGCTTCATCTGGAACTGATCGTCGTTTACATGTGTGGGATCTAAGCAAAATTGGAGAAGAACAGTCACCTGAAGATGCTGAAGATGGTCCTCCAGAATTATTATTTATTCATGGTGGACATACTGCCAAAATTTCAGGTAATTGTCTAGTTAATGTGTACATGATGTTTATAAGTGATATTTGGCTTTACAGATTTCAGTTGGAATCCAAACGAACCTTGGGTTATTTGTTCGGTATCTGAGGATAACATAATGCAGGTATGGCAAATGGCTGAAAATATTTATAACGATGAGGAGATAGATATGCAGGCATCAGATGCCGAACCTCCAGCCACTTAAGTATTGTCTATTTAAACGTTTCACTACCTTCTTCATATTGATAATTGATGTTTTGTAGTTTACTGCAATATCCATGTTATAGTAATTGCAGTTTTAATATTTAGTAATGACATACATTTATCGCAACTTGGTAATATTTACTTTTTGTAGTATGTACTTGGTTGGTTTCGTTTTTGTGAAGCGATATGAATATAAAAGATAATTAGCATGTATGCATATGTATAATTTTTATTATTGTTGTTTAGTTTAATATAAAGTTTATTGTAAAGTAGCACGAATTAAGTCAAGTATTTAACGTTAGATGGTGTAGTCATATTGATCAATGTTACTTATCATTTATTTTATAATTCCACATGCACAATATTTAATCATATTTCATAATATACTTTGTAATTGATGCAATAATCCCAGCATAGAAGCTGTCCAGATTGCATTTAATAGATTAAGATTAATTATATGATTGAAATTATTTTGTTGAACTTTTGAAATTGATAATAATTCCGTTCATGCACAAAATAACTGCAAGCACTGTTATGTAACAAAACCTGTAATGCAAGTACAAATTTTAAACTACCATCACTTATGTAATTTACAAGTGGCTAATTTGAAATATTTTGCTATTTTTGCTGAAATTGGTAATCGACGGTAGTGGATAGAGATATTTTTAATAGCATTTCTAATTTTGCAAAACTAACTTTTTTTTTCTTTTACAAACTTACTATACAAGTCATAGGAACATTGCACATTTGAAAAGTTTCCCAAAAAGCCTTTATTCATGCTTGCAATTAATATATTGCTAAGTAAGTAGCGACGATTAGGAGCATGTTCTCGTCTATAGTGAGAAATACAAGGAAAATAGAATTTTATATACTGATCTATTTCATTTCAGCTTTTTTATTCATCTAAAGCTGTTTCCCACGACCGTCTGGTGGAGGTCCAAATTTGTCTGAATAATTACTATAGCTAGCCTTGTTAAGAACTGAATTTACAACCCAGTTGTTCCTTTTTTTATACCCAATTTATGTCAGAAAAAAGATTTACATTGTTTTCGTCACATTTTGTAAAAACGTATGTGCTATTGCATTTAAACTAAATTGACGAGATGTTTAACTCTAACGCTGCTTGTATTGTTTCAAATGATCATTGTTCTTTTCAGTTGAAGTTCCAAAATTGGAAATTTAATGTTGTTACCATAAGAGCGATATACTAAAATCTATAACGCCACGTTTATAAGATTTAATTATGATTAACATAACGCATAAATTAATATCTAAAGTAAGTTTACTTATCTCCGACTTGATTAATAAATGTATTAAATTCAAGCAGTTTGCTAACCACCACCACACCATGTGCTATCCTTATTCATTACTAAATTGCTTAGCAAAATGAACAGGGTAACTTATATAAATATACTGTGTTCTTACATATTGTACTTCAAATTGGTCTTTTTTGCTTGGCATAGGTATGCATTTTTCAAGTTACTGAGGTTTATGAATTTGATTTTAACATGTTTAGAATAACTTTATCGTGTTTTTACTTAGCATATCTATAGAATAGAGCATAGCAATTACTAACATGATTTTAATCCCACCTTTCAGGTTTTTGAGTTTCTCTGTTTATGCTATGATGATAGAAATAGTTCCTGACACTTTACAACGGAGTGAAACATTTATTAATAACGCAGGCCAACAAATTTTAACCTTTTGAAAGTTGATTTCAATCTGATTTTGTATAATTTTGATCTGCTGAGTTCAAAACCGTGTCATTGGCCTTATCACGTAAGGTTTTTTGTTAATGTTGAAAATAAATTAACAAAAAATTTGGTGAAATAAATGCTACTTTTGTTATTGATACAGAGACATAAACAAATTACAAATAGTAAATTAAATTGAAAAAAGTTTTAAATAATCTTTAATTTTTCTTTCACTCTTTGATCAAAAACTTCGTTTAGTGGATTTTCTTCTGTATTCCAGGACCGGATTTTCTCTTTTTATTGACCAGCAGTAATCAGCAATCATTGAAACATTCCACCGATCTTAATACCTGCGTTCCATTTTTACATGTCTTGGTGGAACCTTTCGCCTTGTCCCTTGATCTCATCACTAAGATTTTCGGGAAAGTAATCAAGATGCGAATGTAAAAAGTGAACTTTTATGCTCATATTATATCCTAATTCCATAAATTTCTGTAGCATGTTTTTCACACTTGTAGTTAAGATCCTTGTTGTTTCCCAAAAAAAACCCATCAATAATATTAGCAAATGAAATCCATACATCTTTCTGTTTGATCATGGTATTAACAAATTCTTGATCTTATTTGAGACCGACAAAAATTCGTTTCTTTAATTTTGCATCTGAGATACCGGGAAATTTTCTACAAAGGTATGTGAAACAATCTCCATCTTTATTTAAAGCTTTTATCATATTGTTTTATTTATCCTAGTTTAATATGCAGTAAAGGTAGCAAGATTTTTTGTGGATCAACAAGACTTTCGTGCAAAACATTTTTTGATCCAGGTATTACACTCTTATTGATCTTTTTTCCAATGTTGATGTCTATTTCGACTGTCCCACTCACACGAAAAAACGTGGGTATTTTGTATACCCTGACTGCTGTCCTAGTAGAAGTCCCACAAATTTTCTGTGATCATTGTATTTGATTTTTTCAAGCATTACTTTAAGATTTTTGTATCTTTGTGTCATTTGCACAGAATGGGCAACCAGTACCGGTGAAAAAACATTCCCATTGTGCAACGAGCAGCTTTAAGGCATCTTTTGGAAGAATCAATAAAAAGCCTCCAATCATCGGGATTGTATGTCTCCCCAAGCTTGTTTATCAGACTGGAAATGTCCATGCAATAAACTAAACAACCACTTTTTTCAAAATAGCCTGAATACTCTGACTCGCGTTTCCTAAAATACGAGATTTTAACATATTGTGTCAGTAAATTTTTACTTTGAAGTCTGTATGCTAAAATTTTGGAAGACCTAAGTCTCTTAAGTTGTTAAAAATGCTCGATATTTCACTCGCATCTGTAAAGTTGTTTTCAGCAACTTCAGAACTGCTAAGTTTGTTGGTTTCTCAGGTATTGGCACATCTGATGTTTTTAAATTTTTTGTTATATCCACGTACATTGAACATGCCAAAATAACGTTATCTGGTGATTTGTTCGCTGTCGCTAAATCATTGATATTCCAAAGGGTAGGGATTTCCTTGTTCCATTATTCCAATGCCTATAACCCTCTTTGCATATCTTACATACAACATGTGGTGGTCAATGTTTATCTTGATCACTAATTTTTACTTTAAAATAAGTGTAGTATTGGTGTTTCGACAGTGATGTAATTTTACGTCTAAATATCTTGACCAAAAAATAACACACATAGCAAAAAGTATCTGGATTATTTTTGATAGTCTGCATTTTAACAACAAAAAGCTCATTAAACATCAACTGACTAGACTGAATGCAAACAGGGTAATGAATGCGCTTGTTACACAAATGCATCTATTTATATCTCATTCACTGACGGTCTGACTGCAAATGAGGGAATCCCAGCAATTAAATTTTAGTTTCGGGAATTCCTCTATACTATTCTATTGATTTGTACACAATTTAGTCTCAGTGGCGTAGCAATTTTTAGAATGTCATTTAATTTTTATTCACAAATATTTTAAAAACCATAAATTACAATCGTATAAATATAACCTAGTAAATGTATTAAAAAATTGTGCGTGATAGGAACAAACAAATGTTGATTCTTTATTAGATTAGCCACCAAAGCTTCAAAAAAATGAACAAATCCAAATCAAATTTTTTTGTTGGCCTGTGTAATCGATCAGTTGAGTCAGTAAACTACTGCAACATTAAACAAATATATATATATATATATATATATATATATATATATATATATATTTACATCCCAGTATTAATAGTGCGTCCTTTACAACTAACACTTACAGCGTCCACCAGAAATACTGCTAATGTTTCAATATACATGCATGTATATTAAACCGTTTAGAATGGGCTTGAACCTAGGGGGTTTAGAATCTATTGTTACAAAAATATCTACTTTTACTTTTTCATCTTCACTGCGTCCTTTTATATTGCACACTTTAAGCTTCCGATGTATATACTCCTTTCATATACAGCCCAAATACGATATCAACCAAAGATCCAACAACGTTGCCAGCTTTTCCGCATATCTCGTTGTCGACAAGATAGTTAAGTATTTGTGCTTTCTGTGCAGTTCCTGTATGAATTTCGTTGAAATTAAAAGTTATGAGTACCGTTTATTATTATATATGGAATTTATTTCATCATATTAGTTTTTCTTATTCTAGGAATTAAACCATGTAAACATGTTTCATTTTGAGTGATAATTGAAATTATTTGACTTAGAAGGCTACCCACATAACATTTCTTAAAAAGTAAAAAAGTTTTTACAAAAGCAACGGAAGTTAAAATGCGTTAAAGGATTTGTCTAGAATCACATTGTATATGTAGTTAAAAATGGTTTAGAAATCAGGTTTCACAGTTTTCATTAATTTTGTCTGTCGGAACAGTTAGAATCAGATTAAATTCAAGGTCTAAGCAAGAGGTATCGTATTTATTGTGCGACTTCTCGGTCATAGAAGTCGACGGTCGAGGATTAGCATATCAAGTGCTGTTTGAAAACAATTGCTAACGAAAACAGCTGAAATGTATTTTTCTTGATTTGTACTTCAACATTTAAGAACGAAAAACTTTCTGCTTCTATATATTGATATCTAGCTTGCCAAATATTAATATATAACACTTTTGTTCGACGATACAAAACAGTCCTCACAACTTTTAAGTTTAATAGCCTGTCTACTTTTTAAATACAAAATTTTGTTCAAAAAGTAGAAATAGTGCAAAAATTAGCACATTTTAACACAATAGTATCAAAGTATCATCTTCGAATACCTGAAGAGTACATTTATAGTGACCGCATGAAACTTTTACAATACATTTTACCTAATTTGTTTACGATTCCGTGCATAGCTGGACCCGACGTTTTCAGCGTCGGTATTATGCCTTTTAACTCGAGAGTTTTTCTGCTTGTTGATGATGTGATGAGTTGTTGTGGTGTTTCTTATAGGTTGATCTTCTTAAATAAATATGTTGGTCTGGATTCCAAGAGACCTGCTCCTGGAATCCTCTTGTTTTGATGCAGTGAGCAGTTTCCCGGATCTTCCTCTTGGTTGTCCTCCAACTACACGATATCCGGATCCTGGGTACACTGGCCTGTGGTTTTCGACCGACAGGATGGCTATTCGCCATAAGCCGCTCCATCGTCAGATAGCTCGTCTAACAGGACTGACGGATGTGGATCCCCAACGACTTCACTTGTGTACCCATTTCTCGGCGCCCCGTATAGCTGGAGAACTCCCTCAGGCCGTCACCGTTCCGCTGCTCACTTTTGGTCGCCCGGAGGCGGTGGTAGATGACTGTTGTTGCCTCGTCGGCGTCTGCACAACAACTGTCTGTTTACGATTGCTTATAAATAGCAATTAATGTTCATGTTACCTACTTTAGAAACCGCGGACCTTCGATTTTGAAAATACCAAGTGTTTTTATAAGGATAGAATAAAGCACACAAACTGGTTATAACTTTAGCCGGCCATGAAAAAGGACGTGAGTCGGTCAAGAACGATTCGCCGGAATTACTATAACAGAAGAAAAAACGGAAGGAAGGAGAAGGTCGCATTAACACAGTCGAAGATTGAGGGGCCAATCAGAACGAAACCAATGAACCGACAGCAAAGTGTAGAAATACATAACAAAATAAAAAACCAGACAATAATTAAGATATAAGTAACATATAAATAAAAAAAAATTACTATTCATATACATATACAAGGTGGGACACTACATATAAACTACTCGCTAGCATCTAAACGAGCGTAACTGATAGTTTCACTGCGTGTCGTTCTTCGGCACTACCGCCGTCATCACTACCGTAGGATGCTAATCGGTTAACGCGTACCTTTTCGGAGCTTACGAATCCGATATTCCTCGTCGTTGATTCTTTTTACAAATTTGTACGGACCCTCCCAATGTCTTTGTAACTTCTTGGGCAATCCACGTCTCTGTCTGCAGTTGTGCAGCCAAACGCGGTTGCCCTTTTGAAAACCAGCTTCCTGTACCTTGATGTCATATCTGGTTATCATTCGATCGCTTGTGAACCGGATATTTTTCCTAACGTCACCATGGATGTCCTGCATCTTGCGTTTGAGCTCATCGACATAGCCCTAGCACACGAGGTCATCTCAAAGCTGGCACCCAAACTTAAGATCACACGGCAGAAGTATTTTGCGCCCCAGCAGTGTCTGTTCAGTGCTCCCATTGTGTCCGGTACGACTTCAGAGTGCTATTCAATAGACTAGTGTCCTGCCAGGAAACGCGTTCTGCTCCGACTCTCCAAGCCAGAATGAGTCGTAGGTCTTTGTCATTCTCTTGTTTCGTTCGCATCTGTATAGGCTACCAATCGTCATTGATCACGGTAATCCACCAAGTAGATCACACTTTGTTTCTACCCTTGAGCAATGATTACAATCTTCGGCTAAAACCCCTCTCGAAAATGTATCTGCATTACGATAACTTGCACCAGCACGGTGTTCCATGTCGAAATCATACTGCTGAAGATATTCTATCCATCTGGTGACTTGCACTTCGGACTTCGGACCTTCAAAGCGGCGTTATCGCTTCTCAGGTAAAATTTTCTCCTGTAGGAGCACTTACAAAAGTGCTCTACAGATTGCACTACAGCCTACAGTTCCCGCTTTCTAGAGCATCCTGCTAAGGTAACCAATGACTTTCTCTTGGCCGCCTTGCATTTGAGATGGTACACTTTCGATGGCCACATTGCGTGCATCTTTAACCAAGATAAATTTGCCTTCCAATCGATGATAATAACTTAAGATCAGATCTGTTATTAATAACTGCCCTAGTTGTTGGAACGTACGCTGGCAATCTTCATTCCAAACATAATCACGACATCTTCAGTCAACTTTACTAAAGGCTTGGCAATATTTGTAAATTCGGAAACGAATCTTCTACAGTAAGTGCAGAATCCCAGAAAGCTGCGTAGCTGGTGGTTGTCTTTTGGCATCAGCCGCTCTTGTAGCGCCTGAATTGTTTTCGGGTCTAGCCTGACTTCATTGAGTGAAATTGCTTGCTCTAGGTACTTCACATCATTGCCTAGTCGATGACACTGGTTTGGACTCTGCTTCAAATTGGCTTCCCTGAGTTTTCAAAACACTTTTTCCAAACTTCTCAAATATTTCCCAAATGACTTTCCAATCAGAATCACGCCATACAAATTACCAGACGCATTCTCCACGTAAGCCCAGGCAAGATGCTGTCCATTAAACGTTCGAAAGTGGCAGGAACGTTGCAAAGTCCAAATAGCTTGACTGTTAATTGTCATAGGCCAGTACCAATAGTGAAAGCAGTCTTGTCTCGATCTTTGGTTCCATATTCAGTTGCCAGTAGCCACTCTTTAAATCCAAAATTGAAAATCGTTGCTACCCTGAAAATGTATCTAGGATGTCGTCATACCTTAGAAGTAGGTATCTGTCCTTTTTGATCACGGCATTCAATCGCATGTAGTCTAAACAAAATCTTGTTAGCTCGTCCATCCTCTTAACAAGCACAACAAGCGATGTCCAAGGGCTATCAAAATGCTCAATTACTCCTTACCCCTCCATAACTCCAATAATCTTCTTGACCTCCTCACATTTGGCCAGTGGGAGTCTCCGCGCCTGCTATTATATTGACCTGACATCTCCTGTATCGATTTTGTGCTCGGCTACAGCGGTCTTTCCTAATCGGCCGCCGTCGATTGCGAAACCTTCCGAGTACTGTCGGATCAAGTTCGTCAGATCGGCCAGCTGTTGTTATTCAAGAAACTGGCACGGTTTAGTCAACTGATCTAATAACTTTGCGGAATACTCCTTGGTGGGTGATTCTTTTTCAATACCGGAACACCCCGTCACTTGGACAACCGAAGAATACCACCAACCGTTGAATTATTTTTTAGCATGCTAGAAGTCATTAGCGTTTAGGATTCTAACAGGTACACCATCCGTCACTTTCGTCAGTCTTCTCGAAAGCACGTCATCTACAAGAAATTCGTCACTAATCGGTTCAATAGCAAGTACAAAATCTTCCCAGAGAACAACATCCAAGCCTCCCGGTAGAACATTTTCGTTCCTTCAGGTAGAACAACCTTGTCCGTCAAACAACAACAAATTTGCATAGACATGTCGTCTGTTCGCAAAACAATACTACCTCGTTCCCTACTCTCAAGATATCCTCTTTCATACCTACATGGAATTTGTATCCCTTCAAAATATCTATTCCCAAGATAACTTCTTTGGTGGGGTTCGTAATTACTACCTGGTGGTCAAATAATTTGCTCCCAACTCAGATTTATACATCTAGCAAACCATGTCTTTGAATTTTCTCACGAGTCACGGTTTGAAGACGTACCGTGCGAATGACACTATACCACTGTTTTGCACTTTATCCGGATTAGCAATTGTCCTCATTATTCCAGTATCAACCAAGAAATTCACAATCTTGCCACTAAATTGTTCACATATGTAAATAATGTCATCATGCTTGGATGGTGTGATGTCAATAATCATCTCCTGCGCAGAATCCGTCCAGATTGACTTTCGCCCCTTCCTGTCGAACCCCTTTAGTTTCCGGCGTTTTTACTTCTCTCTTGGGCTGCTTATATTTGGACTGTATACGCCCAAACTCACCACAATTCCAGCATCTGGGTCTCCTCCTCTTTGATTGGTGTTCACGAACTACTCGTTGAATCACCTTCTCCATGCTTTCTGAGCGCTGCTTTCAAACGGAACATTTTGCATTTGCCACTACTATGATGCGAAGTTTGCTTTGCTGTTTCAAATTCCAAAGAATGAGCTAGCGCTTCATCTAAGGCCCTTCGTCGAGACAGTCATAGTGCTTGCTGCATCACTCCGTTACGTACCCCGCCAACAAAGGTCTGTAGCGTCAGTTACTTTAGAAAGCTATCTGGTGTTGTTAGGTAGGCTAGTCTCACCAAGCAAGAAATATCTGCTTTAAACTCTTGCAAATTCTTGTTATCCCTTTGGTGACGGCCCTTCACTTAAGCGTGATACACTTGTTGCAGAGAGTCGTCGTACTTCATTTCAAGCCTTGATGTTGAGGTCCCAAAGCTTTTTTGGTCATGATCTGGTATGACCTGCAGAATATTCAAGACCTCGCCTCATCATCATCATTAGGCCTTCAGTCCTGGAACTGGTTAGACGCGTACCCTCAATGTTTCCTATTTCGAACTAACCTAAACATTTGCACAGTCTGCATCTAGAACTATCTGATCTAGGTTTAAATCTACCTCCTTTTTCCTATCTTTACTTGCAATATATCTCATACTATTCACAAAAAAATGTTTTAACACGTATTCTGCCCGTCTATTTCTCCTATTTTTCCACAGATGTCCTTGTTCCCCTACTGTTTCTATAACCTATTTGTTATTAACTTTGTCTGTCCATGCTATCATTCTCATACATCTGAAGCACAACATTCCAAAAGGCTGCTACTGTTTTTTTGTCTGCTTATCCTACTGCCTGCATTTCATAGGCATAGTGTGTTGTGCTCCATACATATGCTTTCAACAATGTTTTTATGTTTGTTGTCTTTCATCATAGGCGCGGTTCTTTCTTGTTACATGCAGTTCGGTCCCTTTTTATTGTTTTTCAATTATATATCCTATTTCTTCGACATTCAGTGGTTGTGAAGGGAGATAAGCAGCCTGTAGCTGCCAAGTTCCCCCAGCACTTGAACATTTGCCGATTTTATATTTTTTTTAATATATCTTCTCTCACAGTCAACAATAGTTACAGATATTTCACAACCAACGTCTGTAGTTGTATATAATAGTCATCAGATTTATCTGATCTTATTTTTTCGACATTAGGTTTTATGTCTCAAAAGTGGTTGGACACGTACCTGCACTTATTTAAATTCTGAGCTAGCCTACACAGTTCCCTGAAATTCTCACACAGCTTATATACAGCTCGGTTCCTCTTCTATTGTTTTCTAATTATATGCCCTATTTCACCAAGATTTAATGGTATGTTAAGGGGGAAGCGGGTCCGGGGCGTAGTTGGTATACGTGTAACTACTACGCCCAAGGTCCCGGGTGCGAATTCCGACACGATCCGCCTGAAAAATGTTAAGCAAGCATTTTTCACAAAAATACACCCTCTTTCGGATGAGAGGTAAAATGAAGGTCCCGTGTGTGTGTTGTCACGCACGTTAAAGATTCCTATCTTGCTTGGAGCAGCAAGGGTTCGGCAAAATTCCAAATTTTCCAGGTAAGAAAAAACTCTTCCTGGCCGATGTAGTACCTTCGGGTGGAGCATTGGAAAATCACATGTATGGTATGTGAAGGGGGTTAAGCAGCCTGTGGCCGCCAAAATCCCCCAACACTTAGACATTTGCCGAATTAATAGTTTTCCAGTAAATCCTTTCACACAATTAAAATTATTCGAGAATATTGCCCAACAAATACTTGTAGTTGCTTATAAAAATCATCATGTTCAAGTACAGTTACTTTTTTCGTCATTAGTTTATCCATCCTGGGACTGGTTGTATGCGTACTTCCATTGATTTCTATTCTGAGCTACGCTATGCATTTCCTGAAATTCCTACAGTCTACATCTTTCACTATCTGTGTGCAGTAGTCTAACCTAGGTCTACATCTACTTCTCTTTTTTCCTATCTCTGCTTCTAAAGCATTCTGCACTATTCCTCATGCCCTAGTATGTGGTCTATCATCCTATCTCTCCTATTTTTACCGTTTTCCATATATTTCTTTCTTCCTTTGCCATTTTTAGTACCTCTTTGTTCTTAACTTTGTCTGTCCATGACACAACATTTCAAAGGCTACTACTTTTTTCTTATCCGCTTTTCGTACTGTACAGGCTCCACAGCCGTACAGTGCTGTGCTTCACACACATGTTTTAAGCAATCGTTTCCTTGTTTCTATGTTTGTTGTCTTTGAACACAGTAGTTACTTTTTCTTGTTAAATGTAGCACGATCTTATACTAATCCTTGTTGTATATCTTTTGCGCTTTTTCCATGTTATTTGGCTTCCTAGGTAGCAGAAATCCTTAACCCCTTGTAAGTTCTTGTTACCTATTTGTATTCTTGTTTTTGATTTATTTTCCCCTCCTTTGCATACTAGTACTTTAGTTTTATTTTTGTTAATTTTCATACCTTATTTCTTCGTTAGAACCGTTTCCATTTCATTAAGAGCAGCTTCTAACTCTTCCTTGCTAGATGCTGATACCGCTATATGACCTGCAAATCTAATCATTTCAATTTTTGGTCCCTGAATAGTAATTCCAAATGTCTTTCTGTCTATGGCAGTATTCATTGCCTCTTTAATGTACAAGTAAAAAATTAATGGGGATAGGGCACATCCCTGTCTCATCTCCTTCCGGCCGTTTTTCATTCGTTTTTGTTTAATTCTAGTTAATATTTTTGACACATGTGCTGTCAAACTTATTGTTCGAAAATTTTCACATCTGTCCGCGCCTACCTTTTTTGATATCTTTGGGTGTCTCGCCTGTCTCATACATATAGCATACAAGTTGGAAGAGACATTCTGTTACTGCTTGTCCAGCGGCTTTTAGAGTTTCTGCTTGCACCTTATCTGTACCCGGCGCCTTACGATTTTTCAGAATCTTTATTGCTAATTCAAATTCATCTCTAATTATAGCATACCCAAAGTCATTTTTTTCAATGTCTGCTTCCTTTTCTGATGCTGTTCGTTCTTTCCCGCATATAAATTCCCTATATGTTCTTGCCATCTACCCACTTTCTCCACATTTTCTATAATGACGTTTCCTCCCGCGCCCTTTATATTTTTTGCTATAGGATTTTATAACCCTAAAATTCATTCTAATTAATTTGTATGCTTCGTCTGTCTTTCCTATTTCCATCTTAGTTTATACCTCTTTGCACTTTTCATCAATGCATTGTTCTTTAGCTTTCCTGCATTTGCGAATAATTTCCCATTTTTTGGCTCTGTATCTCTGTTTTGTCTGATTTATTTTTGTATTTTCGTCTTTCTTCTATTAAATTCAGGATATTCTTTGTTATCCACGGTTTCTCATTTTCTTCTTATGTATATCCCAGAATATATCTAGCCGCCATGTCTAGGCTGGATTTAATGTTATTCCTTTCTGTTTCTACTTCCTTAGTATCAGATATTTTCCCAATATCTTTTAGTAATTCATTTGACATTTTCGAATCTTTCTTGAATATCTTTATCTTTTAGTTTCTCAAACTCAAAGTGCCTTTTTTCGTTTCTTTTTCAAATTTTTAGATTTAAGTGCGGCTTTCATAATTATGAAGTTGTGGTCAGTGTCTATATCTGCTTCTGGGTAGCTTCTACAGTCTTTTACTCGATTTCTAAACCGTTGTCTAACAATAATGTAATCTATTTGATATCTTCCTATATCTCCTGGCATCCTCCACGTATATCGTCTTCTAGCATGATGTTGAAATAATGTGTTTGTGATGATTAAATTGTTCTTGTCGCAAAATTCTACCAGCCTATTTCCCCGGTCGTTTCTCATGCCTAAACCAAATAAACCTACTACCGCCCCTTTCCTACCCTCACCTACCACTAAATTAAATTCCCATGTAATTATTAAATTTTCATGTCCTTTTACGTATCTTAATATATCTTCGATATATTTGTAGATAGCTTCTACCTTTGCGTCAGTGTAGCTAGAGGTGGGCATGTATTCTTGTATTATTACTGTGTTTACCGGTTTAGATTCTAATCTAACCATGAGTATTCTTTCGTTCTTTGTAAGTAATTTTCTACACAGTATTTTATCTTTTTTGCATAACTATCTTCACACCCAAATTTCCTTCTTTTGTTCCTGTGTGAATTACCCTGAAGTCTTCATTCCAAAAATCCCCCGCCTCTGACCGCTGAACTTCGCTGATCCCTACTATGCCTAGTGCTAACCTATTACTTTCAATCTTTAGGTTCTCTAGCTTACCTATTTGCTTCATACTTCTAACATTCCACGCTCCGATTCGCAAAATGTTCCCGACTCTTATTCTGAACTTTCCGATCGCATTCTCCGAAGTAGTCCCCTCCCGGAAAACTGAATTTTAACTCCGGAATCTTTTGCCCCAGACAATGCCATCATGTTTATTACAATTTAAGTACGCGGTGTACCTCGCCTCATAATGCGATAATTAACGCGCTCACCCTTTCATCGTCGTTCCAGCGTTAGCTCACGCGACAGCCTCGAACTGTTTAAGATATGCCTGTATAGGTGACTTCCTATCAAATGTGGCTGATTTTATTCTGAACCTTGGCGCCAGTTCGCGTTCTCCGACATTCTTAGATTCTGGTACCTGCCATTGTATCACCGGCACTAAGCGTTCTGGTGCTTGTACTGTTTTCTGCTAGGTTTTCGTCATTTTCCTGTAATTTCTTTTCTTATTTCGCAGCAGGGTTTGCAGAGCTTTGGTCTTTGCTCAGTTAATAGTATATCTTGAAAGATGTCAACAGATAGTTAAAGTCAACAATGAAAACGAGCACAATAAAAATTACACAAAGAAAAAGAGAAAAGTGGTTCCTTGGACTAGTGAACAAAAAAATTGTTGAAAATTACTTTGCAAGACAAAATCTAAAAATCCCCAAAACGTCATGAGTGTGAAAAGTTAAAGACTGTGTTTCCGGATAATTTAGCTAATAGACTGACTAAAAATAAAAGTTTATGTTCAGAATAAGTATGTCTCGTCAAAATAATAACTGTATTTTGGTAAGATCGTATACTTTGTAAGTTATACAGGTATTATTTTCGATTTTTTTTATTTACTACTACTGTTATTGTAGTTTTACAAATGTTTTAGTACAATGCAGTTTATTATGTTAATAATACGTTTAGTTTCGAAATTAAGGTTCTAAGCGGAACTACGTTTGTATATTTTCTGGAAAAATAAAGTTTCAATTAAATTGCATTTTTATATTATAAAGGAAGGCGTGTGTCTGTGTTAATATTTATATCATGATACGTAATCAAAATAATCCTAAAATAATCAAATCTCCTAGGGTAGAATATGAAAATGAAACAATTATTGTTTCTTTCAAGTTATGAATCATGATTTATTAATACCAAAAAGTATAAGTTGTATAACTTATATTATGCTTTATGAGACTACGTTTCGGAATTTACTTCCAGAAATCGAGAATCAGATAAATTAATATAACTTTCGGAACTTTTAAAAAATAGAACTACCATACAGATTACTAAAACAATATACTAGCGATTTGTTCAAAAAATCTTTTGCTTTTCTGGGTCTGTCCCTGTGTGTTTGTGCATGTGCAGGTGATTTGAAAAGCATGTAGGCTGGTATGTGCAGTTATATAAGAAGTGATCTTTAGGGTATTTCTGAACACCTGTACACCTGGCGGTGAAACTTTGTAGCGACCTTGAGATTATTTATCCTTAGCAACAAGCCGATTCTCGGTACACAAAAAGGCAATTTCACAATCTTGATATACAAATAATTATTAGATAAGTTCCTCTTTATTAATCTACTTTCAAAGATCATGTTTCTATTTAATATGAATAAAAAAAATATGAATATATAGCCAAGAACAGTCAATTTAAGCCTAGAACCCGCAAAATCTTAATCAGGATCAGTATAATGAATTTTTCAAGCACGGTATATTCGGCGGGTTTAGAACGCCTAAATTTAAAAGAATGAGGAAAGTAATTATTTATAACAAGGAGATATTTGTCGTTCTTCTCAATGACTTCACTTGAAAATAGTATGTACACTCAAGGGATCTTGTGTTCAAAAAGGGAATTAATTATTGTTCATTACCTTTGTAGAATGTAGACAAAAAAAACTCATCCGCTTTTATATATGAAAAATTCTACATCTCAAAGCCTATCATATTTCACATTAAGAAAATTTAAGTGTCCGTAAAACTATTTTTAGATAACATTGCAATCAATAAGATTGACTCTTCTTTAAAAATCACTTCACCAATCGATTTAATAATATACAGATTTGAATACAATGGCACGGTGTAATGTCAACCTTGAACAACAAAAAAACAGTGGTAAAAATTGTTTTCAAATTGCGTTATTCTAGAAAATATTATTAAAATTAAGATCCATAATACTGAATTTTTAAAATAACCAAAATAAGAAAAGTAGTAATGCTGAAAAATCACATTTGCATCAAACAATGTAGTTTAATTAATGTCGTGCTTTATAGCAAAATTATATAGGGCTTTGTTGACAAACGTTTGGGTTCAAAATTATTCTCGATTTGTTACTCACGGTACGTTCTTATAATAATTAAAGCCTAAATCATGTCCTAATAAAAGTCAATGATTTACATGTATGCATTTTCAATTTTACAGACTACTGTATTACTTCAATGAACGCTAAACGCAGTTTCGTCCTTCAAATTAGTCACGTAATTCTTTAAACGTGAACTAATAATATCTTACGGAAAAGCAAATGCAGCAAGCGCCTGTCAAACTCCCCTCCCACATGCTAGTCAATCGAACAAGTAAAGCTTAGTTGTTGTGTACCTAAAATAACGAGCAACTTCAAGGAGTACAACGTTGCCAATTCTCCGGACGTGTGGTTGTGAATACCACGACTGATAGATATACGGTCTCGATATACACCCGACGAACGCAGTGCCTCTGCTGTAAAAACGTTGAACTAAAAATGTATATTTTTTTTATGTTTTGCAGCCAAGGGGCGTCCACCTTAATTTTTGCCAAATGACATATTTAACTCTTACAAAGCTTCTCCAAAAATTTAACATGCTGGAAATTCGACGGGTTAGGCTAAATATGTCTAAACAGGTCAAATGTGTATTCGTGTAAACACCCTGTACATAGTAAACTAAAGCACTTTGTAGAACGTTACAAAGTGTAAGACAGTAAAACAAGTCAAGATTTCAAGGAATAAAAACTTGGGGAGATAAGCATTTCTTGTGAAGGCTAGAAGACGTTAACAAAACATTTCAACGGAAAGACACAAGATTAGGTTCAACCGACGGGTATTTCATAAACAGATCGATATAAATGTAAGGAACAGAAAATTTTTAGAATGTAGCATAGGCAGATGGAAAATATAGCAGGTGTTTGAGTAACAAATTGTTTCAAGAGCGCGGTAAACAAATATTTGTAGAGGCTAAGATAGGGGCGCAGATGCAACAGATTTTACGTCACACGATATCGATTTTTCAAGGCGCACATATGCAAGGGAGCTTTAAACGTAGACAACAGGGCAATAGTTGGACCATAAGACAAAGACAGGAAAGGTGATTATAAAAGTATGAGTGGAATAACAATATAAACGCGGACATTAAGAGGTGTGCTTAGAATTAGTGAGAGGCGATAGGAAAGGGACACAGTTCACGGAAAAATTGGATGCTTGTTTAGTTTAGCCTGTTTTCAAAGTATAATGTCGGGGTGGTAAAATTCTTGGTTTTCAAAGTTCGTTATGTATTGTGTACATTTAAAAATTTGTGGAATTGAGTGGCAGTTACTGGAGTTCAGAGAATGCAGCGAAAATACGTGACAAAACGGGGATTTTTGAGGCTACATAAGGATTGCCAGAGGGGGCCATCTCTCTCTTATTTTCTGAGTCGCATCACTTACTTTTGGTAGTATAGAGAAGACTATCCTAGCTAAAAATCATATAATAGTGCAGTCCGAATAATTTACAAGTGTTTGAAATGCACGAGTTGGTGCGAGTAATTTAAACGGGCCGAACATACTTAGAAATAATTAAGACCGTTGAAGCAGGATGACAAGTAAGTAAGCGAATTATTGGAGAACTGGATGAATAAATTAATTGGAGGAGTATGCGAAGTCTGGGTTTTGTACGGGCAGTCGTGTGGAAGGCGTCCACAAATTGGTGGAGAACTGGATGAACGAGTTACGAAAAATGCAGTCAAAGTTGGAAAGCAACAAGATGGTGTAATCCAGGATCGTGGGTCTGGTGAAGATCAACTACAGAGGTGGTGATTTAGAAGAACATCCAGGTAACTTTTTTTTTTTGTTATAATGATATGGTGTTATCAAAAACGTTGTGTGTTTTGAGTTATTTGGTGAAATTTTTGGAAACTGAAAAGTAATTTGTTTGACATTTGTAAAAGACAATAATTTGAATCTGAGGGTGTAAATACTTGATTAAAATTATTTTATGGTGTAAGGAGTAAACGGGTTTTTAACACAACTTGTTGATGCAATATTTTAGGCATATGAAATTAAAGGTTTATGATGAGCTCTACATAGACTTGGAGAACGTAAATTTAGGTTTTAGGAGAGGCCCATCTGCTTCGAATGAAATTATGTCATATAGAGTAACATGAAAGCTCACGAGAATTTTAGATTAATATTTCAATAACGAACCAAAGTGTGAAGTATTTTATCGTGAAATGATTTGTAAATATTGAGATTAGGCGAATAATTATTTGAGTTATATGAATAAAAGGGTGTATGTTTTTTTGGAAATATTTTATTTCTTTTATTAGAAAGGTGTCGAGAGTAGTCGTGGTGAGTATATCATAGAAGGTAGGGAGCAGAGTTAGCCGTGGTAGATCAACTCGGAGAAGCAATTTTTTGTAAATACCAAACTAGAACATATTAAAATTCAAGAAATTTGTAACAAAGTTTTATTTAGGTACAAAATGATGGAGTTTTATTTCTATTTCAGAAGGCGGAATAATGAGGCATGATTCCAGGATAACTACAATACATTGTTATGTCTTCTCAAGAGTGGGCCCTCATTTAGGAGAGAGTATAGAGCATTTTTATAGCTTTACAAGTGAGGGGCTACAAAGTGTGGGACACGAATTAGCGAACCGACCAAAAGGACCTTTCTAGAGAACCACTGCTATATATATATATATATATATATATATATATATATATATATATATAATTGGTCCAATTTTTTGAATCAAACTCTTTGTTTTTTCGCCAAGCTTTCGATTATTTTTTTTAAATCTTCATCAGGGTCCTGCATTTATTATATATATATATATATATATATATATATATATATTATAGTGGTTTTAAAAGATTAAAAATAAATATAAACGAAGCAATTTCAAAACACCTTGTATAAAGGAACAACCAGAATTTACGGGCAAAATTTATTCCAGTTAGTTCATTTTTAAGTATCAGGTATTAACGAAATTTTGCAAATAATGAATGAAATTTAAGTAGGTTTGCAAAGAAATAAATGGTAGAAGCCAATGCCATTAATTTATTAATTTAATTGAACGATTATTGACGTATAATATGCATAAAAGCGTGTAAAAACCCAATAATACCAAGGTGAAAAGCGTTGCTAACAAACAAATATATCGGTGGGGTAGAAATATGCCGAACTCCAACTCGTGGAAGTGTTGTGGTAAAACGTCAGTTAATTAAACACCTACGGAATTTTAAATGTCAAGTTCCATTTATTTTGTAGATAACAAACAAGTATTCTAAGGATTGTACAAACGGTCGGATGTTTTAGCATGAAATACTAATGAGGGGTTATTTAAATCACGTAGTAAGTCCACGTGGTGTAAATAGCAAACAAACAGAAATATCGATTTTCGACCACTCAAACCAGGTTAGAAAGAGACGTAGAAAACGCATAAGCAAGAGACGACGATAGTATAAGAGGGACTTGTAGGACGTAAGTGAATATACGATTGCTCGATATAGTTAGTTGAACGCGAGACAAATACGAGCATAGTGTATATTAATTTTCAGAAAATAGCATAACGACGCGCTGAAATTCGCGGGATTAAATATTGGTTGAGTGCAAAATTGTTAGAAGTATTATTTTAAATAGAGGATTTCGCGTTAGGAGGGTATGGAGAGGTTAGCTTCGAAGAGTATAAATACTATAAAAAAGTAGCACGGCTCTCTTCTCTTTTAACTTCGTGCCCTTAATATTTCGATCGTTCCAAACGACGTATGAAAGTTAACACGAGTATTTTCTAAATGTCAAGTTCTATTTAATTTGTAGATAACAAACAAATTATTCTAAGGATTGTACAAACGGTCGGATGTTTTAGCATGAAATACTAATGAGCGGTTATTTAACTCACGTAGAAAGTCCACGTGTGGTAGACAGCGCACAAACAAGAATATCGATTTTCTACCACTCAAGCAAGGTTAGGAGACGTAGAAAACGTATAAGCATGAGACAACGATAGTATAGGAGGGATTTGAGAAACGTCAATGGGTCTACGATTGGTCGATATGTTCAGTTTGACTTGATATAAAAACCAGGATAGTGTAACGTAATTTTCTAAAAATATTGTAACGACGTACTGAAATTCGCGGATTTGAAAATCGGGTTGAGTGCAAAATTGTGGGAATGTGTTGTTGTGAGCAGGAGATTTCGAATAAACGTGGCCAGGAGGTGGCAGTCTAAAGATATAAATAGTTTACGAGAACATTATTAAAGCCCTTAATATTTCGATCGTCCCAAACGCACGTATGCAGGTTAACACGAGTTGTAAGTATTATAAAATCATTTAAATTATATTGCATGGTGGTAGCTTCTTAATTAGTACGCGATTAGTATGCCGAGATTACATTTTTTAATTGAGGTACAGTATTGCCCGAAATAAACAGTACTGAAATTGTAATTGTTTTGTATATTTAAAAAATACATATTATTGACACTTTATTATATGTTCTAAATGTGCACCTCCTCGTTCGAGACAGACTTCATAACGATGTTCTAAGTTTCTGGTCATGTTATTGAATAAGGGTTGTCTCAGGGCTGCGAAGAAGACTCTAACGGCATCCTTTAATTCATCGATGGTTTGTGGTGCCCGTTTGAAAACGGCATTTTTAGCCATGCCCCAAATGTATGCGTCTGGAGGTGTGAGGTCTGGAGAATGTGAAGGATAAGGGAAGTCAGTAAATCGTGATATGAATTTGCTTGGAAAATGTTCTTGAAGAAATTGACGAATTGCGGCAGCAGTATGGCAAGTTGCCCGTCCTGCTGAAAAAATTGGTTTCGAAATGCCAAGTTACGTGCACGACAGAATTGACGTAGATCAGGGATAAATCGTGTTAAAATTTGTCTGTACCTCTGTTGATTAAGTGTGACTTGCCTACCATTCTCTTCGATAAAGTACGGACCAATGATTCCGTGTCCGGAAACAGCACACCAGACACTCACTTTTTCACTATGTAAAGGAACCTCTTGAACCTCATCGGGTCTGGCAAAGCCCAGAAATCGATTTGTGCGACGATTCACATAGCCTGACAAGTGAAAATGTGCTTCGTCTGAAAACCAAACATTTTTCAAAAATTCAGGTTTTTCATACTGTAACGCGAGAATTCTGGCGCAATATTCCACTCTACTGCGATAATCCCGAGGATGTAGTTGTTGATGTACCTGAATCACATACGAAAATGTACCCAGCTCCTTCAGGATTCTTTGAAAGGAAGTTCTTTTAAATCAAGTTGTAACGCTGTCCTTGCCTGGCTGACTTTCGGATTTTCTAAGATTTGCTCAAAACACGTTCATGGTTATTGTTGTTGTTAACTGTCCTGGGACGCCCCGAGTTTCCTTTTCGTTGGCACAATACACTACCTGTATTTCTAAACTTTTCAATAACCTTCAAAATTACAGCATTACTTGGAGAACGTTTATTAAACCTTTGTGTGAATTGATCAGACACGTATAGCAAACTTGCACCATTACGTCGGCCGATTCCGTATTAACGAAAATAATGCTCTACCAGAAACACTTTCTCCTCTGTACTTAACACCATTTTTAACAATTAGGCCCTACTAATTACTTGTTTGAGGTTTACTTGACAGGTCTATACTAGCTAACTTAAGTGTGACAGCGCACGCATAAAAACACCGCCAACTTAGTTTCAGTACTGTTTATTTCGGGCAATACTGTATCACCTATAATTTTTAATCAACTCGTGTCGGGACATTAAGTAACGTGGTTTGAAGCAACTAATTGAGAAAGACGTATGTTTAAATAGAATTTGGCTACACCGTGGAGGCGGCGTTGGCGGATCGGCTTAGATGGAGTTCGTCTAGTAACAGCTAGAAACGGCCTGCAGAACAGATAGAAGAAATACACGGCATCGTCCACAGAGCAGAGATCTCCTAGAAATTTCCAGGTAACGATTTGAAATTGTAATTCTTATAAACTGTGAATATTGGGTGAGGTATGAGAGTGAAATTTGAAGGTATTGTGGATTATTTGCGTATTGAACATAATACGTGTAAATAACTTTATTATGGTATTTAACTAGAAATTTGAAGGTGTCTATAAAGCTTTTTAACGTTCCATCAGAACGTGAAATTTTGTGAAGAGTACATGGCTTTGTTTTTTTATTTTAAGAGTATGCAAAGGAGAAGGGCATACATTATGCATAATTAGCTGGGTTATCATGAGCTCACTCTACCCCAGAGTTTACTTAGATTAAAAAACCAAATAAATTATAAAGTAGGCATTTTAGAGAAGGTATTATTCAAGGCCCATTTACTCCGGGTACATTTTATGTGTTTGATGATTTTAAAAATAAAATACAGGATATTACAAAATAAGATTTACTGAAGTGTAACGTGATCAATGAAATATGGTGAATTGAATTTCAATTGTAAATGGTAATAAATAAAAAATTGTATGTTGGTTGTATTTTGTGGTTTTATTGCGAGTGTGTGTGTACTATTGAGAATATGCGAGTGAATCTAGATACCCAAGAGGAGGTCCAAATGAGCTAGCCGGAAGCAGGTGCAGAAAATTGGCAATTCAACCGAGGAAGAGAGGAAAACGGGTAAGAAATTTTTTTTTTGACTTATTTAAATTTTTGGAAATCTGAATTAATTCAGAATCTGTAATCTTTAATAAATTAAAGAAATTCCTAAAGGACCATCCTGATATTTTTGTCACTAAAGCAGACAAAGGAGCCGTAACAGTTATACTTAATAAATCAACATATATAGATAAATCCAACACCTTATTAGATGATGAACTTACATATAAAAAACTAAAAAAGGACCCCACTTTCACCATACAGAACACCATAAACAATCACATTAAATTATTATTCAAGAAAGACATGATTACAAATGAACAAAAATCACTACTTATCACCAATAATTCTGTTCCAAGCAAATATTATGGACTCCCAAAAATCCATAAACCAGATATTCCTTTAAGACCTATTATCTCTTCAATTAATTCTCCAACATATGCATTTTCTTCTTTCTTATCTACCATATTACAAAAATCTTTCCCAATTACAGGCCACAACATTGTAGATACCTTCCAATTCGTAAACCAATACCGTAACTTTCAACTACCTCAAGATCACATTCTCGTTTCTCTCAACGTTAACTCTTTATTTACAAACATACCAGCCAACTTAGTCATTCAAATTATTACAGAAAAATGGGATTCCATAGAACCACATTGCCATATATCATTACAATTATTTATCACTTCAATAAACCTTATCTTCAACAACACATATTTTAGTTTTAACTCAAAATTTTACTTACAGATTTTTGGTACTCCTATGGGTTCACCATTATCCCCTATTATTGCACAAATAGTAATGGACAAACTTGTAGAAAGTGTTTTACCTAACTTACCTTTCAAAATGGCATTTCTAGTCAAATACGTTGATGACATTCTCTGCTCACTTCCTGAACATTTTTTACTAACCACCATTCAACATTTTAACAGTTTTAACGAACATTTGAAATTCACTTACGAACTAAAATCTCACCAATCAATACCATTTCTTGATACACTAGTTATCCGCAATAATGACAACAAGATCAATTTTGATATTTACAAAAAACCTACAAATTCAGAAAGATATTTAAATTACCATTCCAATCATAGCATGAAACAAAAAATTAACACCATATTAGGACTGAAACATCGTATGGTCTCTATCTGTGAACCCAAATTTAAAGAAAAAATCTGAAAGAACTAATATCAATCTTAATCAACAACGGTTACCCTAAACCACTTTTATCAAAACTACTACATACTAACACAATCATATTTCCACCTCAAAATAAACATACTGATATCATTTACAAAAAACTTTTATATATTACTAATCTTTCACCACCAATAAAAAAATTACTAAAACAATCTTTTGTAACTATAATAAATTCAAATACTAAGTCCATTGGAAACTTTTTTACTAAACTAAAAGAAAAAACAAATAAAGCTTTATGTAGCAATTTAGTGTATAAAATTCAATGTGAATGCAAAGCTTCCTACGTAGGCCAAACCAAACAGTGGCTCCGAAATCGCATGACACAACACAAAAGTGATGCAAAATTAGGAAAAACTTCTTGTGCTCTTTCTATACATTTATACAATACAAAACACAAAGTCAATTATGATAATGTAAAAATTTTAGATATAGAAAGCAATTACAAAAAAAAACTTTTCTTAGAATTATTTCATATAAACCAAGAACAAAATTCCATCAATCACAAAGAAGACATCAATAATTTACATACAGTTTACTCATACCTATACACTTTTAATTCAAAAAAATATACTAACTATAATGATATTGCTTACACACAGAATTCTATTTAATTTAAGTCAAAAGTCAACCTGTTTACTACACCTGTAAAAATATATGATTTTAAAATCTAACTATTTTTATGCAACCCACCCTACAAAAAATTTTTTACAAATAAACCACATACTACTATTTAAATAAAAAATATAAGCAAATAGTGTCATAATTTGTTGATTGATGTCATCCTTGATCCTACATTTTTGTCAAATAAGTGAACTGACATTTCATTCAAAATTAATTTTAATTCTTAATCAGTAATATTACAAGCTTCCTTCCGTTACTTTTATTATGGGTGAATACATAAAATAATTTTATCAAGTAATAAGTAAGTTAAGCATATATTACCTGTTATATGAATTACCTATTTATATACTTTTTCATGTGGATCGATGATTAAGGTGTAAATTATCACCGAAACGTACGATTTAATACAAATGATACACATCTAATGTTTTGTGTTTAATTTTATGAGCGACTTTATCCCAAGAACCAAAAAACAAAATCTTTTCTAATTTAACTACGCTCAAGAATTATCAAGAACCTTATATATATATATATATATATATATATATATATATATAATATAAATAAATGTTTAAGATGTTAGAATCTTCTTTGGGAATATATTCGTCCACTGATTAATAAAACGCTCATTTATAAATTTGTGGACGTTTCGGATAATTTATTTCCTTAGTCATGACCTATAAGGACTAAAGAACTAAATTATCCGAAACGTCCACAAATTTATAAATAAGCGTTTTATTAATGAGTGGACGAATATATTCCCAAAGAAGATTCTAACACCTTAAACATTTTATATTATTATTAGTTATAACGTCCGATAACACAGCTGCTATATATATATATATATATATATATATATATATATATATATATATTGCCGTGGAACTCCTTTAGCTCACAGGAACAGGTACTTTAAAAAAACATTCGAGCCCCACAGATTGGGCGTCATAAATTGCTGTGGATCGCCTTTTTAGGTTCGGACATCAGTCGTTTTCAAAAATTAATTTTCAAAAATACAAAATTTCACAAAAATTTCTTACCCGGATTCTGCTTCATCAAATTAGTTTCTTCAGCAGCTTCCCTGGCTAGCTCAGCTGTGCCTCCTCTCGGATACCTAAATTTACTATCATTCTCTTTACCGTTCACACACCATTCAATAAAATCACAAAATAATACAACAATCATACAATATTTATTTATCACTATTTATAAATAATAATTCATGGTTATGTACAATTCGGTACTCAAGTTACACCTCAATAAATGCTATCTTTGTAAAGTCCTTGTTTTTAAAATTGAAATTTCACACATTTAATGCAACAGGAGTAAATGGGCCCCAAAAAAATACCTTATCCTTATCTATTCCAACACACTGGAGTATGGTGAGCTCATGATAACCCAGTTTATTAATGTATGCTTTCCACTTTGCATACTATGACTACAAATTACAAAAAAACCCATGTACTCTGAACAATTAAATTTTAAATTCATCAAGAAATTTAATAAGCTTTATGTACACCTTTTGTTTTATATTCCAAAATACCATAATAATAGTCTGTTATACGTATCTTTTTCAATACGTTAAATTACCAAAAATAATCAGCAAAGTTCACTCACACATCACAAATAATTTCAACAGTTTGTATAAACAAAACAGCAAATTCAAATGCGTTACCTGAGAAAAGCGTCAAAAGTCCATCTTCGTTGAAGAAGCTCTACATTCCTGACCCTCGGCTTCGTGATTATGCACGCTTGCTGCCTCCAGCTATTTATAGATGACAACTCAGTTTAAGCTCAGTTTCGTGCTACCAATGAACACCAATTCCAACATCCAAATCCATTTATATTACACTTGTTTATTATTGCATTATTAATGTAGGAGCTTGTTAAAGTATTCGTGAACCTCAGTTAAATTTAAATTACACTCGCGTTACTAACTATAAGGCCACAAATAATCTAATACTATTTCACCGAATGTTACAAATTTTTAATACTCGCAAGCTTTGTCAGTTGATTATATTACGTTGTTACGCGATGCAAAATTAAAAGAAGGCCCTATTAATTTACTTCTCGTATTTATATGGTTCAAATGTAACCTCCCCGGATCCACTTTACGCGAAATACCTAATTGCAAAATAACATTTCCGCAAATTTTACCTAACCGTCTTTAACTCCTAGAAATATTCCCGCGTCAACACGCTATATCAGACAAACTATCACATCCACCTGTCGCGTGTTCCTCGGTTCTAAACCTATCTATTTCGACCAATGATACATTTCAGTGACGTCTTAAAACTCCGCCTGTAATATCTCTATTCCTGTCTTATGCATATTGGATGTCGCGTTCTAACCTTGCTTGAGTGGTAGAAAATCGATATTACTGCTCGCGTTTTATGTCTACTCCACGGGGAGAGAATACGCGCCTACTAAAATGCATGCTTTTATGCCTGTCTCATTCTGTAACATATCATTGATTGTTCGTCCCTTCTGCTCTTTAAGGAACTTTTGTTAGCGTTTATACGAAACCACCAACGGTTGAACAATATTTCCTCGAAGCTCGCCTGTTATGCTCCAAAAATACATATATATATATATATATATATATATATATATATATATATTGTTATGTATGGTGATATTTAATGAAATGATGCTTTAAATTACCAGTTAAAAATTAATAAGTGCAACCTTAAAGTGGTGTTGGCCTTTAAAATGATTTAAATAAATACCTTTTCAAATTTAATTATGCCACGGCTTTTAGAAACTCTCTCAGGGAAACTGAATCTACTATTTTAAACTCTGTAAGAAGACGTGGATTCTTTGTCCCCTTACAGGTATTGAAGACACAGGCGCCTAAAGCGTTATTAGATCAAAATCACTTAACCTCTTTTTTGTGCTTGCGTATCGTGATTAAACAAAGATTGATAAATCTATTCAGCATATATTAATTTAGTTAAACGTTTGAAATTTAAATTATTCACAAGCTACTTTAAATGAAGTGTATATAAATATAACTTAAAATACCTGCAACTCCGTTGAATGTGTCTGGGTGTACAGGGGCTTTGAAACAGGATGCCACAAATCGCCTCGAACGCTTTCAGTGACTACCTAATAAAAGTACGTTTTAGTTTATGTTCAATAAGGATTTCACTATAGTTTTAGGTTTTACAATTAACTACTACTTCACCAACTATATGCTTTATTTGCTCTATTACTACGAACACTTCAATACTTCACCAAATAAACTGATCTGCAACCCAAGAAGACTGAACCCTGCTGCAAAATTATTCACTATCACAGCTGCAACTCTTCAATACATAAAAGATGCCCCGACATTAGTATAATTGGAAATCTTCCTTTGTAATTATTTTGGTCGTATAACCTTTTCACTTTATTGGTATTATATTCAAATAAATGCATGCACTTTAACACATCTATTAATTTTGATAAAATTTATTACAGGCTCTTAAGCCAAAAACATCTATCCAGTGTACAAAATTATATTCAATCAATTACAAATTTTTTTTTCAATTCATTATTTTTTTAACAACTATCTTTTTAAATCCTTTAATAACGTCAAATACTAATATATATATATATATATATATATATATATATATATATATATATATATATTGCTGTGGTAGTTCAGAAAAATCCTTGGACAAAGCTGGGACAAAGCTTTAACATCAAGCCCCAGCGTTGGGCCGTCATAAGATTGCTGTGATAGGTGATTAAGGGTTTACTGCTTTTCTGGTGTCATCAAATAATATTTTCAAAAATGCACAACTTTAAAAAAAATTGCTTACCCTTTGATTTCTGCTTCAAAAATCTTCAGCAGCTTCCCTGGCTGGCTCAGCTGTGCCTCTTTTCGGATACCTAAATATACAACCATTCTTTCTTCACACTCGCACACCATTCAATAAAATCACCAAATAATACAACAATCATACAATCTTTTATTTACCGCTATTTACAGACAAATTATTCATATGTATAAAAAAACAGTTTCAATCACAAATTTCAAACTCAAATGTTATATGTTTTAAAGTCCTTGATGTTCTAATTATGTTCAAACAAATTCAGTAAAATATGAGTAGATGGGCCCCTTATATTACCCTACATTGACTGGAGTATGGTGAGCTCATAATAACCCAGTTTATTTAGTATATGCCTTTTACCTTGCATAAATTAATACAAAATTGATAAACCCGTTTACTCTTTACAATCCAATTTATATTCAGAATAAAATCTAGTAAGTTTTAAAATACACCCCTTTCCAATATTTAAATAACCCCAATAAACTGTCCCTAAATATCCCTACCTTGCTTGAAACAGCAAGGATTCGGCAAAATTGTAAATTTTCCAAGTAAAAAAAACTCGTTTCCTGGCCAATGTAGTAACTTCGGGTGGAACATTGGAAAACCACATGTAAGGTATGTGAAGGGGTTGCCAAGGATCTCTCAACACTTGCCGAATTAATAGTTTTCTAGTAAATACTTCCATACAATTAACATTAGTTGAGAATATTGCAACACCAATACCTGTAGTTTATAATAATCATCATGTTTAAATACATTAATTTTTTTCTTCCTTAGTTTTTCCATCTTGGGACTGGTTGCATGTGTACCTCTATTGATTTCTATTTTGAGCTACCCTACACATTTCCCTGAAATTCCCACATCCTACATC
Source organism: Platerodrilus igneus (assembly GCA_036346225.1). Classification (NCBI taxonomy): domain Eukaryota; kingdom Metazoa; phylum Arthropoda; class Insecta; order Coleoptera; family Lycidae; genus Platerodrilus; species Platerodrilus igneus. Next base: position 304,075 of record JARFIW010001028.1, read on the forward strand.
TTTCACTATCTGTGTACAATAATCTAACTTAGGTCTACCTCTACTTCTCTTTTTTTCCTCTCTACTTCTAAAGATTTTACACTATTCCTTCACGTCTTAGTTTGTGGCCTATCATCCTATCTCTCCTATTTTTTACTGTTTTCCAAATATTTCTTTCTTCCCCTACCATATCAAGTACCTCTTGGATGTTAACTTTGTCTGTCCATGATACCTTCATCATACCTCTGTAGCACCACATTTCAAAGGCTTCTCTACCTTTTTCTTGTCCGCTTTTCCTACTGTCCAGGTTTCACAACTATACAGTGTTGTGCTCCACACATGTTTTAAGCAATCTTTTCCTTGTTTCTATGTTTGCTGTCTTTGAACACATTAGCTGTGTTTTCTTGTTAAATGTAGCACGACCTTGTGCTAATGTTTATTTTATATCTTTTATGCTTTTCCCATCTTATGTTATTTGGCTTCTTGTTTTTGGTTTATTTCTCCTCCATTGCAAACTAGAACTTTAGTTTTATTTTTATTAATTTTCATATCGTATCTCTGTGTTAGAACTGTTTCCATTTCATTAAGAGCAGCTTCTAACTTTTCCTTGCTAGATGCCAATACCGCAATATCACTTGCAAATCTAAGCATATCAATCTTTGTACCTGCATAGTAAATCCAAATGTCTTCCTGCATTTGACAGTATTCAATGCCTCTTCTATGTACAAGTTAAAAATTAATGGAGATAAGGCACATCCTTGTCTCACCCCTCTCCAAATATTCACTTCTCTACGTTCCTGTTCTAATTCTATTACCACTGTTTGCTTTTTGTATAACCTATGTACTATCCATCTATCCCTAAAACTCATTCCAATCCTTTTGTGTATTTCGAACAATTTTTGCATTTTACATGGTCGCATGATTTTTCCAGATCTACAAACTCTATATACACGCTTTATTCCTTTTTTATTGTTTTTTTCATTATCACCCTCAGAGCTAAAATAGCCTCTAGCGTTCCCCTGTTTCGCCTAAACCCAAATTGATCTTCTCCTAGTATTTCTTCAGCTCGTTTTTCCATTCATCTTTGTACAATTCTAGTTAATACTTTTGACATGTGTGCATACCTATTCTTTAAAAATTTTCACACCTTTCTTTTTAGATATAGTTACGATGATGTTACGTTTGAAATCTTTAGGTATCTCGCCTGTCTCATACATATAGCTTACAAGTTGGAAAAGACGTTCTGTTAGTGCTTGTCCAGCGGTTTTTGGAGTTTCTGCTTGCACCTTATCTGTACCCGGCGCCTTGCCATTTTTTAGACACTTTAATGCTAATTCTAACTAATCTCGCAGTACAGGATATCTCCCAGATCATCATTTTCAATGTTTGATTCCTGTTCTAATGCTGTTAGTTCCTCTCCTGCATATAAATTCCTATATATTCCTGCCATCTAACCTCTTTCTCTACATTTTCTATGACGTTTTTTCTCACGGCCCTTATATTTTTGTTTTATATTCCTAAAATTACTTCTAATTAGTTTGTAAGCTACGTCTGTCTTTCCCATTTCCATCTTAGTATGTATCTCTTTGCACTTTTCAGCAATCTATTGTTCCTTAGCTTTCCTGTATTTGCAAATAATTTTCCATTTTATGGCTTTGTATCTCTGTTTTTCTGTTTCATTTGATCTATTTTTGTATTTTCGTCTTCCTTCTATTAAATTCAGGATATCTTTTGCTATCCATGGTTTCTTATTTTCTTTTTGTGTATACCCCAGAATATCTCTGACCACCATGTCTAAGTTGAATGTAATGTTATTCCATTCTGTTTGTATTTCCTTAGTATCAGAAATTTTCCCTATATCTTTCAGCAAATCACTTTTTTTCAAATCTTTCGTGAATATCTTTATCTTTTAGCTTCTAAAAGTGAAAGTGCCTTTTTCCGTTCCGTAATTTCACATTTAAGGGCGGCCTTCATAATTACGATGTTGTGGTCAGTGCCTATATCTGCTTCTGGATAGCTTCTACAGCCTTTTACTTGATTCCTAAACGTTGTCTAACAAGAATGTAATCTATTTGATATTTTCCTATATCCCCTAGCATCTTCCACATATATCGTTTTCTAGCATGATGTTGAAATAATGTGTTTGTGATGGTTAAATTATTTTTGTCGCAGAATTCTACCAACTTCTTTACTGTCGTTTCTCGTGCCTAAACCAAATAAACCTACTATCGCTCCTTCCCTACCCTCACCTACCACTGCACTAAATTCCCTGTAATTATTAAATTTTCATGTCCTTTTACGTATCTTAGTATGTCTTTGAAATCTTTATAGATCGCTTCTACCTCTTCCTCACTGTGGCCGGAGGTGGGCATGTATACTTGTATTATTACTGTATTTACCAGTTTAAATTCTAATCTAACCACGAGTAATCATTCTTTTGTAATAATCTATAGGAACACTGTGGCACAATTTGAATAAAATGAAAAAACCCTTAACACAAAAAATATTTAAAATACCAGATACGTATTTCGACCACTATGTGGTCATCATCAGTAGTGAATTCACTTGTTTGTTGTTGAGAACACCAGCCTGCGGGTGAGGAGAATATCCTCGATAGTGTTTAAAGCAACAATATAGTAAATTGTATGTTGGGAAGGTTCACTTCAGCCTAAGTGGTCAGGAGAATATCCTCTGAAGTGTTCCAGAACAACAGCTAATTATTATTTAATTACAGATTTCCTACTGATGATGACCACATAGTGGTCGAAATACGTATCTGGTATTTTAAATATTTTTTGTGGTAAGGGTTTTTCATTTTATTCTTTTGTAAGTAGTATTCTACACATTGCCCTATCTTTTTTCGCATAATTATCCCCACACCAGAATTTCATTCTTCTAATCCTGTATGATTTACGATAGTCTCCACTCCAAAAATCCCTCGTCTCTGGCCTCTGAACTGCACTGATCTCTACTATGTCCAGTGCTAGTCTATCCATTTCAATTTTTTTAAGTTCTCTAGCTTACCTACTTGCTTCATACTTCTGACATTACATGCTGTGACTCGCAGAATGTTCCCGATTATTTTGCTAAGTTTCTTATGACATCCTCCGAAGTAGTCCCCTCTCAGAGATCCGAATGGGGGACTATTTTACCTCCGGAATCTTTTACCCCAGAGAATGCCATCATGTTTGTTACAATTTAAGTACGCTGTGTACTTGGGAGGTAATGTGGTGGTTTCCCGTTGCCTTCCACATCGCGGTAGTGTGTCTTAGACTGCCATACCGACCCCTATGGTCTCTGCCACTCTAAGTACCGAAAAAGCTGTTGCCCTTTTTCGAGGACCTTCTTAGTCTAGTTCCTCACTAAAGACCCACTAATTTGGTTGAACCTGTAGTTAGGCGTCGCCGTGGATCAATGTAGTACACGTAAGACTACGGATCCCAAGGTCCCGGATTCAAATCCCGACACGGCCGACTGCTTGAAAAATGACAGGTGAGCATTTTTCACAAAAATTACGTTCTCGTTCGGATGAGAGGTTAAATGGAGGTCCCGTGTGTGAGTGTTGTCACGCACGTTAAAGATCCCTACCTTGCCTGGAACGGCAAGGGTTCGGCAAAATTCTAAATTTCCAGGCAACAAAAAACTCGCCTCCTGGCCAATGTAGTACCTTCGGGTGGAGCATTGGAAATGTAAATGAACTGAACCTGTAGTTTAGTCTTTAGATCACTGAAACGCAGAAGCCATTCCACCTGTTCTAGTATACTATAACTTCGTTAAGGTGCACGTCAATTTGGAATGGAACAATTATTTTAGTTTGATAAAAAAAAATAATGATAGTCTTTAAGGTGTGATTACAAAAAAAAAGATAATGGCACAAGATTAGAACATTGCAAGCAAGAATAATTATCCGAAAAAAGTCTTCCAGGTAGCCACTTATATCAATGAAATTGCTAGGATATAAGGGTTTGGCACCCTTTGATTTTCATAGTTAGAAAAATCTTTCAAGATAAGTAGTATTCGTAAAGTAATTTTATATTTTGGTTATTGTACATTTTGATTTTTATTATTTTGTCATAGGAACCCACTCCCGCACCACTGAAAGTTTTCCGGTACACCTTTAAAATGTTACAAAGTTCCTGCCACTTCTGGGCAATTCAAATTGAATAAGGTAACATCATTTTTATTGCTTTCTTTGAATATCCTATATCAGTTTCAAAAATCAAAGAACGATTTGTAGAATAATTGTCAATCTTGTTTCATAACGGCTTAACCGTTACATCATATGGCACACAACTTAATCTAAATTGTTTATTTAGAGTTTTAATGTAGTTCTAAATTTTTAACTTGAGTAGGGTTTGCAGTCTGAATTTAAGTTTGTTATTTATTTTGGGTGGGAGTACCAGTCAGTTTTTATTTATGCTTAAGTGTAGTTTAGGTTTGAGCACATGCTTAGAGTAGACATATGTGTACTTCTCTGTACATTTATATTATTTATATGTATTTGCTGTAGGAGAGGCAAACAAAGTAATTGGAATTTTTTCTCTTTCCTTACAATTTACGTTATTAAGTTTGCCCTTTTGATTATTTATAATTGGTCTGTTTTGATTATTGTAATATATACTATTTTGTTTTGCATGTCATATTGCAATTGTTTAGATCATACCTAAAAACGTGTACGTTGGAGTAAAAAATATGTGTTAAGACTTTACTTTAGTATTTTTACGTAGTTTTAAATTTAAATAGCGCGCCACTTATTTTACAAGTATTTCTGGCGCTCTTCGTTTATACTCGTCTTCATAACAAGCACGATTGACTTTTGGAAATATATTAATTAATTATTACTACAAGGAAGATGGCCGAGTAGTTCTGTCTTCCATGACATGTTATTTTTCTATAAAATATGTAAATTGATTTTAATACAGTCCACAATAAGAATTAAAGTTATTTCAAAATGTTTAGTTGATTTATTCAACATTCAAGAGAAGTAATGTAATAAACAATATGGAAGTTGAGACACGAGAGAGGTTTACATAGAAATATTTCCGCTATATTGATATGGATGTAACTGAATTTTTATGGAAGACTGTTTAGTCGGCATAACAAAATGGGTAACTGGTCCACTTGAAATGATAATAATGCACGTAACACATTAACACACATCTATACATAGACAAAAAGAAACACCTTTAACATATATTTAACCAAAATATTTATAGAAAAGTACCAAATAAAATACTGGATTTTACATATATATCCATAACAAATATTTTCAATATAATATCACATATTACATACCATATTTTATAAACAATATCACCCTTAATAATGTCGGAGGCTTTCACAGCTGGTATCACGAATAATAACGTGTTCCATGTTAGGACTGTGTCATATTAAATATTAATGGAGTCAACGTTTTGCCCACTTTCATAAAAGGGCATCGTTAAATTAGGACATGAATCATTACTTCAGAACGTGTACTCACCCACTTAAGTCAGCTTATTGTAGCAAAATAGTGGTTACATACAATGTTTGTAGACAAATACGCTTATTCGCTCTATCAAGCCAAAAGGTGCCTGTTTAGCAAAGTAATAGGTATTTGGTTAAATAAACGCCTTATTCCTTGGTAGATTGAGCGAGTTTGCTAGTCTAGAATTTTGATTTCAAGACCATTTTTTCACTATAGACACTAATCTGACTTAATCGGACATGTGAGAGAACATGTTTTGAAATAGTAATCCAATGTCACATCCTTATGATGAAAATGGGTGAAATATAGACTTCGTAAGTATTGTATGATAACAGTTCAAACTCAGAACGTGCATTATTAATATTACATGTTGTCATAATCGACAGGTGTTAATGAATTTTCATATGTAACGTTTTTAAAATTTAAATTAATTACCTCTTTAGCAAAACTATAATTATCTAAATTAATAAAATCACAGATTATTATATTAACACCACCAGGACCATTCCTTTGCCTTTGTATCCAATCCAGTTTGGGTTTCAAAATGGGTATTACACACTGAGTTTTCAAAGTACCTAAAAATAAGGCATCAGATTAGTTGTACAAATTCTACTTAACATAAAAGAATTCAAAACCATTTTCTCGCTCAATTCAATAATGAATATTGTAGGTGACAACTAAAAATACAACCTACAATTATGAAAAAAAATTGCTATATAAAAAATATTAACTATGCATGTTTCTTATTTGCTAAAGACTGGTTTCGCTGTGTATTGAACTCATCAGATTGGTAAAGTTTTCCCTTCACTAGAGAGAACTTCACTTAAGTGATGAACATCAATGCAAATACTCCCTGTATGTTTGTTGTGGTTTGTTTAGCATTCTTCTTAATCTTCTTTGGGAATTAAACCACTCATAGTTTCTTAAATCATCTTTATTTACGTTTCGATCCATGACCTAGGATCGTTGTCAAAATTATTTTGACAACGATCCTAGGTCATGGATCGAAACGTAAATAAAGACAATTTTAAAAACTACGAGTGGTTTTATTCCCAAAGAAAATTAAGAAAAACATCAATACAGCAAAACCAGTTGTTCGCTCTTAGGAAATGACCAACTTACGCAACTCATACTTTTATAGATAAATTATACAGTCAAAACTCAAATAATAGAATATTTGTCCAGAATATGCATCATAGAAGATGTTATATAGCGAGATGTAAGTACTTTAGGGGATGGTAAATTACGTTATCCTAAAAATTTTAGTACACATTTATCATTATACAGTGTTATGGTTTTTGAATTATTGAAAATTTAAACCTTTTAAAAAATTACGTGATTTTTTACAGATTATTACCTCTTTGATTGTACAAAGTTTTGCTTTAATTTTAGGTATAGGTTCTAAAGTGAAAGCTTTATTTTGCCATCATTATTATGGTATGTATAAATTAGGTTACTGCAATAAAATTGCAGCTTCCAATTCTCACGTATTGTAGGGGAATAACCTACAATTTTATTGCATGTTTTAAGCATGCATTTTTCCAAAGCCAAAGCCATATGATATCGATGTCTTAAATGCAAGTGCGTATTATTGTAGAAAGTGTACTCATGAAATCTTTTACCTGTTTCATATCTAATCCCCACAAGCATCTGTTCCCTAAAAGTGTAGGATGAACACACTTCACTGCAAGAATTTGAACCAAACATAAGAAACGAAACTCCACGAAACGCTGATCTACCTGAAGACATCAGTGGCGATTTTTAAGGTGAAAGTGTCGATCAGAGGATGCCTTGACTAGTAGGTATTAATCAGGGTAAGCAACTAACAAATATGCGAAAATATTTCTTAATTGTTTTTTTTATATAAATCTGTAGTAATTTAATGTGCGACCACATTAGGGCGTAATAAATTACACCCGAGGTTAACGATATAATTGACAGCAACTTAATTTAATAATTAGCGCTCCAACTAATGTGCAGGTTTCTTTAATAATAAAATGTATAATGTTTGATAATTAAAAATTTTAAAGGTTAACTCTTTCTCTATTTTAATAGAACTTTATACCGATTGCTTCATGCATATTTTATGGAAGTCTTTTAGCTATTGTCTTAACTAAAAATATATAAAGTTTACTATCCGATGGGAAAATATCTTTCAATTTCGTATTTAAATAATACATTCCTTGTCGTAAAATCTCTAGATTTTGATACTTTGGAATATACTATCGGCAACTCCTAGTGACTTATGTGTACACTCTACCTAACATAATAGATAACACCTTGAAATAACACAAAAAATTTCTGTTTTATTATATTAAGGACACGTTTTTTTTAAAAAAGCTAATAATTAGGGTTTTAATAGAATTTAATTAAAGTTAGGGTTTTGTGTATGCTCAGCAAGATAAGAACCTACTTGAAATTTTATATAAATGATTTGAACTCACCTTTTGTTGTATACCAGGTAGAGTAGAACATCGAGAGTACAAATAAATAAACATGTTGTATTACTTATTTTGAATTTCTACAGGATAAGAGGAAGGAAATTCTGGTGTGGAGATAGTTATGCGAAAAAAGAAAGGGTACTGTATAGAAAAATACTTACAAAAGAACAATTCATGGTTAGATTTGAATCTAAACCGGTAAACGCAGCAATAATACAAGTATACATGCCCACCTCTAGCTACAGTGACGAAGAGGTAGAAGTCATCTACAAAGATATCGAAGACATATTAAGATACGTTAAAGGACATGAAAATTTAATAATTATGGGGGATTTTAATGCAGTGGCAGGTGAGGATAGGAAAGGAGCGGTAGTAGGTTTATTTAGTTTAGGCACAAGAAATGACAGAGGAAATAGGTTGGCACAATTTTGCGACAAAAACAATATAACCATCACAAACACATTATTTCAACATCATGCTAGAAGACAATACATGTAGAAGATGCTACGAGATATAGGAAGATATCAAATAGATTACATTCTTGTTAGACAACGGTTTAGGAATCAAGTAAAAGACTGTAGAAGATACCCAGAAGCAGATATAGACACTGACCACAACATCGTAATTATGAAGACCGCTCTTAAATTTAAAAATTTGAAAAAAAGGAATGGAAAAAGGCACTTTGACTGAGAAACTTGTTAAGTTTATTTTCAACATACATTAAATACCTTGTTTTCTCTTGTTAATTCAATACCCGTGCGAATAAATTCCGGTTCTACTTTTAAATCCCTCAACATAATTAATAAGAAATGCGCTTTCTAATATTCAAATTCAAATTAACTTTATTGGTAATACCAAATGGTAGGAATTCAGCATGCTGATTTTCAATTCCACCAAAATGAACATAAAACAAAATAAAGCAAGTTGTACATGGTAAAAGCATAATAACTAGAAATACAATAGTTAAAAAATTTGTTGTTGAGCTGAGAGGAGGCATAACAGTTCAGTATAAAACCTGTTTTTGTTTTTACTACTAAATAATACTTTATATCTATTATATATACAAGGAGTCATATATGTAAAACCACATTTAAATTTAGAAGTTGAGTGTGCAGGTATGCTGAGGTAATCAATACTCCTAAGGTTTAAGTTGTGAGCAGTAGATTTTGGAGTTAGCATACTAAATAAGTATACTGGTTTATTAGAAGCAATTAAAGTATAAATGATGACTGCCAGTGACAATTCGGCTCTTTTGTCATAGTAGGTGGTTAGCATTATAGAACGGAGTTATGTGCTGCGAATAAGGAGTATTGTAGGCGAATCTGAAGCATATATTTTGCATGACCTGTATTCTATGTTTTAGCTGAAGTGAGAGAAAGTTGTAGTAGACTACATTACAGTAGTCTAGATGGCATAGAACTAGACTATTGCACAGCTTCCATTTGATGATTGACGTCAGGTAGTGCTTATATCTGTGTAGTGATCGTATTTTAAAGTAGCAAGTTCTAATTTTGTTGTGCAAGTGTTTGTCGAATTTCAGGTAAGAGTCCCAGATATTTGACACAATTTTTCACTTCAATAGTAGTACTATTGACTTTTACATCTAATACACGAAGTGATTGAGATTTAGCACAGGATTTGTAGGAACCAACGCACAGTGCAATAGTTTTGGTTGCATTTAAGATCAACGCATTTTTAGTAAGCCAACTGTTGACAGAGTCAAGATTAATATAATTCCTCAACTTAAATCTACTTGCTTGGAAACGACGAGTTTATGCTATAAAATAGTTTATATCCTGTTTTAGGTACTCGTTAACTTGTTATACATTACGACCACGTACAATTGCTTTCTTTGGGGTTTCCAATCTCAAGACGCGTCGAACCTAGGTCGCGTACTATTATTTGATAGCGTGTTTTCCAGTTTGAATCGCGAGGATTGTAGTAAAGCCTTGCTAGAAAACGATTCTTTTACTCGATTCTTTCTGTGCTATGACAACTTTAACATTTCCTTTGTTGTTATCTCCACAATTTCGTGCACTCACTGTGTGGTGAGTATTTTATTTTAGAAAAAAAGGAATGTACTCTTCGGCGTAAATAAATTAATCTTTACCCGTAATTATTGTAGCTTCTTCCGTTGATCTACCTAACTACCTGTGGGAGTGCTGCCCCTTTTTGTTATGGGTGGACAGCACTGTGTGTTTTCGTCGTTGGATAAGATGGTCTGTTGAGTTGCCGCCCCCTTTTTGGTGTAGAAGGGTGCACAAGTGGCGTGGTCCCAGGCACCTATCATATTGGTTCGTATCTATTTATACCTAAACATTACTGGACTTTGTTAGAATGTATGGCCATAATAATTGAGGCATTGCTTTTTGTTCTGAATGTCCTAGATTGGTGGTGAGAAAATGATTATTTTCGGTGCGAGGTGGTATGGATTGGTAATATTCACATAGTTAAGAAAATGGGTTTTCCTGTGTTGGAATTTCAAACTGTTGGTTTTTGTTAAATTTGTAACTTTATTTTTTAATTAAGGGATATGGGTTGGTATACTATAATTATGTAAGAATTTTAGGTATAAAGCTTTAAGTTTACTGTGGGAATTACGTCTAGGTACGTAGCAAACTAAAAGATAATGATATTCACAAAGGATTTGAAAAAAGTCAAATGAATTGCTGAAAGATATAGAGAAAATTTCTGGTACTAAGGAAATGGATACAGAATGGAATAACGTTAAATCCAGCTTAGACATGATGACCAGATATATTCTGGGACATACACAAAAAAATAAGGAACCATGGATAACATAGGATATCCTGAATTTAATAGAAAAAAGACAAAAATACAAAAATAGATCAGACAAAACAGGAAAACAGAAATACAAAGCCATAAAATGGGAACTTATTCACAAATGCAGGAAACCTAAAGAACAATGAATTGATAAAAAGTACAAAGAGGTACAAACTAAGATGGAAATAGGAAAAACGGACGAAGCATACAAATTAATTAGAATGAAAATTTTTGGGATATAAACTCCATAGCAAAAATATAAGGGTTGTGGAAAGAGATGTCATTAAAGAAAATGTAGAGGAAGTGGGTATATGGCAAGAATATTAGAGAATTTATATGTAGGACCGGAACTAACAGCGCTAAAACAGAATCAGACATTGAATAGGATAACTTGGAATATCCTATAGTTAGGGATGAGTTTGAATTAGCATTAAAGAGTCTGAAAAATGGTATGGCGCCGGGTAAAGACAAAGTGTAAGCAGAAACTCAAGTCGCGGGACAAGCAGTAACAGAACGTCGTTTCCAACCTGTAAGCTATATGTATGAGACAGGCGATATACCCAAAGATTTCAAACCTAACATCACAGTCATTATACCAAAAAAAAAGCCTTGGATATACGTGAAAATTTTCGAACAATAAGTTTGACAACACATGTGTCAAAAATATTAACTACAATTGTACAAAGACGAATGGAAATATTGGCAAATCAATTTGGGTTTAGGCGATACATGGGAATGTAGGAGGCTATTTTAGCTCTGAGGGTGATAATCAAGAAAACAATAGAAAAAGAGGAAAGTTTGTATATAGAGTTTGTAGATCTGGAAAAAGCATTCAACAAGAAAATGGAAAAAATGTTCGAAATACTTAAAAAGATTGGAAAGGGTTTTAGGGATAGCCGGATAGTACATAGCGTATACAAAGAGCAAACAGCAGCATTAGAATTAGAGCAGGAATGTAGAGAAGTAAATATTAGGAAAGGGATGAGACAGGGATGTGCTCTATCCCCATTAATTTTTAACTTGTACATCTAAGATACAATGAATACTGTCAAATGCAGGAAGACATTTGGAATTACTGTGTAGGGACAAAAGATTGATATACTTAGATTTGCAGTCGATATAGCAGTATTAACATTTAGCAAGAAAGAGCTAGAAACTGCTCTTAATGAAATAGAAACAATTCTAATAGAGATATACGACATGAAAATTAACAAAAATAAAACTAAAGTATTATTATGCAAAGGAGGGAAAAATAAATCAAAAGCAAGAATACAAATAGGTAACGAGAACTTACAAAAGGTTAAGGATTTCTGCTACCTAAGAAGCCAAATAACGCAAGATGGGAAGAGCGCAAAAAATATAAAACAAAGATTAGCACAAGGCCGTACTACATTTAACAAGAAAAAGCAACTACTGTGTTCAAAGACAACAAACATAAAAACAAGGAAAAGATTGCTTAAAACATATGTGTAAAGCACAGCACTGTATAGCTGCGAAACCTGGACAGTAGGAAAAGCGGACAGGAAATATATAGCTCAAAATGTGATAACCCCCTGTTCTCCTACATTTCCAAAGCTAGAATTTTGATTTTAAGAGGGATAGTAGCTATTGAATCATAGATTATCAGAAAACTGCAGGTTTTTTAGACAGTGTAATACTTGCTGGGAAATTTTTTTTAAACATTCATAGACAACGTATTTATTAATATCCCAATACAATGTGGGACAATATATTCATTTTTCAGTTATCGCAATCAAATTCGGATAAGACTTAAATATATATAAAAAATAAAAACAGCTAAATTTGGTTTATTGATTGCTCACTGTAGTATTGGTATGGAACCCTAATAGTGTGGGCTCGACTCGCTCTTGGCTAACTTTTTTCTAGTATGTGTTCTAAATCTGTGACCACTGTTGTTGATACTAATTTCTCAGATCATAGAGCTTTACTATTTGACATTGTATATAGTAATTTGGATAAAATTCTTTTTGAAAAAGTTTTTAATAAACATGATGTAGCAAATTTTCTTCACGATATTAGTAAGAGAAATGGACTGATGTTTATAAGTCAAATAATATAGATTCAGCTTTTAACTATTTTCATAATGCTTTTCTGTATTATTTCAATAAACATTTTCCTCTAAAAAATGTTTTATTCGTCAGAACAAGAGATGGGCTAATGATCGAGTTAGAAAGTCTAGTACAAATTTAAAAAATCTTTTCACTCTAACAAAAGATATTCCTGAACTACATAAATCCTATCAGGAATGCAAAACAAGACATACTAGTCTCATTATATGTGATACAAAAAGATCATTCTACCAAAATTTAATAGGTAATGCTTCCAATTCAATATGTTGTGGCTGGAAGGTTATTAGATTTCTCAGTAACGGAACTAAATCTAAGGTATCCAGTTATCAGGTTATTGACAGAGATTACATTGTTATTGATCCTTGTGATGTTGTCAATAGATTCGATGATTTTTTTTATCAAATCTTCAACTACGTTGATTAATCCTATATTTCCAAGCTTAAATATACCGATACTATAACAATCAATAATCGCTCAATGTTCTTATTTCCTTTCACTCAAGAAACTGAAAACCAAGGTCTCTAGTGGTTATGATGAAGTTCCGCCCTTTATTATCATACGATGTTGGAGCATAATTAGCAAACCTTTTACATTCATGATAAATCTTTCATTTTCGCTTGGTCGGTTCGCAATGAAGTTAAAACTCACTAAAGTAATCTCCTTGTTTAAAAAAGGCGATACTTCTATAATGAATAACTACAGGCCAATTGCGTTATATTCTGCATTTTTAACAATCTTTGAATATTGTGTCTTAGATAGATTGCTAAAATTTCTGTCTGTTCATAACTTATTAGTGAAAAACCAATTTGATTTTCTTCCTAAATTTAGTACCATGAATGCTGTTTATTATTTCATTGAGAAGGTTGTCGATTGTATCGAATCTGGCAAACATGTGGCTGGAGTTTTCTGTGACTTAAGCAAAGCATTTGATTGTGCTATACACTAGATTTTACTGTCAAAAGCTGAAAAATATGGCATTCGAGGTAAACCGTTAGATGGCTTGCTAGGTTCTTATACGATAGAAAGCAATTTGTCACTATACTGTCTGCAAAGAATGGGATTCGAAACCCAGTCATCTCTACTATTTTGAGCAATAAGGTTGGAGTTCCACAAGTGTCTACCTTGAGACCCATACTATTTATCTTGTATATTAATGACATTCACACAAACACTGATTGTTCATTATGCCATTATGCTGACGATTCAACTGTTATATTATCGAGTGATAATATGTCGTCTTTAGAGGCTTGCTACATACATTGACGTAACATAAAAAAAACAAGAAAAAGAAAGAAAGGATGACCGCGCTCAATCGGTGAGTGGGCGGGGTCGTATACCAATGGATAAATTACAAAGAAACCTGCAATAAATAGAAAAAAAACTCACTCATTCACACTCAGAACAAAACATACAAAAGAAAAGAAAGAACTTATAATTCAACAAAATATATATATATATATATATATATATATATATATATATATATATATATATATATATACAGGACACAGTATTCCAAAACCCAACCCCAAAAAAAGGCAATGTCCCCAATTTATATATACATTATGAGAAATCCTCAAACATTCAAAAAAAAGTTAACCAGGAAAATGGCAAGCTGTAGTTTTTAGGTAATAACCCCCTGACAGTATTTATTTAAAAAAAAGAACCAAACGCAACCCTAAAAACCACAGCTCTAGAATATCGTCAGTATAACCTTAGCCTATATTTACAAACATGTAGTATATTTTTAGTAATTTAGGAACAAATAGTAAGGCAGTAACAAAAGAGCAGTAAATACCAAATTAGTTCAATAATTTTCATATATAAAAATTCAATTTGGAAATGCCATATTTGAACGGTAAAACCCCAGGCGTTCTGGTTCCGAAGTCACATGTGCATACAAAGAAAAAAAGAACTCACCCTCGAGTTACTGACATCGGGGTGGAACCAGTCGCTGGTCTACGTCAGCGAGTAGGCAGGCTTACGCCCAGGCAGAGCGCATTTGACCTCACATTACCAGAAGAAACGACAGCTCAAGAGATTAATGTGTCCCATGCAGGAAGCTAGAATAATTACGAACCATAAATTAATTTATTGAAGCCGAAAAGTATTGTTTTATAAACCCTATATACTCACCACGCTATAATGCCAGCAATTCGCATAAAGAAAATGAAACGAAGCAAAACAGGACGGATGTTTTCTGGTTGCTAGTCAAACAGAGAGTCAATATTACATTTGTTTAGTTAAAGCACCAAAGCTCAAGGAAATAAAACAGGAAAACCCGCATTTTATTGAAATAATTTTGCTGAATTCTTTAAAAAGGGAAAACACACCAGCCTTAATTAGTGAAATACTTGGTAAGTCATCTATTTAATTATGGCGTTATGAAATTCTTAGAAAGGATATTTATTTTTAATGAGCAAAAAGATTTATCAAGTGATATATATATATATATATATATATATATATATATATATATATATAATGTTTATTATTAATTACAATACAACTTTTAATACACGAAAGGGTTATATTTAATTTACGGAATAAATTTTCGTGTTCAACACCAAGGAATTTAAGTTAAAAATTATTGCATAGAAACTAATCAATTATTTACGAAAATGAACGTAATAGGCTGCATGCAATATACTTTAAATAATTTACAAAAATGGTTGATAAGAATTATTTAAGTCTGAATGTTTCTAAAACTAATACAATTAATTTTCACAATTACAACAGTAAAGTTTTGAACATTAAAACTTATCTTAATGATTCGCTAGTTTCTAAAGTTGACTCCACCAAATTTTTAGGAGTGATTGTCGATCAACATTTAAACTGGAAAGATCACTGTAAAAGTATATGCTCAATATTAAGTTCATCATCATCAAGTCTTCAGTCCTAGAACTGGTTGGCCGCGTACCCTCATTGTACCCTAGTCTAAACCAACTTACACATTTCCCTGCAATTTGCACAGTCTGCATCTATCACTATTTGTGTGCGAAAGTTTGATCTCGGTCTACCTCTGCCTCTCTTTTCCTATCTCTGCTTGTAGTTTATCCCGTACTATTTCCCACAATGCCTTAGAACGTATCCTGTCCTTCTATTTCTCCTATTTTTAATTTTCCACAGATATCTTTATTCCTCTACTATTTCTACAATCTATTTGTTATTAATTTTGTCTGACCATGCTACCATCCTCATACGTCTGAAGCACAACATTCCAGAAGGAACCTCAACCTTTATCGAATTAAGTTTTTCCAATTTATCCTTTCGCACAATCAACATTAGTTGAAAATATTTCACAACCAACACCTGTAGTTGTTTATACTAATCATCAGATTTAAGAGCACTTATTTTTTGTCATTCAGTTTTACATCTTGCAACTGGTTGGACTTGTACCTCAACTTATTTCTGTTCTGAGTTAGCCTACCCAGTTCCCTGCAATTCTCACAACAGCCTATATACAGTTCATTTACATTTCCAATGCTCCACCCGAAGATACTACATTGGCCAGGAGGCGAGTTTTTTGTTGCCTGGAAATTTAGAATTTTGCCGAACCCTTGCCGTTCCAGGCAAGGTAGGGATCTTTAACGTGCGTGACAACACTCACACACGGGACCTCCATTTAACCTCTCATCCGAACGAGGGCGTAATTTTTGTGAAAAATGCTCACCTGCCATTTTTCAAGCAGTCGGCCGTGTCGGGATTTGAACCCGGGACCTTGGGATCCGTAGTCTTACGCTTACTACATTGATCCACGGCGACGCCAACAGCCTATATACAGCTCGATTCCCTTCCATTATTTTCTAATTATATGCCCTATTTCACCGAGATTCAATGGTATGCGAAGGGGGTTAAGTAGTCTGTGGCTGCCAAGGATCCCCCAACACTTAGACATTTGCCGTATTAATAGTTTTCAAATAAATCCTTTCGTACAATTAACATTAGTTGAGAGTATTGCAAAACCAATATCTGTAGTTGTTTAAAGTAATCACCATGTTTAAGTACAGACTATTTTTGTCATTAGTTTTTCCATCTTCCGATTGGTTGGAAGCGTACCTCCATTGATTTCTATTCTGAGCTAGCCTACTCATTTCCCTGAAATTCTTCTTTTTTTCCTATCTCTGCTTCTAATATATTCCATACTAATGTCTTAGTATGTGGCCTATCATCCTATCTCTCCTATTTTTTAATCGTTTTCCACAAACTTCTTTCTTCCACTACCATTTCTAGTACTTCTTTGTTCTTAACTTTGTCTGTCCATTATATCTTCATCATACGTCTGTAGCACCACATTTCAAAGGCTTCTCCCTTTTTCTTATCTGCTTCTCCAGTCCAGGCTTCATAACCTTACAGTGCTGTGCTCCACACATGTTTAAGCAATCTTTTCCTTGTTTTTATGTTTGTGGGCTTTGAGAACAGTAGTTGCTTTCTCTTGTTAAATGTAGAACGACCTTGTGCTAATCTTTGTTTTATATCTTTTGTGTTTTTCCCATCTTGCTTTATTTGACTTCCTAGGTGGCAGAAATCCTTAACCTCTTGCAAGTTCTCGTTACCTATTTGTATTCTTGTTTTCGATTTATTTTCCCCTCTTTTACATACTATAACTTTAGTTTTATTTTTGTTAATATTCATACCATATCCCTCCGTTAGAACTGTTCCCATTTCAATAAGAGCAGCTTCTAACTCTTCTTGCTAGATGCTAATACCGCTATATCATCTGCAAATCTAAGCATGTCAATCTTTTGTCTCTGCACATTAATTCCAAATGTTTTTCTGCATTTGACAGTATTCATTGCCCCTTCTATGTACAAGTTCAAAATAAATGGGGATAAGGCACATCCCTGTCTCACCTCTCTCCTAATATTTACTTCTCTACTTTCTTGCTATAATTCTATTACCGCCGTTTGGTCTTTGTATAAGCTATGTACTATTCCTATGTCTTTAAAACTCATTCCAATCTTTTTGAGTATTTCGAACATTTTTTTCCATTTTACATTGACGATTGCTTTTTCCAGATCAACAAACCCTATGTATACGCTTTTCCCCTTCTCTATTGTTTTCTCCATTATAACCTTCAGAGCTAAAATAGCCTCCGGTATTCCCCTGTTTCACCTAAACCCAAATTGATCCTCTCCCAGTATTTCCTCAGCTCGTTTTTCCATTCGTCTTTGTACAATTCTAGTTAATATTTTTGAAATGTGTACTCTCAAACTTACTGTTCGAAACTTTTCAGATCTATCCACGCCTCTTTTTTTTTGGTATAGTTACTATGATGTTACGTTTGAAATCTTTGGGTATCTCGCCTGTCTCATACATATAGCTTACAAGTCGGAAGAGACGTTCTGTTACTGCTTGTGCAGCGACTTTTAGAGTTTCTGCTTGCATCTTATCTGTACCCGGCGCCTTACCATTTTCAGACTCTTTAATGCTAATTCAAACTCATCTCTAAGTATAGGATATCGCAGGTCAAGATTTTCAATGTCTGATTCCTGTTCTAATGCTGTTAGTTCCTCATCGGAATATAAATTCCCTATATATTACTGCCATCTAGCTACTTTCTCTACATTTTCTATAATGACGTTTCCTTCCAAGTCCCTTATATTTTTGCTATACAGTTTTATACAACTAAAATTACTTCCAATTAATTTGTATGCTTCGTCTGTCTTTCCTATTTCCATCTTAGGATGTATCTCTGCACTTTTCATCAATCCAGTGTTCTTTAGCTTTTCTGCAGTTGCACATAATTTCCCATTTTATGGCTTTGTATTTGTTTTCCTGTTACATCTAATCTATTTTTTGTATTTTCGTCTTTCTTTTACTAAATTCAGGATATCCTTTGTCATCCATTGTTTCGTATTTTCTTTTTGTGTATATCCCAGAATATCTTTGGCCACCATGTCTAGGGTGGATTTAAAGTTATTCCATTCTGTTTCTACTTCTTTAGTATCAGAAATTTTCCTGATATCTTTCAGCAATTCATTTGACTTTTTTTTCAAATCTTTCATGGATATCTTTATCTTTTAGCTTCTCAAAGTCAAAGTGCCTTTTTCCGTTCCTCTTTTTCAGATTTTTAAATTTAAGTGCGGCCTTAATGATTACGATGTTGTGGTCAGTGTCTATATCTGCTTCCGGGTAGCTTCTACAGTTTTTTACTTGATTTCTAAACCATTTCTAACAATAATGTAGCCTATTTGATATCTTCTTATATCTCCTGGCATCTTCCACGTGTATCGTATTCTAGCATGATGGTGAAGTAATATATTTGTGATGGTTAAGTTGTTCTTGTCGCAAAATTCTACCAGCCTATTTCCCCTGTCATTTCTCGTGCCTAAACCAAATAAACCTACTATCGCTCTTTCCCTACCCTCACCTACCACTGCATTAAAATCTCCCGTAATTATTAATTTCATGTTCTTTTACGTATCTTAGTATGTCTGCGATATCTTTGTAGATCGCCTCTACCTCTTCCTCACTATAGCTAGAGGTGAGCATGTATACTTGTATTATTACTGTATTTACTGGTTTACATTCAAATCTAACCATGAGTACTTTTTCGTTCTTTAATAAGTAGTTTTCTACATCGTCCTATCTTTTTTCGCATAACTATCCCCACACCCAAATTTCCTTCCTCCGATCCTGTATGAATTACCCTAAAGTCTCCACTCCAAAAATCCTTACCTCTGGCCAGCGGCCTTTGCTGATTCCTACTACGTCTAGTGCTAACCTATTCATTTCGAGTTTCAGGTTCTCTAGCTTACCTAGTTGTTTCATACTTCTGACATTCCATGCTCCGACTTGCAGAATGTTCACGGATCTTTTTCTATACTTTCGGATCACATCCCCGAAGTAGTTCCCTGCCGGAGATCCGAATGGGGGACTATTTTACCTCCAGAATTTTTTACCCCAGAGGATGCCATCATGTTTACTAATCATTTCTGTAAGTAGTGTACTTGGGAGGTAATGTGTGGTTTCCCGTTGCTTTCCACATCGCAGTAGTGTGTCTTAGAATGCTATACCGATCCCTGTGGTCTCTACCATTCTAATTACCAAAAAAGCTGCTGTCCTCTTTCGGGGACCTGTCTTAGCCTGGATCCTCACTAAAGACCCCACTAATTTGGTTAAAACCTATAGTTCGGCTCTTTAGCTCATTGAAACGTGCAAGCCATTCTATCTGTTCTAGGGTTTTAGAACATCGTCAAGGTGCAGGTCCGTTCAGAATGGAACATGCAATAAATAAATAAGTAATGGTGCGCCATCTGCTGAATCATGTTGGTATTTGAATATCGTATACGACAGGTCTTGTATTAAACTTAACAGCAAATAAATATATCTCTTCATAAACTACATTATAAAAAGGTTTTTACCATAATAACTCTTATGTTCATTAGTAGAACACAAATCTGCCATCTAGCCGACTAATTACTAAATGATTTGACAAATACTCCTTGAATTTTAAAATCAGGAGGCATAATATTTGAAAACTATCAAATTTGTAATTAGTATTTTAAAGAAAAATTTCATTTTTGATCTTCTATTAGCGTCATTAGATTCACAATAAATTTTTTCTATTGCTATAATTCCTGTAATTTAAATTGGTATACAACAATTAGTAAAAATGTTAAATACTATGTTAAATTCTTAAGTTTGAGTTTGAACACACGGGTGTATGTACATAATTTAGATTTGATCTATTAATTCAAAGAAAAAAAATAACTATAAAGTCACAGACAGCATTTGAACATGTAGCATTCCTGTTAATTTAAATGTCTCTCTACTATTAAGTTACCCAACAGAGTAGTTCAATTAGGAGAACATTCATTCAAAATAGATGGGAATAATATTGGTTCAAATCCTGACTGGTTTTATAGTTTACGGTTTTCTTTCAATTACTAGTTTGATTTAAAATGACCATTTAGGATTTGTATAAAAGTCTGAATTAAAGTTTTATCTTGACATCAAAGAACTTCAAACAAATCCAGAGCCGTTGATCGTATTTATACATACTTAATTTCCCTCTATTATTTATAGGTTTAGATATATGTAAATTCATTAAACTGGGAATGGAACATGCGAGATATGGTAGTGATTTAATGTCAAGTAATTTTCATTATTAAATAACTCAACAAATGTAAAAAATTGAATACAATATTCTTATTATTTATAAATTTGTTATAAACAAAATACTTACTAAATAAATGTCTAGTCGTAAATGACGAAGTCGGTGTTAAAACAAACTGGCTAACATAACCATAATTGGAAGAACGATTAATAAGACCTTGATTTAACTTTATTATTAATTCTGGAAGCGAAACAGTTTGTGGCCAGGGCGTTGGAAAATTATGACTTGGCCATAATAATGGCTGATTGTATCGTGCATATTCGGATCGATATACTATAAAAACTTGATAGCAATTTTTTTCCAAGAATGATAAACTTAAATGTTCCATATAAGAAGAATATGGAATTAATTTTGTGTTAAAAACTGTTGTTAAAAGTTTCATGAGATTTTCATGATCTTGTTTATCAAAAGCATAGAAATGTTGAAAATCAATAATGACTACCTAAAAACCACAAAATTAAATGCAGTTTAAGAAGATTAAACAAAGTTACTTCTTTAGGGTGAATATTTAAAAAGTTATTCAGATCATGTAAGGCACTAACTACTTCAGTTGCATATAATCCATGAACAAAATAAGGATAGACTGAGCCTGCTTTTGTTGAAACTCTAAAATCGAAATAGCGTATTCCTGACTTTAATTGTTCAAGTAAATTAAGATCTTGGGTTTTGCACCAGCGAGACATTACCAAACGTAATATAGGTCCTAAAAATTTCAATCGTTGTAAAAATGGCTCTGCATCTGGAGCTAATTCGGAATGAAGAGTGATTGAAGATGTCATACTGTCATGTGAACCTGCAATTAAGCTACATAAACAATACGCTAAGGTATTTAATTAAAAACCTGGTATTGCTAAGTGTATAAATGGAATTTGTTTCAATTTAAGAGGTAAATTACCCATCCAGTATTCAGTATCCATTATTCAAATATTATTTTAGATATTTTTACATTATAATTTATTATATTAATGTCCGAAAGTAGTACACTACATTTACAAATTTAAAGATTAATGATCTTGTTTTTGTAATTCCATTTTGAAAAAAGCTTTTTGGTTAATTTGACAGAATACATCAACTGAGAGGAGAAAATTGCAAGTACTGGTTTTCATACACAGACATATTTAAACTTAAAAAAAAAATTAATTTATTTTTAAAGACAAATTTTTGTTTATAATTCACTCCTAAATAAAAGATAACGCTTCTATGTCTATTAATAACAAATTAAGTATTTCACATACCGTTGCGTATTTTGAAATAATTTATTTTATCTTTCTCAATTACAGGAAAGATAAAATTGAAATTGTGGCATTGAAGTTTTAAAAAAGTTTTTGAATTAAATCTGTTGTAAATTTAATCATGTTCTCTTATAAAAACGGCTTTTTTGTTTTGTGTGGTTAATCAACAATAAAAACTACTTTATGTCAGTTTGAATTAACAGGTCTTAATATATATTCTCGTGTGTTCACAATCTCAACAAAATCTACTCTATAATCAGTGGATTGAAGTATTCAATTAATGGTAAAATTCTCAACGGGGCTATTCACATATTTCAACACAAACATACTTATTTTAAACTGTGTAATTTTACACTATCATGTAAGCAATCAAAGTGAGGTTCATACCTACTCTGTACTTCTTATCGCTTTATTCTTAGCTAGCACCATAGATAAATAGTATGTTTACTATGGCTGGTACGGAGTATAGTTGTTTATGCAATCCTGTCGTATCTGTTATGATAAAATATATATAAATTTATATAAATCGTGCTTCTAAGTATTTGATGCTTACACATTCAAATAAAGTAAATTAGATATTCTTTAATATAAAAGAAAAATTCTAAGCAAATAGAGTATTTTCTAAATCTAAGGAATAATTTTGAATAAAAAAAAAATTGGCCGAACTACTTTATATTTAAACCACAATTGAGTTCATAGCTTAAGGAAAATTCAAGACACTTGATACACAAACGGTATTTTTGACACAGATCTTTTCATGAAGTTTAACTAACCTTAAAAATTTGAAGTGCTGTGATGTAACTTACTAAATATATACATACTTTTGTAACAATTTATTTTAATTTCAGATTGTTTGAACTATATACTACTGCTAATAATTATGAAGTAAGTTGACAAAATGCTTTAAACGTGTAGTTACAAATGTTATGAATTTTTAACCTTGTTTTTACAGTGCTCTACTCATTAAAGGTGTACATGTACAACTATATAATGATTTAGTTCAATATTTGATTTTTATTTTTAATTTATTATGTACTCTCAGTATTAGTTGAACATGTTTAAAAATTCACATATGAGATTAAACTACAGATTTTTTTAAATACAGGATTTTAAAACATTTTTTTTGTCTTTTAGAGGTGTTATTTCTTCATTTTGGTACCATTAAGAACTAAATTTTTAAACAAAAGGATTAGGCAAATTTAATTTTGAATATTTTGGTTGTTTGTTAAAAAATGGTTCAGAATTATTATAATATGTAACATATTGGCATTACTTTAAATATAAACCGAATGTAAAAATAAGAAAATAAATCTTGAACGAACAACTTAATACTGATATGCCATATATATTCGGATTTTTAAGTTTATGATTTGCATAGAACACCAATTTTACTACAATGTGTTGCTTATTGTACACTACTATACAGGCTGGGTGTTTAGTGCATGGATAGAGAATTGCTCCGGAACTATTAGAGATAATAAAACCAACTTGGGCAGGATACTATATGATCATTGGACCTACATTTTAAGAATATTTAAGTGCATACAGGATGATTCACAAAAAAATGCTGACTCAAACTTGTGTTTTTTTAAATAAAATACCCTGTACATTTTTGCATATTTAGATTCTTTGTGGCATTTACAATTAAAAATGTTTAAAGTGGCTAAGTGTAACCGTTCTGGAGATATTGCTACTTTAATGTGAAAACCGAGTCAACTTTGGAGCCGAGTTGTTATGGCTCTAATAAAAAAATTTCAAATCTTGTTGCACTATCGACTTTAAATAATAACCAACTTAAAAAATACGTATCAAACTATTCCAAAAGGCATAATGCTATACAGGGCTACTATTTTACGTGAAATATAACTTACCTTTCCGAAATTGATTTCTCGTGAAAAATAGGTGATAAATGATGTAAGGTTTTATAGGCATAAAACGAATCGTTCTTAAAACATTGATGGACTTATGTAAAAACATTCAAAATATCAATTTACTAAAACCACTAGGCAAAACATAAATTATCAGGTAGGCCAGCATCATAATTTAAAAACAATTGCATCAATATTGTTTGATGTTTGTCAAATAATTAGATGCTTGTTGTATTTGCGTACTTGTGTATTTTTTGTTGATGGTGTTTATTTTCATTATCTAATTTTGATCAAAATGAATTTTATTAAAGACGAAATGGTTGAGATGATATTCATTTTTAGTGAAGCTAAAAAAATTCATTTCTTGTTAGCTGAGTGTATGCTCAACGGTATACCCAGAAAGGAGACACCCTCCGAAAGAATCATTTGTTAATGTTACTGACAGATTTATAAATTCTGGAAGTGTGTGTTACCCCTAGCAGACTAGGACAAGGGCCGTTGAAGAAAATGAGCTTGAAGTTGTAGCATGTCTGCTTGAAGATTCTCAAGTCAGCACCAGAGGGTGTAATATTCATTTAAGTTCTGTACTTTACCGTGCAAGTTGTTTTTAATTTTATGCCCGGGGATTTTATTATCATATCAAAAGTCTGCCAATTAAATAAACCACACATCATGCATTTAGGCTCTCACAGATATTTTAAAGGATATAGTCATAACATCCTGTCATTTCAATATAATCAACGTATTATATTAACGCCTACTTTGGATAAAGCACTGTTGGTTTTATGTATAATCAAACAGATAGCTTTGCGTGAGATTCAGTTGAGTCATCATTATACACCCTGTTAAATTACTTCGTTAATAGTTTTGACTTGCACGTGCAGGGTCGAAGGTTAATTTATTATGGAAGTCCTCCTACTTTTGGATAAATGGAAGGGGTTACGATGCTTCTTTAAAAACGGATAATTCTTATGTAAAGAGTGCTTCGGATTAAGTCATTCAGGCGGGTTGCGTTTCTAAATAACTTTCGCGAAAAGATTTACGTGAGGTGCGAAGTACAATTTCATCCAAGTTATTCTTGCGGTCAAGAATTTAAAATAGGCCGTACAGTTAGACAACTCTCGGTTATTGGTTAATTTTGAAATTGATACTTGTACAA
This sequence comes from Platerodrilus igneus, assembly GCA_036346225.1. Taxonomy (NCBI): domain Eukaryota; kingdom Metazoa; phylum Arthropoda; class Insecta; order Coleoptera; family Lycidae; genus Platerodrilus; species Platerodrilus igneus. The sequence goes on from JARFIW010001028.1 coordinate 329,217, forward strand.
TTCCGGCGCCGTAACGAGGCAGGAAGTTCAGTATTTCTTCTGGAAAGAAATCCGCATCACATAAATCAGAAGGAGGATTTGGAAGGTCAACACGTCCGCATGGTCTCGATCTAGAATTACTCATAGCTCAGTACTTAATTGGAAATAGTTCACTGGAAGTACACGTGAGTGTAATTTCCATTCAAAAATACCCTTAGTGCATCAGCAGTGGAGATAAGAGGAGTGTCAGCTGGCCACTACACGAATACACCTCAGAAACCAGGTACCGAATTCACACTTTATTTTTGTTTTTGATTTTATGATTGAACTCTTTTGATTCAACTTAATCTACCCGTTTGGTGGGTTATCAGAGTAATAAACTTGGCTGTGTAGCCAATCTAATTTTAAGATATGAAATTACTTAGACGTCCTAAATAGTAAGAGAGCTTCTCATTTGACAGTTAGTTTCATATTTAAGAATTGTAGAATTTTCTCCACAAAATGATTATGTAATCGCGAACAAATTTTGGAAGTTCTTAATAGAAAGTGTTTATCAGCTTTAAAGAGTGTACTAATTTTTTTCTATATATATATATATATATATATATATATAAATATATCAAAAGCAAAAGGTAAAATCCAAACTACCGATGTAACAAAAGGTTCAATCTGACCAGCATTTAATTTTTAACAGGCGATTGGCCACAGTTTGGTGTAGTGATCGAGCTGACGGGAGGTATATAAATTATAGGTACAGTTAGGTTGCATCAGCATTTTTGTTTGGTTCAACATTTTATTTAGGTCAGCCGAAGCGATTTTCCTAGTTTTTAGCTTCAGTTTCTAGGCCATAGAGAACTAGGTGGTGCCCAAAAATTCTCTCGACTACCATTTTCGTCCAGATTAGGTCGCAGCAGCCCTCGTCAAGCCGCTATTGGACCACGACCTCCCACTGTCTAGCCGGAAAATTTCAGCTTGTCGTACACCGCAAGCCTCCTGGCCCAAAGTGTACGTAACAAGGGTTAAGCAAGAATCTGTATATAAATAGAAACACTGTTCGAAAAAAAACGATTCATTCTTATCATATTCAATAACATCAAATTATTATTATTATTAGTTAACCGAAATAGATTTTCAAAATCGTAAAAGTTTTCCCTATTAAATAATTGAAAGGAAGAGTTAAGCATAATGTACTTTGGTCATTGCTGTTTGAAATGAAGATTTTTTTAAATACTCAAGTACAGGAAATCAAACAACATAAGGTAAATACAGATAATCAACCATGCACTTCAATAATGTTATCGTACTAATTATGTTTTGGTTTTCAATGGAATTTATATTTTAAGAGTCAAATTTTATTTTAATTTGTAACGTGTATTGTGATAGACGTGAATAATTGTTTCTTGTACTTTTATCAAATGTTTTATTTAATTTATTTATTTTAATAATTATCAAAGCCAAGATAGTATTTTAACTCCAGTTTTTGTAAGTAATATTTTAGAATTCTTATGTTAATGACACTCATAGTTACTTTACAGCACCCTGAAAAAGATTTTAAATAAATCGAAATCTCAGTAAAAACAAATAGAGTTTTATTACTAAAAGACCAAATAACGTGCAATTATTAATTGTATATACTGCTGGTTGTCACTTTTAACTAATTGTTATATATATATTGCTGTGTTTCCCTGTATCTAAATCGAGCCTCACGAATTGGGCATCAAGAATGCTGTGAATCCTACAAAAAGCTATTCATTACCTTAACTGTGTTGGTCAATTGACTTTCTTCTGTTACTCGCCTCGGCTGCTCCTCTAGATAACTTACATCCTCAATCATAAAAAAAACAAACACATTCCTACCACAAACATCAACGTTAACTCTATTTACATCAATATTCACAATACATTAAAATTTCAAAATTAAAATTCAGCATAAATTTCAGTATCAGAAAATTTCAAGATTAAATCTGTTATCATTTTAATGTGCATCCAGAATTAAAGTCCTTGTAGGATGCCTACTAATTACTATAACAATATATGCAGACCTGAGTCTGAGTACAAAGGGAGCATCTACCACCCCTTTACGTTAATTAACCAGGTTCGTCTAATTGAGCTCAAAGACATACCCAAATTTTCATCAAGAACATAAATACTAAATACTCCTTTCGACTTAAACAAGAAAATTTCACCTTAAAATTAAAAATTTGTTGTTAGTACAACTTCATTACTATCCATTTTAAGTAAATAAATTATAAAGTTATTCAACACACACGAAAACATCAAAGTTCAAACAAAATAGTATAATTTACCTGAAGGTTACTGCACTCGTAGCTTCAATGTACCTCGTCCCTTTTGTTAATCACACCATTCCAACTGGGTTATATTTACGGCTTCTGATTCTCAACGCTTTTAAAATTTCTCCACCACCATTCATCTAAAGTTGTTTCAGGGCTTTTCCGGAACTCATCTGTGTATATCTGACCCTTGTTTTGTGGATCCAGACACGTTTATGAACCATTTAATTATTAACACCCCCCGAAAAATAGCAAAGAAATTCATGCTTCTTTCACCAATATACGCCAAAACTGCCTACTTTTGTGTATTCATTTGTCGTTGCAAATTTTGACTAATTAGTACAGTGATACTAACTTTATTACCTTGTATCTTCTTTTCTAAGTGCACTAAAGTACATTCATTGTAGCACGTAAAGAACAAACTCTTTTAAATCACCAAAATATACGAGCAAACTGTTTAAATTATTCTATCAAACTCGGAAAACTAAAAAGCACTGTTTAACGCATTGAATCAAGTCGAAAATCTAAGAGAGCTTGTTCATATTCACCTGGGTATATATAGAGGTTAGCCTGTCTGTCGGTCTAGTCCCCAAAACGGACAATTCTAAAGAATTTCGCCTGCTATGTTCCCATTCCGCAGCCCGGCATGCGATTTTTACGAAATTTGCACTCGCCTCAGTTAAATCTCAGAAAATTTCCACACGGCACGCAACGTCTGAGAATACCTAATTAAATTTTTATACAGAAATGTTATTTCTACCTTTCAAGTTTGCCTTTTACTTTCAACCAATCGCAACCCAATGACGTTGCTCCACTCACGCCTTTTACTATATGTGTCTCGGTCTCGCGCATATTATCTGTCTCTATCTACCCTGTTCTTATTGGTGCAAATTGATATTCTTTATTATCGATTATTTCAGTCTATGTGGACTGTGAAATAACCCACCTTTAGCATTTCTCGTAACTATTAAGCTACGGTTTCTCCAAGATTCTCTGTAACCATTAATTATCTGCAAAATTTACGCAGAATGAGCTTTTTAAAAATACACAGGTGTTCAAACATAATACTTCTAAATAACACTTCTACGATTTGCATTTTATTGGGTTTTTACAAGTTTTGATGCGTATTATATGTTCCTACTGGTTCAATTAACTTCAATTAAAATTAATACCCTTTAATTTTTAGTGACTCCTAATCAAATATTAATTATTATCTGTACATTTTGTTTAATACCGGTTACTTAAAATAGAGTTAATTAATATAAATTTTGCACGTAATTTCTCTTTGTTTCTTTACTAGGAATAATTAAATTACATGTAGAGCTTTTTAATACTGCTTCCTTTTTTATAGCAAGCGTCTTGTAGATGATTTAAATCTCTTATGTTTAATGAAACGAATGAATTTTTATGCTTCACGCTTTTATTTAACAACGCGTACCTTTTCCCAAAGCTTCTACACGGTGATTAAAATTATTTGATGTGATTATTTAATTTTCTACCCTGGTCTAAATATGAGTAATATATATATATATATATATATATATATATATATATATTGCTGTTTCCTCGTATTAGAATCGAGCCTCCTCACGAATTGGGCGGCAAGATTTGCTGTGATCCCCTCAAAATTAACTGGTCCGTTGGCTTTCTTCTGATAATCGCGCCTTTACTCTCTTCGCCTCGGCTGCTCACCTAGCTAAAACTTTCATCCTCATTAAAAAAAAAACACATTCCTACCACAAACATTAACGTTAACTCTATTTACACCAATATTCACAATACATTAAAATTTCAAAATTAAATTTCAGCATAAATTGCAGCATCATAAAATTTCAAGTTCAAATTTGTCATCATTTTAATTTGCATCCGGAATTAGAGTCCTTGTAGGATGCATACTAATTAAATAAACAATATGTGCAGACCTGAGTCTGAATGAAAGGGAGCATCTCCCACCCCTTTACGTTAATTTAACAGGTTAGTCTAATTGAGCTCAAAGACAGACCCAAATTTTCATCATAATCCAAAACATAAACCTGATAAATACTCCTTTCTACTTATACAAGAAAATTTTACCTTAAAATTAAAAATTTGTTGTTTATACAAATTTACTACTGTCCATTTTTATCAAACAAATTATAAAGATATTCAACACACACCAAAACAACTAAGATCGAACAAAATTGCATAATTTACCTGAAGGTTACTGCACATGTGGCTTCAATGTACATAGTCCTTGCTAATTCCACCATTCCAGCTGGTTTATGTTTACGGCTTCAGATTCTGAACGCTTTTAAAATTTTTGTACACTACCATTCGTCTAAATTGTTTCAGGGTTTCTCAGGAACTCATCTATGTATATCTAAATCTTGTTTTGTGGATCCAATCACGTTTACGAATAACACTTGATTACTCACTCCCGAAAAATAGCAAAGAAGTTCATAATTCTTTCACGCTATACCCAAAACTGCCTACTTTTATTTATTTATTTATCGTTACTAATTTGGATAAATGGTACAGTAATACTCGCAAATATAACTAGACTTTATTACCTTGTATCTTCTCTAAGTGCACTAATAACTTTTATTGTAGCACGTAATCACCACGTATTCTACTTAAAGTATCGAATAATCAAAAAAATAAAGAGCAAAACTGTTTAAAGTATTGAATAAAGTCAAAAATCTAAGAAAGCTAAACTCCTATTAACACGGGTTTATATAATGGCCCGCTTGCAAGTCGAATTTGTCCCGCAACGGACAATTTTTAGAATTTCGCATTCTGTTTTCCCTTTCAACGGCTCGGCACAGCGATTCTACTAAATTTGCACGCGTCCAAGTTGAAAATCTAAGAAATTTCTACACGGCTCGCAACACGTCCGAGAACAACTAATTAATTTTTTACATCAACTGTATGCTTTCCCCTCTCATGTTTGCATCTTATTTCAACCAATCGTAGCCCTAGTGAAGCTTCACAAATCACGCCTTTATTATCAGTGTCTCTGCTTTACGCGTTTTATCCATCCCTTTCTACCCTGGTCTGAGTGGTACAAATCGATATTCTTTACTATCTGCTATTTAAATCCACGTGGATTCCTACTTGAGTAAAATAACCCCTCATCTAGCATTTCCTGCTAAAACATCCGACTGTTTCCAATATACGTAGAAGCTGCATGTTTATCTATTCAAATTTATTAGAATTTGACATTTAAAAGTTTGCAGGTGTGTGCTCCTAATGAACGTTTTAATATAATTCTCTGAGCTTATATATTACTAATGGTTCAATTAACTCCAATTAAAATAATAATGAATGGCATCGACTTCTACCCTTTAATTTTTAGCGAACACCAATTAAATATTAATTATTATTTGTACACTTTGTTTAATACCCGTTACTTAAAAATTGAATTAATTAATATAAATTTCGCACGTAATTTCTATTTGTTTTTTATACAGGGTGATTACAATTATTTGAAGTCGTTAATTAATTTTCTACCCTGGTCTAAATTTGAGTAATATATATATATATATATATATATATATATATATATATATATATATATAGTTTGAATGTTCTTTGTGGTTTATAGGTCAACTAGAAATAAGATAATGCTCTTTTTTATTGCCTAAATTTTCGAATTTATTCAATTCTTGTTCACAGGCACTAAAATGTAGGGACATAATAACTGGTACAAATTCGTGTAGATATTACTTACTAAAGTGAGGATTAATCTAAAATTGGCTAGTACAGCATAAATAAACAGTAACTATTTTTTAAAAATAACAGTAGTAAAGATAAAAATAAATATTATAATCTAATATGACACTAGTAGTTTGTCAAAAAAAAATTTTGTTTTTTATTTAATTATAATAAGTGTGTATGTGTTGTTTGATGTCTGTTAGTATGCATGCATCTGCGTTTGTGTGTGTCTGTGTGTGTATGTGTGTGTGTGTGGTGTCTGTGTGTGTCTGTGTGTGTATGTGTGTGTGTGTGGTGTGTGTATGTGTGTGTGGTGTGTGTGAGTGTGTGTATGTGTGTGTGTTAGTGTGTGTAAAAATGTTTGTCTGTGAACTTGTATGAGTAGTGTAGCTATGAAAGTATATAGTTTCTAAAAGTTTACCATAGATTTGTAGCTTTGATCCAAAATATAGTATTATGTTTGTATTTTTTTTTCTCTCTTATAATTATTCATTTATTCTTTTTTGTTTTGGAAATTTAATAAATACGTATATATAGTGCTTAGATTTTCAATGTCTGTTTTTTTGTTTATGGTATAGGAATTTTGATAAATATAACACATTTCCAGGAATAGTCGTTTATTTTCTTTCAATTGAATATCAATAACTTTTGGATTTTGAAAGTCTATTTGATGATCATTTGTTAATCGTGTTGTGTTAAAGCACATGCATTTGGTTTTCTTCTTATGTCGCTTTTATGCTGAGTTATTCTCTGCTTTAAATTTTGAAGTTTGTCCAATGTAAATTTTGTTGCAATCCAAACAATTAATTTGATAAATCACGTTCCTTTGTTGTAGCACTTGTGTTTTATCTTTTAATTTAGATTGTAATCTATTTAAAGTAAATATATTTTTTGTGGAAATTTTCAAATTAGTATCTTTAAATACATTTATTAATTTAGTGGTGAGGTTTTTGATAAATGGAATAGAGTTATAAAATGGTTGAGTTTGTTCATTATAATGTATATTGTTGTTGTTATTCATGATGTTGGTATTAGATGTATGGCTTTTATGTTCCGAAAGACAAAATTAATGAAACTTTAAAAATATTCAATAACTACCATCCCAAAATTCAATTCACAATAGAAGAAGAACAAAATAGATCAGTTCCATTTTTAGATACTCTTTTAATTAGGGATACTACCAATAAATTAATATTAGATTGGTATCAAAAACCTGTAAATTCCAATAGATACATAAATTACTACTCACATCACACATTTAAAATAAAAGTTAATTTTATATTAGGTATGAAACATAGAATTAAAAAAATCTCCCATCCATCATTATTTGATAAAAACATAAAAAAACTTTGGAAAATTTTGAAAGACAACAATTATCCAACAAATTTAATTCAAAATCTTTTATACAATAAAAGCCATACATCTAATACCAACATCATGAATAACAACAACAATATACATTATAATGAACAAACTCAACCATTTTATAACTCTATTCCATTTATCAAAAACCTCACCACTAAATTAATAAATGTATTTAAAGATACTAATTTGAAAATTTCCACAAAAAATATATTTACTTTAAATAGATTACAATCTAAATTAAAAGATAAAACACAAGTGCTACAACAAAGGAACGTGATTTATCAAATTAATTGTTTGGATTGCAACAAAATTTACATTGGACAAACTTGCAAAATTTAAAGCAGAGAATAACTCAGCATAAAAGCGACATAAGAAGAAAACCAAATGCATGTGCTTTAACACAACACGTATTAACAAATGATCATCAAATAGACTTTCAAAATCCAAAAGTTATTGATATTCAATTGAAAGAAAATAAACGACTATTCCTGGAAATGTGTTATATTTATCAAAATTCCTATACCATAAACAAAAAACAGACATTGAAAATCTAAGCACTATATATACGTATTTATTAAATTTCCAAAACAAAAAAGAATAAATGAATAATTATAAGAGAGAAAAAAAAATACAAACATAATACTATATTTTGGATCAAAGCTACAAATCTATGGTAAACTTTTAGAAACTATATACTTTCATAGATACACTACTCATACAAGTTCACAGACAAACATTTTACACACTAACACACACACATACACACACACACACACACACACACACACACACACACACACACATACACACACAGACACACACAGACACCACACACACACACACATACACACACAGACACACACAAACGCAGATGCATGCATACTAACAGACATCAAACAACACATACACACTTATTATAATTAAATAAAAAACAAAATTTTTTTTTGACAAACTACTAGTGTCATATTAGATTATAATATTTATTTTTATCTTTACTACTGTTATTTTTAAAAAATAGTTACTGTTTATTTATGCTGTACTAGCCAATTTTAGATTAATCCTCACTTTAGTAAGTAATATCTACACGAATTTGTACCAGTTATTATGTCCCTACATTTTAGTGCCTGTGAACAAGAATTGAATAAATTCGAAAATTTAGGCAATAAAAAAGAGCATTATCTTATTTCTAGTTGACCTATAAACCACAAAGAACATTCAAACTATATACATAGAACAAGGTCGTAAAGAAAATAAATTGTAATATATATATATATATATATATATATATATATATATATATATATATATAGTATAATATACATGTAAATATTATCATGGGAAATAGTCCAAATCAAACAACAGAAACTGATTTAAAAGTTTAATCAACACCTAACGTTTTGGTACATTCTTTTTGCACCTTTTTCAAAGGCTGAAATGGAAACAAAAAATTCGAAATTAGCAAGAAATACATAACCTGTCGCTAACTACTTACATTGATCATTTATATTAAAGGAAATTGAAAAAAAATTACTGCACGATTTACATAATAAATGTGGGTCAATAATTTAAAAATTAAAAATTGCCAGAAGGGCAATGTCAAGCCACGTTGGCCGATAAAAAGGTAAAGACAAAGTTGATAATGACAAATTCTATAGAAGTGACAGGACACGTTCCGAAAATGGCATTGATTACAAACCTGAAGGAAAATACCTAACGTTGTTTGAAAATATCATTATTATACAAAGCAGAATAGACGTTATGTACCCTATCAATATCAATCTTATTATTGATAGGATTAATTTCACTATTAACATAAAAAGACTCAATTCTGGATAGAAAAATTGTATTCAAAAACAATGGCGATCTTAGGTTGTCTAAGTAATCGTACTAAAAGTGGAGATAACTTTTTTTTAACGATTACTTAGACAACCTAAGATCGCCATTGTTTTTGAATACAATTTTTCTATCCAGAATTTGTTTACCAAATTAAAGGATCGTACTCCGAAATTGTTAAACAGCAACGTCGTCTACAAGATTACTTGCAGTTGCAACAACAGTTACATTGGTCAGACTAGCCAGTGGCTAAAGAGTCGTTTAACCCAGCACAGGAGTGACTGTAGGATTAATTCCACTAAATGTGCACTGTCTGCTCATGTTGCGGCAACCAGTCATACACCACTTTTCGACTACACCACCATTTTGGAGAACGAAACCAATTACAAGACTAGGCTTTTCATCGAATCTTTTTATATTAATAGTGAAATTAATCCTATCAATAATAAGATTGATATTGATAGGGTGCATAACGTTTATTCTGCTTTATATAGTAATGACATTTTTAAACGACGTTAGGTATCTTCCTTCAGGTTATGTAATCATTGCCATTTTTGGAACGTGTCCTGTCACTCTTATAGAATTTGTCATTATCAACTTTGTCTTTACTTTTTAACCGTCATCGTGGCATGACGTTGCCCTTCAGGCAATTTTTAATTTTGACCCACATTTATTATGTGAATCGTGCAGTAATTTGTTTTCAATTTCCTTTAATATAATTTGATCAATGTAAGTAGTTAGCGACAGGTTATGTATTTCTTGCTAATTTCGAATTTTTTGTTTCCATTTCAGCCTTTGAAAAAGGTTCAAAAGTAATGTACCAAACGTTAGGTGTTGATTAAACTTTTAAATCAGTTTCTGATTGTTTGATTTGGACTATTTCCATGATAATATTTACATGTATATTATAATATAAGACTGACCAGTCTACATTAATTCATTATATGTTACTATATTATCATTTTATATACCAAGAAGTATTAACAATTTAACTTAAATTATAAGTATCACCGTAATTATTTCAATAAACATTATTCTTATCATTATTTTATGTATTCTGTAATGTTGTTTCACTGTGTCATCAGGGTTAAAGGATTGAAAAGGAATGTTATAACGATTAACTTACATTAATAATAATTTCATTATACCAAATATAACATTATTCATTAAGTGATCAATATTACGAATAGTAACTTGTCAAACTTAATTCTACATTAATTATGAAGTTGTTGTTCACTATAAGTGTAAGTTTGGATCCAATGCAACCACAGGATCGAAGGTGAACAATAAATCTAGATACTATCAATCAATAGATAAGAATAAGTTTCTACATAAGTTATTTACGGTGATATTTGACATTAATTTAAGTATTGTTTACTTGTTGTTGTAATGAAAAGGATGAAAGAAGTAATCGATTTAAATAATGTTTTCCAATGTAATCGATTTTTAGATTATTGAGTTGTCATTGACACTAAGCTGTTAAGATATTTTATAAAATGAATGAATAAAGAACTTTATTCAATAATAGTCAATACATTATAATTAATATTTATATAATATATATATATATATATATATTGCTATGCTCCCTAAATTATCGCGCCCCTTCATTTGGTCGACATATAAATATTTCTATGTATTAACTGGATTTATCAATCTCCGACGTTGGACTGTCATATAAATATTGCTATGAACTCCCTCCAGGAACTTAACTGAATTTTATCTTGAACCGACCTTGTCGAACAATAACAAAATTTGATATGTTACCGCCTTACTCGTTATCAATGGCGTATTCAACTTATAGCTTCTTTTTTATTGTTTAAATTATCAAATCACTCCCATTAACTTTATCTTATGACCTCGACTAGCATTTATTTAGAATTAAAAATTGAAGTTAATTCAATTTTATATAATGAAACAAATATTATGTACAGTTTTTGTAAATTATTTAAAATACACTTTTCAATTAATTAATGTTGTAAATCTCATTTATCAAAAATCATATACTTTTTAATCAAATCTAAAGTCACCAAAAAAAACCTATTGTCTTTATAAAAAGAAGTGTGGAACGTTCAAAACCTCTTTATCATATAACGCCCTTTATACATATGCAAGTTCTCCGTTTTGTTGACTTCCTCACATTCATTTATATTAAGCAAATTCAATATTCAAATAAAAAAAATAGAAAAATAATGTCTTATAACTAAAAATCTAACCTGGTCTATTTTCTTTGCTATTTCCTTCTTGCAATTGACGCATCCATTATCAGCTAATATTTTCCATGCATTCTACCAATCACCCTCTGGACTACCATTATTAAACTTATACTTATGCACCCCAATTTATTGTCATCTCATTCAGACTTATTACTTCTTATCAATTTCCCCAAACTTAGAATTGGATTATTCTCCCTGGACTCAGATTTCTTATTATTTTCCCCGGACTCGGAGCCCTATTATTATTGTGTTTTAGTTTAAAATAAATTCCCCAAAATCTACTTACGTTTAATCGGCAAGCATAATTTTCATCTTAGTCGCACTAATACAACTTTTCACTTTAAATTATTATTACGTATCACACTTTGTTTCAGAGTGGCGCACCTCGGCTTTTGTTGAGTTGAAAACTGAGTTCGTTATCACTGTCCCTGTTAATATATCATTGATCTCCTACTCCGTCAGTGGGTATGGTCTACAAGTTCGTCGCTAATTTTAACCAATCAAATCTTTGCATTTAAAGTAGTTTCTGGTGTAACATTATTTGCTTTCAAATAATTGTGGCCTACTCGCAGGTGCCTTGTTATCAAACATGCGGTGTTTTGACGAATCTGATCGTTTTTCCATGTTGTACATAAACAACTGATGCAATTCGACTTTTAATTTTTATATCTGCCTGTTATTTACGCAATTTTTAATCACCTTTCTTTATCACAATTATTAACTACTTGTACGCTTTTACACTATGCTTCTCGAAGCTCTATTTCTTATCTCCGTATTAACCTAATTGTTTGGAACTTTTTTGAATGCGTGTTTAATTACACTTTATTATGTTTACTTACAAAATACGCGTGCTTCCACTGAAAAATATCATTATTTGCATTGCCTAAATTAACTAAAACTCTATCTACAGGGTCTTAAATATTTACTATTTACTTAATGCATGTATTTCGTTTCTACGCTAACTATGCGTCTTCATGTGTCTATTTGCGTCGCTTAAAACTACTTATACTTTATATACAGGGTGTTGACTGCTTACTATTTACAAACTATCTCCGTTTCTCAATTCTTTACTAAATAAATGGAGTTTTCTGCTTCCTATGGTAATTTCTAATTCCTAAACGACCTTTACTATAAAGTACACCCTTAAACAACCCCTTATCACGGCAATATATATATATATATATATATTGCTGTGAAACCTCTTGAATTACCTGGTCTGTTGATTTTCTTCTATTAATCACATCGGCTGCTCCTCTAGATAGCTTTCATCCTCATACATAAAAAACAAACACATTCCTACCACAAACATCAACGTTAACTCTATTTACATCAATATTCAGAATACATTAAATTTTCAAATTAAATTTCAGCATAAAATTCAGTTTTAAAAAGAATTTCAAGATTAATTTTATTATCACTTTAACGTGCATCCAGAATTAAAGTCCTTGTTGGATGCCTACTAATTAATATAACAATATAAGCAGACCGAGTCTGAGTATAAAGGAGCATCTACCACCCTTTACGTTAATTAACCAGGTTCGTCTAATTGAGCTCAAAGACATACCCAAAGTTTCATCATAATTCAGAACATCAATACTAAATACCCTTTCTACTTAAACAAGCAAATTTCATCTTAAAATTAAAATTTTATGGTTAGTACAATTTCACTAATGTCCATTTAAAGTAAATCAATTATAAAGTTATTCAACACACACAAAATGTCAAACAAAATAGTATAATTTACCTGAAGGTTACTGTCCTCGTAGCTTCAATGTACATCGTCCCTTTAGTTAATCACACCATTCCAACAGGATTATATTTACGGCTTCTAATTCTCAACGCTTTTAAAATTTTCTCCATCACCATTTATTTAAAGTTGTTTCTGGGCTTTTCCGGAACTCATCTGTGTATATCTGACCCTGGTTTTGTGGATCCAGACACGTATTTGAACCATTTAATTATTAACACCCCCGAAAAATAACAAAGAAATTCATACTTCTTTCACCAATATACGCCAAAACTGCCTACTTTTGTGTATACATTTGTCGTTGTAAATTTTGCTAATTGGTACAGTGATACTAAATTTTATTACCTTGTATCTAAGTGCACTGAAGTACATTCATGTTAGCACGTAAATAACAAACTATTTTGAATCACTAAAATATCGAGCAAAATTTTAAATTATTTTATCAAACTAAAATGCACTGTTTAACATCTTGAATCAAGTCGCGGATGTAAGAGCTTTTAACGCATCGAATAGTCAAAAGTCTAAGAGGCCGAAATTCATATTACCACCGGTATATATAGCCAAAAGCCTGTCTGTCGGTCTGTTCCCCAAAACAGACAATTCTTACGAATTTCTCATTCTATGTTCCCAGTCCGTCGCTCGCGCGTCGTTTTTTACGAAATTTTCACTCGCCCCATTTAAATCTCAGAAATTCTCACACGGCACGCAAACATGTCCGAGAAAACTAATTAATTTTGTACCGAAATTGTTGTTTCTACCTCTGATATTTGCCTCCTATTTTCAACCAATTGTGACCCTCGTGACGTTGCTTAAATCACGCCTTTCACTATATGTGTCTTTGCTTGACGCATTTTCTCTTTCCTTTTCTAACCTGTTCGTATTGGTGCAAATGGATATTCTTTATTCTCGATTATATTTTAGTCCATGTGGACTATCTGGGTTAAATAACCCCGTATCGCACATTCTCGTGAATATTAAGCCCCGGTTTCTCCAAGATTCTTTGAAACCATTTGTTATCTACACAATTTTCACCGTACGTGATATTTAAACTACGCAGGTGTTCAAAATAATATTAATTCTCAGAGCTTTTTAAATAAACCCTGTTTTGTATTTCGTGCTAAAGCATCTGACCGTTTCCAATATTCTTAGAATCGACATGTTTATCTAAACAAATTAAACTGAAATTGCCTTTTAAAATACGCAGGTGTGTTCAAACATCCTACTTCTAACTAACACTTCTAGGATTTGCATTTCATTTGGTTTTACAAGTTTCTATAGATATTATCTGTACGTTTTGTTCAATACCGGTTACTTGAAATAGAGTTAATTAAGATAAATTTTGCACGTAATTTCCATTTGTTTAGGAATAATTACATTACACGCAGAGCTTTTTAATACTGCTTCTTTTGATATAAAGCGTCTTGTACATGATTTAAATCTCTTATGTTTAATGAAACTAATAAATTTTTATGCTTCACGGTTTTAATAACGCGTATTATCTAATAATATTCATTATACACGGTGATTAAAATTATTTGATGTGATTATTTAATTTTCTACCCTGGTCTAAATATGAGTAATATATATATATATATATATATATATATATATATATATATATTGTCGTGTTAATTATAGGTTGAGACATAAATAAGTCAAGAAAATAAATTTGTAATCACCGTGTATATGGGAAATAGGGATAATTTATTTACGCGCCAAATTAATTAGTTTTGACATTGAAAACGGACGGATAATAGCATACTTTTGTTTAAATTTGCATAACGTGACAAAGTTTTGTAGTACGTGAAAACTCAAGGATACGCATATAATTAACTTTAATATTTTTAAAAGTTGCAAATCAAGTACATAAAATAATAAAGAGAGTTTTGGGTATATAAAATCAATAATTTAAACGCATATTTTCCATTTAACTAAACAAAGCGTTCGTCAAATACAAATCCTTAGAAATTGTATAAGTTGATCAACTTGGAAAATACGATTTCAAACGGACAGGTGCTTCATAGAAAAGCCTGACAGATAAATAAACAAGCTCAAGGAACATGAATGTACGTTATAACATAATTCTGTAGAAATTTACTTAACGGTTGATGCCAAAAGTTACGATAACAACAGGTGGTTAGAAAGCAAATTGAGACGGAATTTCGATAGCGTAAAGCAGACAGATCACATATAATAGACGTTGGGTAAAACACTCGTTTAAAGTGCGCGACAAGTTTGGAGGTCAACCACAATATCGATTTTATGTTGCTTGAGTGGGATTGTAAAAGAGACAACGAATATGTGTTAGAGAGGGTAAAATGGTGGAAGGCTGGACACAAGAATGAGAGAAATGTGTGTGATTGGTTGAGTGGTAGAAATTTTCAATAAGATTGCGACCGTTGTATTTTGTTGACCAGTTTTCGGACTAAAGCGAAGATGGAGTGAGAATTCTCAGTTGTACAAGTTTGTTACATATAAAAATTTTAGAATCTGTTACGGAAGGGGAGCTTTTTGGTTGAAATAGGGTATAGGAGGAGTGTATCGACGGATATAAATACACTAGGAGACGCAGTAAAGCTCTCTCTTACTTTGATTATTTCTTTGACTTCGCTTAGCCTCTATGGTAACATACAAGTTTAAAATTTTATAAAACGGTGTTAGTACAGTCCGTCGAAAGTTAAATAAAAGTGTGAATTGCACGAGTGGGTGCTATTTAGTAGACGGTGCTGTAGCTACATTCAACGAATTAACGAGGAATGTTACTGAGGTAAGCGTGCTGAGAAATTTTTGAAACGAGGATGCTTGGTGTTTGGTAGATGTGGAAAGTGATTAACTTGGTTTGGACAATTATCTGGGTAGAAACATTGAAGACGTCTGCAGAGACTTGGATAGCGAGTGGAAATGCGTTTGATCTAAATATAGCAGATAGGTGTATGGAAGCAATAACGAGGTGTTTTGGACAACATCTTCAGAGCTGACGATGGAAAAAGCTTACTCCAGGTAACGAAATTAATTTTTATTGCTATTGCTTGAACATTTTGTGCTGTTATTTTGTGCTAGAGTGATTTGATACATTGGGTGAGTATTTTATGAACATAAAAGCTCATTTGAAGGGTATATGTAAAGAACAATTTGTGTTTAGTATTTAAAGGTGTAAATAAATGACATAAAAATTTGATGTAAAGAGTAAACGGGTCTTTAGGGTTGTTTTAAACAAAGATGCGATGTATTTAGGCATTTAAAGTAACTGAGTTTATTCTGAGCTCACCATAGACCAGAATAAAAGTCAATTTAGGGTTTCTGGACTGGCCCATCTCCTCATATAAAACAAAAAACTGTCGAAATAAATTAAAGTCATGAAATTTTAAAATGATGTAATAATTGAGATTGTAATATTTTATCAAGCTGTATATCCGAATGTGTAAATATTTACTTGGTAATGGAAAATTTTAATTTGTATGAATAAAAGGTTGTATGTTTCGTTGCATTATTTGAGTGGTAATTTTATTTGGCAGTATATGTGAGAAAGAGTGAACTTAGGATGGTAAGTATCTGTGAAGAAACAGATTTTAGAGCTAGTCGTGGTATGCAGAAATAAAAGAGGGCATTCCAGAGATTGGAATATTTTTTTTTTTTTATTTTCAGGAAAAGATTTTAGGACAGCCCAATTTGTGGGACTCGATTGTTCCTGACTTCCACAACAATATATATATATATATATATATATATATATATATATGAAAATCTTTCTATAAATTTTGTTATGAGAAGCTTAGACGAGATTATGTTTTACTAGTAACGAAATAAGAATTACATTAAGATTGCTTAAAATTTTATTAAATTTGTACGTGAATGTCCGATCTGACAATCATTCAAAAACATACTTATTATGTAACGAAATTTTGTTCAAGTATATTAAAACTAAAAAAAAAAAAAAACTGTGATATAATTTATTTCCATTTCGAATGGACCTGCACCTTGCCGAAGTTCTAAATTACTAGAACAGGTGAAATGGCTTCGTGTTCTAATGAGCTAAAGAGTCAAACTACAGGTCCAACCAAAGTAGTAGGGTCGTTAGTGAGGAACCAGACTAAGACAGGTCCCGAAAGAGGGCAGCGGCTCTTCGGTACTTAGATTGGCAGAGACCATAGGGGTCGGTATGGCAGTCTAAGACACACTACCGCGATGTGGAAGGCAACGGAAACCACCACATTATCTCCCAAGTACACAGCGTACCTAAATTATAATAAAATGATGGCATTCTCTGGGGTAAAAGATTCCGGAGTTAAAATAGTCCCCATTCGGATCTCCGGGAGGGACTACTTGAGAATGCGATCGGAAAGTTAAAAATAAGAGTCGGGAACATTCTGCGAGTCGGAGCGTGGAATGTTAGAAGTATGAAGCAAGTAGGTAAGCTAGAGAACCTAAAAATCGAAATGAATAGGTTATCACTAGACATAGTAGGGATCAGCGAAGTTCGGTGGCCAGAGGCGGGGATTTTGGAGTGGAGACTTCAGGGTAATTCATACAGGAGCAGAGGACGGAAATTTGGGTGTGGGGATAGTTATGCGGAAAAGATAGGACACTGTGTGGAAAATTACTTACAAAAGAACGAAGAGTACTCATGGTTAGATTAGAATCTAAACCGGTAAACACAGTAATAATACAAGTATACATGCCCACCTCTAGCTACAGTGACGAAGAGGTAGAAGCCATCTACAAAGATATTGAAGACATATTAAGATACGTAAAGGACATGAAAATTTAATAATTACAGGGGATTTTAATGCCGTGGTAGGTGAGGGTAGGGAAGGAGCGGTAGTAGGTTTATTTGGTTTAGGCACGAGAAACGACAGGGGAAATAGGCTGGTAGAATTTTGCGACAAGAACAATTTAATCATCACAAACACATTATTTCAACATCATGCTAGAAGGCGATATCGTGGAAGATGCCAGGAGATATAGGGCGATATCAAATAGATTACATTCTTGTTAGACAACGGTTTAGGAATCAAGTAAAAGACTGTAGAAGCTACCCAGAAGCAGATATAGATACTGACCACAACATCGTAATTATGAAGGCCGCACTTAAATTTAAAAATCTGAAAAAGAGGAACGGAAAAAGGCACTTGGACTTAGAGAAACTAAAAGACATCTTACTTGAATAGTAAGATTCGAAAAAAAGTCAAATGAATTGCTGAATGATATCGCGAAAATATCTGAAACTAAGGAAGTAGAAACAGAATGGAATAACATTAAATCCAGCCTAGACATGGCGGCCAGAGATATTTTGGGGTATACACAAAAAGAAAATAAGAAACCATGGATAACAAAGGATATCGTGAATTTAATAGAAGAAAGACGAAAATACAAAAATAAATCAGACGAAACAGGAAAACAGAGATACAAAGCCATAAAATGGGAAATTATTCGAAAATGCAGGAAAGCTAAAGAACAATGGATTGATGAAAAGTGCAAAGAAGTACAAACTAAGATGGAAATAGGAAAGACAGACGAAGCATACAAATTAATTAGAATGAATTTTAGGGATATAAAACCGTATAGCAAAAATATAAGGGACGACAAGGAAACGTCATTATAGAAAACGAGAAAGTGAGTAGATGGCAAGAATATATAGGAATTTATATGCAGGAGAGGAACTAACTGCATTAGAACAGGAATCAGACATTGAAAATGATGACTTGGGATATCCTATACTTGAGACGAGTTTGAATTAGCATTAAAGAGTCTGAAAAATGGTAAGGCGCCGGGTACAGATAAGGTGCAAGCAGAAACTCTAAAAGCCGCTGGACAAGCAGTAACAGAACGTCTCTTCCAACTTGTAAGCTATATGTATGAGACAGGCGAGATACCCAAAGATTTCAAACGTAGCATCATAGTAACAATACCAAAAAAGAAAGGCGCGGATAGATGTGAAAATTTTCGAACAATAAGTTTGACAGCACACGTGTCAAAAATATTAACTAGAATTGTGCAAAGACGAATGGAAAAACGAGCTGAAGAAATACTAGGAGAAGACCAATTTGGGTTTAGGCGAAACAGGGGAACACGGGAGGCTATTTTAGCTCTGAGAGTGATAATGGAGAAAACAATAGAAAAAGGGGAAAGCATGTATATAGGGTTTGTAGATCTGGAAAAAGCATTCGACAATGTAAATTGGAAAAAATGTTTGAAATACTCAAAAGGATTGGAATGAGTTATAGGGATAGACGAATAGTACAAAGCTTATACAAAGAGCAAACAGCAGTAATAGAATTAGAGCAGGAATGTAGAAAAGTAAACATTAGAAAAGGGGTGAGACAGGGATGTGCCCTATCCCCATTGATTTTTAACTTGTACATAGAAGAGACAATGAATACTGTCAAATGCAGGAAGACATTTGGAATTACTATGCAGGGACAAAAAATTGATATGCTTAGATTTGCAGATGTTATAGCGGTATTAGCGTCTAACAAGGAAGAGTTAGAAGCTGCTCTTAATGAAATGGAAACGGTTCTAACAGAGAGATACGGTATGAAAATTAACAAAACTAAAACTAAAGTTCTAGTTTGCAAAGGTGGGAAAATAAATCAAAACAAGAATACAAGTATTTAACACGAACTTACAAGAGGTTAAGGATTTCTGCTACCTAGGAAGCCAAATAACGCAAGATGGGAAAAGCACAAAGATATAAAACAAAGATTAGCACAAGGTCGTGCTACATTTAACAAGAAAAAGCAACTATTGTGCTCAAAGACCACAAACATAGAAACAAGGAAAAGATTGCTTAAAACATATGTGTGGAGCACAGCACTGTCTGGCTGTGAAGCCTGGACAGTAGGAGAAGCGGACAAGAAAAAGGTAGAAGCCTTTGAAATGTGGTGTTACAGGCGTATGATGAAGATATCATGGACAGACAAAGTTAAGAACGAAGAGGTACTAAAATGGTAGGGGAAGAAAGAAATATGTGGAAAACGGTAAAAATAGGAGAGATAGGATGATAGGCCACATACTACGGCATGAGGGAATAGTGCGGAATATTTTAGAAGCAGAGATAGGAAAAAGAGAAGAAGAGGCAGACCTAGATTAGACTACTGCACACAGATAGTAAAAGATGTAGGCTGTAGAGGTTTCAGGGAGATGTGTAGGCTGGCCCAGAATAGAAATCAATGGAGGTACGCATCCAACCAATCCCAAGATGGATAAACTAATGACGAAAAGATAACTGTGCGTAAACATGATGATTATTATAAGTAACTACAAGAATTGGTTGGGCAATATTCTCGAATAATGTTAAGTGTGTGAAAGGATTTACTAAAAACCATTATTTCGGCAAATGTCTAAGTGTTGGGGATCTTGGTAGCCACAGGTTGCTTAACCTCCTTCACTGAATCTCGGTAAAATAGGGTATAAAATTAGAAAACAATAGAAAGGGAACGAGCTGAATACACATACTCCCTGAAAAGAAGAAAAGAAGAAACCACCAAAACGCAAAATCAAAGAAGCTGCCTATATAACCCTACATAAAAATAACTGCGTTGCAAACGAATCCGTGACTTTCAGTAAACAATGGATTCCATTACTAAAAGAAATAACAAATGAAAATCAAATGCCCACAATATCTAGGTAGCATTGCAAGTTTTTCCCGGGTTTTCCTTGCAATATTAACATGAAATACAGCCTACATACATGATTTCTATTTATACATAAAATAACTAATTACATAAAAATAAGCATAGTAACAATCCTTGTAAAACAGAATTGGTATCTGACAAGTATAAATCCACAATAAGGTTACCTCAAAACCATATACAATCTCCGTTGAACAGTATTGGTATCTGACAAGCGTAAACCCACCATAGGGTCGCCTCAGATCCATATACAATTTTCATAGAACAACATTGGTATCTGACAAGTGTAAACCCGCCATAGGGTCGCCTCAGATCCATATACAATCTTCATAGAACAACATTGGTATCTGACAAGTGTAAACCCACCATAGGGTCGCCTCAGATCCATATACAATCTTCATAGAACAACATTGGTATCTGACAAGTGTAAACCCGCCATAGGGTCGCCTCAGATCCATATACAATCTTCATAGAACAACACTGGTATCTGACAAGTGTAAACCCGCCATAGAGTCGCCTCAGAACCATGTTAAAATCTACCAAAGAGGTAACTTAAATCATAATGAATTTTCCCCCTCAAAATAAATATTAAAAAAAACGACTACTTAAGCCTTTCAATAATGCAATCGCACACTTCTTTAATAACCATCCTCTCAATTGTATAAATAGAAACATGTTAAAAAATGTTGGCTGAAATGCAGACACAAAAACGGTAGCAGTCTTTTGAAATGCGCCAGATGTATGAGGACGATAGCATGGACAGACAAAGATAATAACAAATAAGTTACAGAAATAGTATGGGAACAAGGATATCTGGGGAAAAAGAGAAATAGTAGGGCGGAATACGTTCTAAGGCATTTTTGGGGAATAGTATGTGATATATTACAAGCAGAGATAGGAAAAAAGAGGTAGATGTAGACCTAGATCAGACAGTTATAGATGCAAACTGTGCATATTTCAGGGAAATCTGTAGGTTAGTTCAGAATAGGGAACAATGATGGTACGCGTCTAACCAGTTCTAGGACTGAAGACCTAATGATGATGATAATTTATTTGTTAAATATTGTTGTTATTTGATTAAAATTATTTGTTATGGAATAGAAGTATTATCATTCTGGTAATTTTTTCTATGTTAAACAGGTTTGATCAATTATCCAAGGATTTAGGTAGAAAAATTTAGAAATATCAACCACAAAACAGTTTTCTGTATCTACTCTAAAATAATTTTTTGTTATTGCTATTTGTTAGGTACAGTGATGTTCAACTTTAATTTAAATTGTTTTCTATACAACTAAGAAATTCCAGTGCAGACCTATCTTTAACTCTCCCTTGTGGTGATAGCCAAGTTAGCCGTCGACAAAATAGTTTTTAAGCGTTCCATTTAGTACGTGTAAAAACTTTAATTTTTTTAATTACATTAGTACTGTGTGTCGCATGCAAAATTGTGATCAGTATGTTTAAAATAATTAAAAATGTTACTACACACACACACACATGCACACACACACGTGCACATGCACGCGCATGCAGACACAACCACACATACACGCACGCATGCATGCACATGTATGTGCGGTGCACACACACACTTTGATTTGAATAGTAGTAGAATAGATTATAGAATGAAATTATACTTAAGCTCTTATGCAAAGTCTAGATGATTATTTCAAATTGAGTGGTATTTGAAAGAACGAAAATGAGGTCTGAAACAGGATTCGAACCATACATCAACCTAACTTTCAATTACACCCAATAAAAATACCAAACATAATTGAACACAATGGTTGATATGCGTTTGTGTATGCAATTTAAATTTATACATCTATCCAATCGAATTACCCATTTCCGAGACTCCGTTGGTTAGCATGTCCAAGTATAAATGATTAGGTTACAGTTTACATTTAAAATGAAAACGTTTTGTTTAATTTTTAATTACTTATAATTGTTTTAGACGCAGTGTAATATTAATGGGAGCAAGTATTTGTGGTATAGTAGGCTACATTATATATTTAATTTTTAAAGAAGATGAAAATGACGATCATGATGACTTACGACTTAAAAGAAGTAATTTTAAAACTGTGGAGTTAAAAATTCCAAAAGAAAAAGTGAGAACTTTAATTGGTCGCAATGGTAAACATATTAAAGCTCTCCAAACCGAATCAAATTCCAGAATTTCTTTTAAAAATGAAGAAGAAGAATGTGAAACACGAACATGTGTTATTAGAGGCACAAGTGATGCGTGTTCTGTTGCCCATAATCTTATTGAAGATTTTTTTGCTAAACAGCCTGTAATAGAAATGTTTCAAATGGAAGTTCCTCAAAATTGTGTAGGGCGAATAATTGGACGATGCGGTGAACAAATTACGGATATTTCAGCTCGTTCAGGTGCTAGAATTAATTTTGAAGATAGAAATCGTTCTGAACCAACTGTCAAGCTCACTATTAGAGGCAGCAAGCAACAAATTTTTATTGCTAGGAGTTTTATTGATGAAATTATAGAACGTACAATTCAACTCGATGCAACATTGGCCAAACGAGAACCACGAACTACACCTAAAGTTGAGAGTCCCAAGACTGAAAGGATTTCACCTTTTCCTGGTAATGTATTTATTTCATTTATATGTTTACTTTATTAACATATTATAGTTAGATCATATGTGTAAAACTGGTATTCTGAGCTATAAATTTTTTTTCGTGGCAACCATATGCATTTAGTTGTATACAGTCGTGCAAAGTTTACTAAAACCAGTTTTGAATTAAAATTTATAGGTTATATACAAAAACATATAATAAGCCTTTTACTCACGAGGAAAACTTTTCCGATATTTGTTAAGTGGTCCTAAAACTAGCAATCTAAGGGGACACTGTGCTGCATCGATAAATGTTTTCCTGTTTGGACTTACTTATCTAATATACGCTGAACTATTCATATAACAAGTGTTTTTATAGCTGTGTTTTAGGCCATATGTTGTTTTTACGTTCCGTGCGTTACTTTCTAACATAAATCGGCATGCATATTGAGATTAGTTGTTCTTAATAACAATTGTTACATTTCTTATATCTATTTTTATTTCATTTCATATAATGAATAGTTCTAGACGAATTTTGGCTATGGTGTTATTTAAACAACAGAACAATGGTGTTATTTATTACCACCACCTTGATAAAATGAATGAATATGTTATATTTGTTTCAAAGTGTAATCATCTAAAAGTAAGAAAGATCTGTGTTTGATTCTGCCCACGATCTTACATATATTTTTGAAAGTGACAGTAATACTTCAAACAAAAAACTAAACCTCAAATTATAAGTAAATTGTTATAAAAACGTAATCCTATGGAAAGCATTACAAATAGTAAACAACCACGTTCTTGGTTCCCTGAAGATCAGTTATTATTGCATCAGAGTCTTGTTGCCATTGATATACAGTTATTGCCATCAGGTTCATATTGTAATTTGCCTAGTTCAGAGACTTCCAAAGATGACGAAATGCCAACACATACAACATGTTGTATTGGCGTTTTATCATATTTGGAAGTCAGTATTTCATACATGTCCCCAATCGATTATTTTGTCTTAGTAGTAAAATTTTTCGATTATCAAACTAAGTTGAAACCTCAACACTATTTTTGCCTCAGTACTATTTATTCTTCAACACTATTTTCGCTTATGAACCCATTTGATCATTTTGTCTTAATAGTAAATCATTTCAACTACTTACCTAAGTTGAAACCACAAGACTATTTTCGCATCAACACTATTAATGCCACAACACTATTTCTACTTATGCACCTGTTTGGTTATCTCGTACCTGAAGTTCGGAATAATATCAATGCAACTATTAAAACAATAACATAATCTTTTCTAATTATTACAGAAACCTAACACCACCCACCGCACCTTAAGTGTGTTTATATTGTTTCATTAACAGTCAGTATCGAATAGTAGTACAACTACTATATTAATAACCTTGATGTAAGGATGATACTTTCAGCAACAAATAATGATAGTGAAGTAATCAACAACAACAACATAATGCTTAATCATTCGCACATCCTTGTTATTCTTATGCACTAACATCTCAGAACGGGAGAATAATATAAACATACAATATGCTTTAATCCTTCACAAAATAAAAATTGAAGTTATTTCTTATAATAATAATGGTAATAAGCACCAATAGTAACCGGAAACGTAAGTATTTAATAGTTTAAATATATTAATAGCAAAACCGAAACTCAAGTATTTTTTATCAGGGTGTAACTCACTGGTGTGTATTTGTGATAAAAGGAAAACAATCAAAACAACTTACACATACGTAGAAAAAGGTAAGCAAACATTTTTTTGGCTATACATATTCCAACATTATGTTAGTTGTATTTAAAGCAAATTATCAGAAATAACTATTCAAATGTGTTTCATTTTTTTATTACAACACAGTGAATGCTCTAAACACAATTAAAGCAAAATTACATGTAATCGGGTTACATAACCTCAAAATTGGATACAAAAATCTCATTTTTTACGCATAAATCGCTAAAACTCGCATTTGTTTTGTTGATTTGTTATTTTAAAGGTATTTGAAAGTATTTGCTGCAAGGTAGAAGTTTCTGGTTGAGGTCACATATTGTACACCGTGACCAAAATGTTATATTTAGGGAATTTGAAAATGTATTTAAAGGTGTAGGTCTAATACCAGGTGAGGTATATATTCAATTTAGTGAAAATAACATTCCAATAGTACAATATGAAAGAAAAATTGTGATAGCTTTACATATTAGTTTGAAAAACACTCTTGATAGTTTGGAAAAAGCAAATTATTGCTAAAATCAACTATTCAACTGAATGGGTAAATAATTTACTTCTTATAGGAAAACGGAATAAAACTTTAGGTTTGTGTATAGACCCTAAACCATTAAACAAATTTATTTGTCGGGAGCATTATTTAATACCAACTTCGGAAACTATTATTTGTAAATTAAGCGGAAAATCACTATTTATCGTTACAGACATGACTGAAGGATTTTATCAGTTAAAGTTAAATGATCATAGCATGTTCAGTACACCATTTAGTAGGTATAAGTTTTTAAGAATGCCTTTTGGTTTGTCATCTGTTCCAGAAATATTTCAAAAGGAATTGTATCAAATATTTGGCGGTATAATAGGTGTTGATATCTGCTCTGACGATATTACAATTTCAGCTAAAGATGAAGTTGAACATGATTTGATAATCAAAGAAGTATTTAGTAGAGCTATAACAAATAATATAAAATTTAATATTTAAAAATTACAGTATACATTAAAGGAGGTCAAGTTTTTAGGTAAAATAATTTCAAAAAATGGTATAAAGCCCGCTTTAAAAAACATAGAAGCCATTAAAAAGGAAACTTTTAACAATAGGAATAAAGTATTACCCTTTTTTGAAATGTTAAAATTCTTTTCTAAATTTATACCCAACTTATCAAACTCACTGATAATATGTGAAATTTAAAAAGAAATATTGATTTTTGTATGCCACTGTTGTAATATTTGTAATGAATCAAAAAAAGTTACGATACAATGTGATAGTCCAAGTAGGAGTATGGGAGCTTCTTTGTTACAAGTGGGACATCCTGTGTGTTTTGCATCGAGGTCACTTGCTGATACTAAAAAGAGATAAGCACAAATTGAAAAAGAACTTTTGGTGATCGTGTTTTCCTTTGAAAAATTTAATTATTTTGTGTATGGTCAAGATGTGACTGTGCAAACTGATCACAAGCCATTAATTTCAATTTTTAACAAAGAGATTAATAAAGTTTCTGGGCAGTTGCAGCGTATGTTATTACAATTGTTAAAATATAAAATACAATTGACTTATGTGCCGGCAAGAGAGATGTATGTTGCCGATACTTTGTCTCGTGCATATGTATTTGAAAAAAACAGACAATCCTGAAATGCAATATATTATACACTCCCTAGCTGACAATATTCCACTTAGTAACCAAAAGAAATTAGTTTTCAGAACGAAACATTAAGAGATTGCATGTTAAGTAACCTTATTAAGTATGATATTATCAGAGGCTTTCATGGCCAGAGTCATTATAAATATTTATGGTTCCGGGTTGAGACCGTATCATTTTATAACCTAAGGTCAACGTTTCGCCCACTTTTTTAAGGGGCTTCATCAGGACAAAAAGAAAATGAAATATAAAATAATAATAATAGAAATAAGAATGATAAAATATTAATTAGACAAGTGTAAAAAGTATAAAAAGTATGAAGAGTTACTTCAGAACTAGCAGACTCACCAGCCCATTTAAGCCAAAAGGTGTCTTGTGGCATAGTAACTGGTGAAAAAAGCGAAAGTGGTGGTTTATATAGGGTGAGAGCTTGATGCTTGAGTGATCATAAATAGAGAGGAGTGTGTAACGGATCAGTGAACATTACGGTTCTGCTTTTGTGAACATAGGTTCATTTTCCAAATGTGAGATAGGTAGTAGCCATCGTCTTTGTTTAAATTGTTAGAATTTTTAATTATTTCTATGGATTCTCTGATTTTTCTATTGTAGAAAAATGGAATTCTAGCAATTAGTTTTGTCTTATCAAAGTTAATGGTATGGCCTGTTTCATGTTGGTGTTCAGCCACTGCTGATCAATTGTACTGACTTGTTCTTAAGCATCACTTATGCTTGTTTAGTCTAGTCTGCACCGAGCGTGTTGTTTCTCTTATGTACACTAAACCACAGCTGCAAGGTATACTATATACGCCTGGTGCTTTAAGAGTGTTTTCTGGATCTTTTGAAGTTGGTAATATTTGTGAAATTTTATTTGCGGGCTTATAGATTGTTTTGATTTTGTGTTTATGTAGAATTTTGCCAATTCGGTCTGTTACTCTGTGTATATATGGAAGGATTGCTAAAGATCGTGTGTCTGAATTACAGTGTGGTTTGGGGGTTCGTGTTGGATGCAGATCCCGGCTTATTACTCTGCCGATATCTGAGTTATGATAGCCGTTTTTTATTAGACTGGTTTTCAGATGGGTCAGTTCATTAGATAAATGTTCTGGTTGTGAAATCATAATTGCACAGTGTAGTAGAGAGTTGATAACCGATGATTTTTGTGACAGATGATGATGTGACGACGCATGTAGGTATCTGTTTGTGTGTGTGGGTTTTCTGTATATTGAATGACCGTCCGTTGGGTTGACACTCCACCAGAACGTCAAGGAATGGCAGAGTTCCGTTCTTTTCAATTTTTATATTGAACTTAATAAACTTATGTTGATTGTTTATGTATTCTAGAAAATTATTGAGCGTTTGGTGTCCATATGACGAAAGATTCACTACACCCTATATGATAAGAATTCCCCACTCGTTCTATAGCAGATAACATCAAAACAAAAGTATTTCTTACCAGAATCCTTATAACTTTGATCTAAGGTGTTTCAATCACCCTTACCTCGGGAAACTGTTGTCGTCCAGCTAGGATCAGGAAGTATTGCTGCTCTGTACTTTGATTCTCAGGCGAATCCTTTAGCCCTAAGAAACTATGTAACTAGCAAGAGAAAACAACAGTTAACTATGGCTCAGGATATCTATTTACTTACGGTTACAAAGTTTGGTAGTTGATCCCAAGGGTAATAAACATATCGTTCATAGGGCCAATTGCATGCAATCAGTTTACAGAACACCTTGAAATCTGTTACAATTATCATGAAATATTAATACCCAACATTATCAAATATATAACTTTAAATAATCAACTATAATGACTTATTGATCAGATGCAACATGAAATACAAATATACAAATATTCATGTGAGAGATACCTTACCGCAATTAACTGTCGACTGATTGAACGTGCTTAACCTCTTGATCTGCTTACTGTCCTGTCCAGCCTGGATTTGCTGGCTTCGTGAAAAAATTTCTCCACGTAGTGCTTCCAAATGGCAGAGGAAATCCACCCAGACAATTAATCATTTACTATCCAACAGGTTAGTAGAGAACCAGGTGAATGCCGGAAATTAGTCCCATGTGCTAATGTAAAAGTTGCTTTGCTCTCCGCAGTGGA
The DNA here is from genome assembly GCA_036346225.1 of Platerodrilus igneus. Taxonomy (NCBI): domain Eukaryota; kingdom Metazoa; phylum Arthropoda; class Insecta; order Coleoptera; family Lycidae; genus Platerodrilus; species Platerodrilus igneus. Next base: position 358,021 of record JARFIW010001028.1, read on the forward strand.
TACAAATCCAGAAAAATCTGTTTTCCGATAAAATTATATTTATCTTAAAAAACTGGAACATTCAGTGGTTAAATCTCGTTTACTAAAATTAACGGATCGGTTCGACAAATATAAAAGAAACCTGATAAATTCCATTGAATGTTCAGGAACCACCATGCGGTCAACTGCCTCTCGGGATCTCAAAATCAAAGATGGATGATTTAAATTAACATTTTACGAAAGGTAATAAAACGTTTGACCTCCAATTCCATGCATGCCATAGGCGTACTACTTTTTGAAAAGATCGATAAGCCATAATTGTACCGGAATTAGTATAAAATAAATAACCAACTTTGTGCCCATAATGAATTACCTTTATCCATTAGAAATATATAAATGTGCCTATGCCTTAAATTATTTTGATGATTTAGAATATTATAGTCCCGTCGATGCCGCACAAGCGACACAAAAGACAGTTGGTAACGATAATACATGATGTGGAAATAAGCGCGCCCATTTGTCAATGACGTCACACAATATGCAAATTATTACAATACATATTTCCAAAATATATATATAACTTTTACAAGTCGCTTATGGGGTACTCACGTGAATAGGTAAAGCTTCCTACGGAATTACTTCATGATGGTCGCTCGTGGCTTCCTTCAGAATTATTTCATGATGGCGGCTGCGGGGCTCCGTGAATTCGTTAATATATCTCGGGTCGTGGATTTTCTACCAGGTTGTATCCAGATTCGTCGTCTTGTTTTTATGTAGGGAACGATAAGGAACGGGTTGAGGAACGAGCATCAAAAAAGGCAAAGGGATATCTACATAATAAAAAAGATACGATACGATACCAGACCAACCACTCCTATTGACGTTTCAAAGGCAAGTCCCTAAGCGTCGTTCGGAAATTCCCCACTTTTTTCTTCCCCCACACGCGTCGGCGCGAAATTCGTGCAACGCACTTCTGAAATAACGGAAATACGAGCAACAAGTCTTTTAAATTTATGGCGCGAAATTCCCGCATATTAAAACTATAGGAATGTTTAGTGCCAACATTTTTTGGCACGTAACAAGAAGTAACTGTGAACTTAATCGAAAATGGTAACACCACTGAAAGAAACCTCGAAGAACAAGCATGTCAATTAGGACAAGCAATTATGACCCTTAGAAAGGAAATTTAAAAGTGACAAGTAACATAACCTCACAAATTGCGTGAATATAAACAGAATATTTAAATAAGATAGTATACAACCAAACCATTAGTGAAATGATTGACTACAATTAGTTGTAAATTAATTACTAGAAAATACTTCCCTCAGCAGTTATTCCCATCTGTACTACATGACACTTTCTAGGTCTTGGCATTTGCATACAGAAATAGTATAACATGTGTGTAATATAAATGTTGAAATTTCCTGAGCCAACAAATAATATCTACTAGAATATCATTCAGAGACCTTAAGGTATTTACAAAATCCAAAATAAAATAATCTCTAAAATTAAAATTGGTTTTAAGTAGTCCCAATAAACTGAATAAGATTTAACTTAATAGAACCCATAGAGGCAGAATGATGCACAAAATCAGGCTGTTACATCCATGGGGCCAGATTACAAAAGTGTCATCTACATAACAGAGCCAAGTTTTTGATTTAAGGTTGCGGATTCTAGAGCCATCGATTCCAAAGACTCCATGAATATTTTGGTCACAATAGGGGATAGAGGTGAGCCCATTTGTGTGCCCGAAGTTTGTTTGTAAAATTGTTCGTCGAAAACAAAATAGGTAGAAGTTAAGCATTTTTCAATGAGCGTGAACAGGTACTCAAATTCGTTTTCTTGAGATAGGAGTTGTTTAATAATGGAAACGGTGTCTATGACAGGTACGTTAGTGAATAGGGATGTTACGTCAAAACTGACTAGTATATCATCAGGGCCTAGTTCAATATTTGCAATTAGTTATATAAAATGAGTGGAATTTAAAACATTAGTAAGGCTGTTGCCTGAATACGGTTTTATGAAATTTGCCAGGTATTTTGCCAGATGGTATGTTGGTGAATCAATTGTGCTCACTATCGGATGGAGGGGACATCAGGTTTATGGACTTTAGGAAGGCCGTAGAAGCAAAGTGGTTTAGATTTGCGAGGTATTATGCGTTTTTGGATAGCATTGGGAATATTAGAGCATTTGATAATTGCTGAAATTTTCCGTTCAAGGTTTGAAGTGGAGTCTTTGCTTAGAGGAGTGTAGGAACCGTCTGGTAATAATTGTTTAATCTTCTCTTTGTATTCTGTTTGGTTTAGAATTACAGTCGCATTACCTTTGTCTGCAGGAAGTATAGCAATTTGCTTGTTCGTTCGTTAAGTGTTTTAACTGTAACTATAGCTCTTCATACTTTTTATACTTTTACACTTGTCTAATTAATATTTTTTCATTCTTATTTTTATTATTTTATATTTATATTTCATTTTCTTTTCTTGTCCTTACAAAAGTGGGCAAAACGTCGATCTTAGTTTATAAAATGACACGGTCCCAACCCGGAACCATAAATATTTATAGTTATTAACTATATTCAAACTGAGTGACCACATAAACGATTTTTAGATAGCGAATTGAAATACTATTATAATGTGAAACACAAATTAAATATTTCTCAGGGTATTTTGTTTTTAGATAATTGTTGTTCTATCATAACTAAGATTGGAAATGTTACAATTAATACACAAAGGACATTTTGGTATTTACAAGTTCAAGCTAAGAGAAAGTTTAAAAACTAATCTTCCAATACATACAAGTAGTTTTGAACCAAAAATAATTTAACTGAGTGTTATTGATAAATTTCACGATCAACAAATAAAACAAAATTTTGACTATAATCAACAATCCAAAAATCTACCTTGTTTCAAAACTAATGAAAATATTTTAATTCAATTTGATTCATGTTGGGTGAAAGGAAAGGTAATAAAACAGTATAATGATCGATCCTATTTAGTTATGAATGGGAGTGGCAAACAATTTAAACATAACAGAATATTTTTAAAGAAAACTAAAATTAATGTTGACTTTAATCAAATTATCACTTGGTTTATGAGAATGACGATTTAATAAATATTCAAAAGTGTAATCAAAATAGTCCAACTAGTGCTAACTCCCCAGTTGTAGAAGCTGATAGTTCTGTTCAAACTTCGAATAATGTGATAAGCAAAAATTCTGATAGTAAGGATAGTAAGGAAACCTAGTTATTTAAATGATTATGTGTTGTAAACTATATTGTGTTGTTAGTGATTAGACTGTTTTTACTTTAAGGAAAAGTGTGTAGTGTATTGTACAATTGTTGTTTAAGTGTTGGTAGCATGTGATGTAGTTTGGTTATACAAGATGTTAGGTTTAAGAGACACTTGTTTGCGCGTATTAGAAGATGAAGGTTGACAATTAATAAATGACTTTTAATAAACATATTTTTTATTAAGACCATCCTGATACAGAAATACAAAACATAAACGAAACCCTTGAAAATACAAAATCATCTCTTGATAATAAAATCCAATTTAAAAAATAAGCTTTAAATGCATATTAGCAGCTCTGCCATACCATGAACTAATACCCCTAGAAATTCTTTTCCACTTTAACTCTTATCCTTAACTTGATATGTCGACTGTAATAATTTCTAGAAGAAATAAAGACATTATTATTATTATAAATGCCATATTTCTAATTACAAAACGAAATAGCATTTAAATATGTAAATGTTCGTCCAACTAAAGACATTAAATAACATTTGTGTAACTTGTTCAAAAGTATTAAATAACATTACGCTTCTACTGAAAACATTATTAAAATTAATTTATTTTCAATATATTATAGATGTAATTCCTTAAAAAATTAAGTTTAATTTATGAATAAAATTTTGATTAAAAAATTTTATTAAAAATAATTTATTTTAAAATAAATTTATTTAATTTTAATATATTAAAATTCTTAATTGAAATTATTAAATGTTACTGTAATCAAAGTTTTAAAATACTTATTGAATTTAGATAAACTCATAAGAATTCTTAAAACTAGTACTTAAAACAATATTATTTTAATGTATTGAATAATTAAATATTTATGATAATAATTTAATATATTTCAGATTACATAATGATTTTAATTCATCAATGTTCAAAGCTTGTTATATGTCATAATTATTATATTTTAAATATAATTTAACATATAGATTGCAAATATCTTATTTAATCTAAGATATTTAGGACTAAATATAGGTTATTATTCCAAATTTTAATTAAGTGATTTAAAATTATATAAAATAATCAAAGATAGTTAACAACTAAATTATTTAGATTAATCAATTATTAATAATATATAATGTGGTAATATAATACTTTCTGATTTAAAATTATATCAACTGAAGATTATTCAATTTATAACAACTAGTTGATTAGATTAAATCAATTGAATTTTATTAAGAAAATTAGTTATAGTATATTTATCAAGATTTAATAACATAGTAAGATTATAATTGAAATTGAATTATTCTATGAAAAAATTTAGTTTAATCTTACATTAACATATAATTTTAAATTGATTAGATAATATGTTATAATAATTTATGACAAATGAACTCGTAAAAGTTCTGTATAGATAACTTAGCTTAATTTATTAAATCATAGTATTTTATTAAATATTAATAAATTATTATAAAGATTAGACATTCATTATCAGATTCTAATTTAAGACTAATACATTCAAAGCTTATAATATATTTCAATCACTAAGATTATCAGATAAGTTGGTATATATTTATATTAATATTAATGTTTTTATATAATATAATATGTATTGAATCAGTACAGTAGCATTTGATTATCTTATAGCATATAGAATATTAATAATCTTATAATCAATATTAAATTAGTCTGGAATATATAATGATAAATCTATGTAAATATTTTATATTTATCAACTAAATATATTACATTAAAAATACTTAACGTATTAAATTATCCTAAAATATTAAATTATCTGAGAATGTACTAAGATAAATGTCAGTATTATGATTAAACTCATTATATAATTACTCACTTCATGCACTAAATACGTAAATAATAACTTACTCAATCAATTTCAGTTAGCTAATCTACAATATTACAATACTGATTACTAGTAATTTTTGACTGAAATCTTTATAATCTATGTATCTTATCTCTGCTAAAGTCTTGAACAGATACTGTATATGTTCAAATATATCTGATGATGTTGGTTTAAAATACTCCAGATTAATATCTAAATTATAAAATACTTTGATCATGTTAATCTAAGAGTGTTATCTGCAAATAATATGTTAATTTATATAGTTATTAATCATTAACTTATCATACTGTAAATCACTGACTAACTTTTGTCATATTTCTAAATGCTAATATAAATTATCCTACACATTGATTTGTAAAACTTATCAATTTAATGCTACTAACTTCTACTATTCATTAGTATATAGCTAGATATGTTATGTCATCTGTCACTTATTTAAATCTTTATACTAGTATTCTATTGTATAGTTCAAATCAATTATTTAAGACTCAACTTTTACTTATTAACTTATCAATGACAATGCTAAAGCTTACATGTACTACATGTTATGTATAGTTGACTATTTCAAATCAAGTGTTACTTAATGTCTATATGTAATTGCATTTTATTCCAATGTACTTCCATATGTCTATAGTAGTTCAATGTTTGTAGTCTAACATCTTATATTTATTTTATTTGACTTAATAGTTTACACTAGTCTACTATATTTTACTGCTTATCATACAGTCTATTATCTTCTACCTAGTTAAGTAATCCTTAATCTAAATCTCTATATTTGATTTACGTGCCTATCTTATACTTAGTTTATTCTCAATCTAAACCTTCATATCCTCATCTACTCTAACCTTTATTCTATCACATCAGTCCTACCTAATATCTTCATAATTTCTTCTTATCTTTTACTTACTTTTCCTAACTACAATTTACAATTTTCTACTATTCTTTAAACATATTTCTATACGTGTTTACATTTCAGTTACTCCATATACCATACCATTTTAACTAACTTATTCTATTTCTTATCTATTACTATTTTCTACTTTCTACTTTAGCTATTAGCTATCTATTACATATTCTTTTACTTCACTTAGCTACTTACATACTTCCTCTTAACTCTTATACCTATTATAATTTTTAGACTTCTCGTATACCTATTGTATTTATCTTGGTGTTAACTTTCTCATTTCTTATCTAGTTTAGATTAATTCTCATACTATAATTATTTAACTCTCTAATTTCTAATCTTCTATTTTGCTAATCGCTATAATGCTATATTCTGCATAACTAACATGTCTTTTTCTTCCCTAGTAACTAACACCTACCTCATTTTCTCTCTAATAAGTTAAATTTTAAAATAACATTTTAAAAAAGGAAAATATTTGTTTTAAAAAAAATAAACTATGCAGAAAGAGACATTTTAAATAACGGAATCGACAACTCAGTTTTATAAATTTGACTAAATTTAATAAATGTGCCACACTCTTTGTAATTGAAGAGTCTATATACATAGTAATGGGGAATTTAATAGCCTGTCACTTGTTCAAATGTATAATATGAATTCCTTCGAATGTCCCATATAAACTATGTAGAGAACAATGAGTGAAATTGTCAGATGTTTTATAAAAATGGATATTGGTAGAAGTAATAGTTCATCAATGTCTGCAAAGAACAATTTTAAGGAACTGACTAAAGAGAAACTATTAAATATAGTATGAAAATAATAGACTAAAAACTAATTTTTATTAATAATCCTACGTCTTAATGCATTTAAAATAAAAGCACGGCAACCATGATAAAGTTCTGCATAATTTTTATTTAACACACCTGGCTTGTCAAGTAGAGTGAAGCAGTCAAAATACATGTGATTAAAGAAATGCCTATAGCCTTTTTTTCTATAATCGAATTAATAAACGAGATTAATGAAGAGGTGTTCATCAGATTTGTTTTCGACTTTACTTAAGGTCGGTTTGACGCAGCTCTAACTTATTTTCTATTCTGTGCTAATCTAAATAGTTCTACATACCCGTCACAACCTAAATTTCTAATAATTTGACTAATATAGCTTTGTCTAGGTCTTCCTATACTCTTCTATCTTTTATAAATATTTGTGGTTCTGGGTTGGGATCATTTTATAAACTAAAGTCGACGTTTTGCCCACTTTTGTAAGGGGCTTCATCAGGACAAGAAGGGAAAATAAGTAGTAAAATAAAAAATAATAATAAAGATAAGAATGATAATAAGAGGTTGTAACGTATTTTTTTACTCAGTTACATTTTCCTTATAAATCTAGTATCATGTTTCAATAAGATAAAAATATAATCTATAATTGTCTGATCACTAAAAACAATTTATAAAGTATATAATGGATTATGTGCTCCTTCACTTTTGATGTCTAAGTTTCTACAATCCTAGTCGTTTGTCTGTCATTTCGTTTTACTTTTCGTTTAGCGCTTGAAGAAGTAAGCAGCTCTTCGGAGCATAGAAAAGTCAATATGCTCAGGCACGTGGCCTGGAATAGAGGTCGTAAAAGAAGCTGATTAGTGAATACCTTCGGGTCTGAATGTGGTTCCTGACAGCTTTTGGTGATGATTTTATTTTGTATTCCACCATCGACAAAGCTAGTTGATTCCTGCAGACCGAAGAAGATTGAAGTTTCCATCATTAAAACAGTTGGTATAATTAATTAGATAAAATTTATTAATTCGTTTTTCGTAGTGGAATACCACTGAAATAAAGATTTAGTTTGAAATTTACAAAACATGAAAATAATTGGACATACTTAACGGAGATTTTATTTGGTTGGATAATATTTTGCTCTGAAGGTTTTAGAAAATTCCAACGTAAAATACAGCATAATTGTATGTGTTCATATTGCGTGCATCGCATATGTACATGGGATTGTCGACATCTGGTGTTGATTGGGTCTGGTTTAAACGTACAATTTTTTTTGATTGAACTGTACTTCAGCGCGTGAGTGACATTTAACCTTTAATGTAAGTTGTATTTATTTAAATGTTTTACGTATGATTGAAGGTTGAAATTTTACTTTGATTTAGTTATCTTAAAATTCATTTAGAAAAGAAAGATCCTGTTCTATTTTCGTAACTTTACAAAATTTTAAAGATGGCTACGTAGTTTGCCTATCTTATTTGTTTCACAAGCAGACAGTTATGGCTTCACTAAAAAAAATTGTTATTGACATTAATGTCAAAAATATCTAGTTATTCAACATAATTACCACATGTTATTTTGCGTTACATTAAAAATATCTTTGGTTATTTTGAGGTCATGCAATTTAATTTTAAAGAACATGATAAATTTTTTGTAGGAAGTAAAGTAAAGCTTATTCTTTGTTTGAATGATACATTTTTATAAGACGTAAAATAATCTAGTTTCTCACTTGTAAAGTCGATCGTAGTATTACTGATGACTATAATTAAATTTGAAATATGAATTATTAAGAAAGCATATACCTTACAGTAAACTTACGTAAAAGCATTGAGTATAAAGATCTTTGTGTTTTTTTGAAGACCGAACAATACTAGTTTCTTTTCATGTAAATTTTTGTTGAGAATATTAATGTTGAAACAAGCTAAGACAATTTAATTGAATAGAATTTATTTTTACTTAACTCTTTTATTATTAAAAATTCAAGTGAAATTTATTGGTTCTTAATAAGCAAAAGATTTATTCTATTTTAAGATCACAAATACCCTGGTGTATATATTTTTGGAACTTAAATTCAATTATATTATTTTTTGGTGAATATTTTTAAGGACACAAACGGTGCCCATGTTGTACATTTATTTGTTCACAGGTTATGCCGAGACATCTGTAATACATCTGGCAATTGATATTTTGGTAAGTGCTTTGCAAGGTGGATATTTATGTTTTGTGGCTACATAGGCGGCGTAGACTTCAGGTTTTCGCATTCCCCTAATACAAATTACATGTATCTTTGTATGTTGTTGTATTGAAAAATACGGTGGCACTCTTTATCTATATTTTTGGTCATTTGACAACCCATGACCCAAGCTCATGATCTACCCAGAGCTAACACTCTACTAGCCGTTTATCTCTAAAGAGTTTTTCTTTTCCTCAAGTCACTTTCCATCCAACTTTACCTTGGGCTTCCATCATTAATAAGAAATTCTCGACCTTGTGATATCAGGTATGGGTTTATAGTATATGGTGGTCCAATTTGCCATCTGATATTCACGAGGAAATAATTTTTTGTTACAAGGTAGACAAGTTAAAGTGTAAAAAGTAGTTTTTCCTGAACTAGCAGACTCACTAGCCCATTCAAAGCCAAAAGGTGTCTTGTGACGAAGTAACTGGCGAAAGTGGTAGTTTATATAGGGCGAGAACTTGATGCATGAGAGATCATCTATTCATCATGAACAGATGATCACTCATGCATGCAACCAAAAGCAATGACATTGCACAGACAGTAAAAGTTCTTATAAGGAAACTTCAAGAAAGTGAATTGATAGTAGGTACAGTTGTATGTGATCAGGGCTCAAATAATTCTACCGCCTTAAATCACTTTGTGAAAGAAACACGTGAGAACAAACTTCGAAGAGGCGAAGAAATAGACTTATCAGAGTTTTACTTTGAAATAATGATCAGAAGATAATTCCTATCTTCGATCACCCACATTTATTAAAGTGTATCGGGAACAACTTGATCAAGTGTGATCTAATATTTTAATGAAGGGGCGAAAAAGACTGCCAAATGCAAACATGTGCTAACAGCTTATAAAATGGGCCTGTACTTTGGTAATTTAAGAACAATGCTAAGTTTACTGACTGCCATGTTTTTCCAGACAAAAGTCCATTGCTGAAAGTATCTTATTGTGCGCAAGTTATGAGCAAAACTGTAGCAATAGCTATTAATATCATGGCCCACTCAGGTAAATATAAATATTGTTTTTAAACATTCAGCTCATACTATAGTATTTTAGAAACAACTGCAGAAATAGGAGAGATTTTAGAAATGGGAAAAGACACAATTGATACAACTGCACTACTAGAGTTTTTTGATAATTTCTTCGATAGTTTGAACTCAATTGGTAGATTGGCGAAACCTCTAAGAAGACCAGTTCAAAACAGCTTTCCTCATTTCATGGTCTGGAATGAAGCTATTCAAAAACTTCATGGAATGGTGTTTGTCAACAAAGATGGAAAAACTTTTAAGACTGTTTTTTTAATCAATTTTATTAACACTGTCTGGAATTTTCACAACTTTTTTAATCTACTGAAAAGTCATGGTGTCCATTTTATAAAAACTCGACAGTTCAACCAAGTTCTGTTGGAAAATTTTTTTTGCCAAATGTGGTTGCATGGAGGAAGGTATGTCAACGCGACATGTGAAATCTTTAAACCATTTTTTCAAAGGTTTGCTGATAAAAACTTGTCTGCAAAACATTCTCCTGGCGCCAATTGTGAGAATGATGATTATAATATATTTTTTAGTTTGAAAAATCTTTTCGATCAGGTACTATACAACTTTGATTTATAGTTTTTAGACATTAAACTGCATTTTTATTGTAGGATTTTCAAGACAGCGAAAAAGTGCACCAAGAATATATTTGTTGAGTACATAAAAAATACTCAGGAGAGAAAAGCGGGTGTATAACCAAACAGATATTAAACAAATGCGGCCTTCAATATTCTTACCCGGTGTCCAGTTAGAGCGGTGAAGATCTTGGACCCAGAACACTTATTACTGCACTCGAAAATTAATATAAAGTGGTTAGGTAGTCCTATGCGGGGACTGACCTCCAAAACAGAAACTTATTGTTCAAGCGGTGACAATAGACTGTGTTAGTCTGCGCAATCTCCAAACATACGGCAAACAGCATTGAAGGTGAAACGTGACCGGATTAATTAAATTTAGATAATAGAACAGATATTACAATTAACAAATATACTTAAACTTTATAGTAATAATATAAGAAACTAAATGCGTATTTATAGGGTTGGACGAAACAATATTGAACTGAATTTTATCAAGATACAACCCCCTTACATAGAAAATCAAGCATTACTTATGTTTTGGGCTTTATTTTGAATAATATTAAACCACTTCTAGTAGGGTGTGTAAGCTGTAATGAACAACTGTTTATCCAATCACCAGATGAAAACCACATTTATATTAAGAAAAAAGTATGCTACTATAAAATGCCTCACATACGTTAGTAGTGATTTAAAGAAATGGGTTGTATTTACTATGATCTTAATTTTGGTTAGCTCATAATTTAAAAAAAAAATTAATGGCAACCCTTTTCCATTTCGAATAGATCTGCACCTTGCCGAAGTTCTAGATTACTAGAACAGGTGAAATAGCTTGTGTGTTATAATGAGCTTAAGAGCCAAACTACAAGTCCAACCAAAGTAGTAGGGTCGTTAGCGAAGAACTAGACTAAGACAAGTCCCCGAAAGAGGGCAGCGGCTCTTTCGGTAGTTAGATTGGCAGAGACTAAAGGGATCGGTATGACAGTCTAAGACGTGCTACCGCGATGTGGAAGGCAACGGGAAACCACCACATTACCTCCCAAGTACACATTACATTTGATTTTCCAATGCTCCACCCGAAGGTACTACATTGGCCAGGGAGCGAGTTTTCTTTACCTGGAAAATTTGGAATTTTGCCGAACCCTTGCTGTTCCAAGCAAGGTAGGGATCTTTAACGTGCGTGACAACACTCACACACGGGACCTCCATTTTACCTTTCATCCGAACGAGGGTGTATTTTGGTGAAAAATGCTCGCCTAATATTTTTCAAGCGGACCATGTCGTGTTTTCCCAAGTACACAGCATAACTAAATTATAATAAAATGATGGCATTCTCTGCGATAAAAGATTACGAAGTTAAAATAGTCCCCCATTCAGATTTTCGGGAGGGGACTACTTTGGAGATGCGATCCGAAAGTCCAGAATAAGAGTCGCAAACATTTTGCTTGTCGGAGCGTGGAATGTTAGAAGTATGAAGCAAGTAGGTAAGCTAGAGAACCTAAAAATGGAAATGAATAAGTTAGTACTAGACATAGTAGGGATCAGTGAAGTTTGGTGACCAGAGGCGGGGGATTTTTGCAGTGGAAACTTCAGGGTAATTCATACAGTATCAGAGGAAGGAAATTTAGCTGTGGGGATAGTTATGCGAAAAAAGATAGGATACTGTGTAGAAAATTACTTACAAAAGAACGAAAGAGTACTCATGGTTAGATTTGAATCTAAACCGGTAAACTCAGTAATAATACGAGTATACATGCCCACCTCTAGCTACAGTGAGGAAAAGGTAGAAGCGATCTACAAAGATATCGAAGACATATTAAGATACGTAAAAAGACTTAAAATTTAATAATTACAGGGGATTTTAATGCAGCGGTAGGTGGGGGCAGGGAAAGAGCGGTAGTGGGTTTATTTGGTATAGGCACGAGAAACGATAGGGGAAATAGGCTGGTGGAATTTTGTGACAAGAACAATTTAAGAATCACAAACACATTATTTCAACATCATGCTAGAAGACGATATACGTGGAAAATTCCAGGAGATATAGAAAATATCAAATAGAATATGTTCTTGTTAGACAATGGTTTAGGAATCAAGTAAAAGACTGTAGAAGCTACCCAGAAGTAGATATAGACACTGACCACAACATTGTAATTATGAAGGTCGCCCTTAAATTTAAAAAAGAAACAGAAAAAGGCACTGACTTTGAGAAACTAAAAGATAAAGATATTCAACATAGATTCGAAAAAATGTCAAATGAATTGCTGAATGATATTGGGAAAATATCTGATACTAAGGAAGTAGAAACGGAATGGAATAACATTAAATCCAGCCTAGACACGGTGGCCAGAGATATTCTGTGGTATACACAAAAAGAAAATCAGAAACCATGGATAACAAAGGATATCCTGAATTTAATAGAAGAAAGACAAAAATACAAAAATAAATCAGACGAAACAGGAAAACGGAGATACAAAGCCATAAAATGGGAAATTATCCCCAAATGCAGGAAAGCTAAAGAACACTGGATTGATGAAAAGTGCAAAGAGGTACAAACTAAAATGGAAGTAGGAAAGACAGATGAAGCAGACCAACTACTTAGAATCAATTTTAGGGATATAAGACCGTATAGCAAAAATATAAAGGACGCAGGAGGAAACGTCCTTATAGAAAATGTAGAGAAAGTGGGAAGATGGTAAGAATACCTACGGAATTTATATGCAGGAGAGGAACTAACAGCATTAGAACAGGAATCAGACATTGAAAATGATGACTTGGGATATCCTATACTTAGAAATGAGTTTGAGTTAGCATTAAAGGGTCTGAAAAATGGTAAAGCGCTGAGTATAGATAAGGTGCAAGCAGAAACTCTGAAAGCCGCTGGACAAGTAGTAACAGAACGTCTCTTTCAACTTGTAAGGTATATGTACGAGACAGGCGAGATAAAAGATTTCACACATAACATTGTAGTAACTATAGCAAAAAAGAAAGGCGCGGATAAGTGTGAAAATTTTTGAGCAATAAGTTTGACAGCACACGTGTCAAAAATATTAACTAGAATTGTACAAAGACGCATAAAAAAACGAGCTGAAGAAATACTAGGAGAAGATCAATTTGGGTTTAGGCGAAACAGCCCCAGTAATTTTTAACTTGTGCATTGAAGAGGCAATGAATACTGTCAAATACAGGAAGACATTTGGAATTACTATGCAGGGACACAAAATTGATATGCTTAGATTTGCAGATGATATAACGGTATTATCATCTAGCAAGGAAGAGTTAGAGGCAGCTCTTAATGAAATGGAAACAGTTCTAACAGAGAGAGAGAGATACATTACATTTGATTTTTTTTCCAATGCTCCACCCGAAGGTACTACATTGGCCAGGAAGCGAGTTTTTTTTTTACCTGGAAAATTTGGAATTTTGCCGAACCCTTGCTGTTCCAAGCAAGGTAGGGATCTTTAACGTGCGTGACAACACTCACACACGGGACCTCCAATTTACCTCTCATCCGAACGAGGGTGTATTTTTGTGAAAAATGCTCGCCTAACATTTTTCAAGCGGACCGTGTCGGGATTCGAACCCAGGACCTTGGGTGTAGTAGTCGCACACATACGACTACGTCACGGAGCCACCTCCCCCCTTCACATACTGCTGAATATCAGGCAAATAGGGTATAAACTGTAATACAATAGAAGGTGACCGAACTGCATCAAACAAGAAGGAACAGCAGCTATGTTCAAAGACAATAAACATAGATACAAGAAGAAAGCTTTTCATAGCATAGTGTGGAGCACATCACAGTACATCTATGAAATAGGGGCAGTAGGAAAAGCAGACAGAAAGAGATAGAAGCCTTCTGGAATGTTGTGCTTCAGATGTATGAGGATGGTAACATGGACAAACCAACTTAATAACAAATTGATTGTAGAAATAGTAGAGTAGAGTAGATATCTGTGGCAAACAAAAAATAGGAGAAATAGGACAGGATACGTTCTAAGGCATTTCTGGGGAATAGTACAGGATATATTACAAGCAGAGATAGGAAAAGATAGACAGGGGTAGATCGAGATCAGACTTTCACACACAGATAGGAATAGATGTCGACTGAGCAAATTTCAGCGAAATGTAAAGGTTGGTTCAGACTAGGAAACAATGAGGGTATGCGTCCAACCAGTTCTAGGACTGATGACCTAATGATGATGATAAAATAAATTAGTAATATATTAAATTTGGATGCCCAAAAATTGACTACCAATGCTCCTATTACTTTTTACGATGCAAAGGAAATTGCTTCGAAAAAGCATTGTAAAAAGATTATAGTTAGTTTAAAGCTTTTTGTTTTAACATGTCTTAAGTGCTACTATAACAATTCTATATGTGGAGGATAGGGCATTTGAAAATTTTTGTAACATAATCAATATTCGTTACGATTTAATTAAGATTGCGGCAACTTTAAACACCTGATTTGATTGCAAGCATGGTGGGCGTTTCCAGCATCACGCTAGGTTATGTTGTAGGGGTTTAAGTAGAGTGGTCAGGCCGGACACACTTTCCCTCTTCCTTTTTAATTTAAGAAATTGAACAAACAAAATGTCGAGCTACCCAAGTTATTCTTTTGCAACTAAACTCGTAGTAAGGCGAGCTCAACTAAAAATCTTAGTGATTTTAAGTGCTTCGTTCATATTCCTGTACGGGGTAAGATTTTGGAAAATTAATAAAAGACGTTTTTTAAATTTCAATCCATTTTATATAGAAGCCACGGACGAATAAATTAGGTACGGATAAAATTTATTTGAAAGCGATTACGCTCTTCAAGATAGTTTGCAAGAGCTTAGTATCGTTTCATTTTATCCGCTTCCTAATGGTAAGTGTTCTTAAGAATTTAATGGTGTTCCACTTCATTTTGGATGTCCAAAGTCACCGCCGTTGGAATTCACGGTGGGTAACGCATAATTTAAATAGTTCAGCACAAGGGCAGTAACTAGCCCTAAGAAATAATCCAAAAGTTATTTCTGTATATAAAATTAAATGAAGTTTATTGTCCTTAAATTAGTATTTGTCTTAAACGTAGTTTCTTATAACCATAAGCACATTTGTTAGAAAAGTCAAGTTCAACATTACGCTGTTATCGTTCAGGGTTACCGCTACTTGTTATCCAGCTGATCGAGATCGACGATCTTTCTACTCAATTGAATTCTAAATAACCAGGTATTTATAAAGATAATTGTAATATTTAAATAAACTTTGATTTGGTGTAATATAAAATTAATAAGTCAAAATTTGATCTGTATAAATTGTAAATATTAATAGTCAATTATTAGTAAAGGATTCTGTGTTCTTGTTTGCCTGTACTATAATAAACATGTAGACTTTATGATATTTGATAGAGGAATCAATTTATAAACTGAGGTAAATTTCGAGTTTAATGATTTTCAGCCACTGTAATTTAATTTTGTTTAATTTTCATTACTTTTTGTGTTAGAGTTTGATTCCTGGAAATGTAAAAACTGAAAGTTGTTCATTTGATTATTATCGCCGATTGCTAATAAATTATTGGTTTGATTATAAAAAGGTGGGATGTATATATAGATGTACGCAAAATTCTGTTAACTCATAGTTCAAATACCAAAATAGAAGCACTGTTTATATTGAAGTCTTATTATTTGAAAATACTTTATTCTTACTGAAGGTACCATCATATTGTTCATACTGGTTCTACAATCAAAGAACCCACCTGTAAATTTCAGACCCTGAGAAAAGTCTCACAGTTGGTTGTTTAAGGTTGCCCTTACCGACTAACGAGCAAGTTACAATTTCCTATTTACATTTTTGTAAGGCACTTAGAACTATAACACTTCAGGTTTTAATTTTTCCATCTGCTTTTAAGGGTGTGAAATTTTTGAATCCCATGATTCATTACAAATCACAAAATAATCAATATGAAATTCGAAATTCAAATATAGGAAGGGAAGTCCGCCTTTATCAATGACCAATCAGACTTGATCCAGTAGAACCAATGGGACATTGGGTGTAGTTTCTTTGAAAGGTTTAGAGAGCGCTGCATTACTTAAAATTTACATTGTACTCTATTAAGATGGCGGCTACAGATTTTTGTGTATGGTTACGGTTATGAATTATTATTACACTTTTTGTATTCCTTCTTCAGTTATTCTTGTGTTTAATACGAATTTATTTCAACCTGCTACAAATTCAGATATGGGAACTGACAAATAAAGTCATGTTTTATGTGTACGTGTTTAGGGCGTTGCCCTACAAACTACCTTATGGCATCTAATACACCAATTACTTCAAATTTCGTTATTACAGTAAACACCTTCGACGCTGTTCAAGAACGATGTGCTAATAATCGGGAAGATAACACTGCTCAAGCATAGGATTCTGATTTAAATCGGAAGGTGAATGGGGTCAACAACCTTTGCATGTGGAGCCGCCGCCGCCGAACGTCCAAATGAATACCGTAGATGCGCTCTGACACAGAATGCCCAATCACTAAATTTATTACAAATTAATCAAAACCAGAAACAACAAAGTGTAGACGAAAATGCTTTGTCTTCCGAAAAAATTAGAAACTTTAATGTTATGCGAGACTTGCCTACAACATGTGGTAATTTCAGTAGTGAACTGTGAGCAAGGGCAGCTAAACATTGGCTTCAAGAATTAGAAACTACTGCAATTTTGCATAATTGGCCTGATGCATTTATATTCCAGACTGCTAAAAGCCACTTAGAAGGTGCTGCTAAATTTCGGTATTTTGGTATAAGTAATGAACTACAAATTGGTGTACATTTAAGGACTTTTCGAAAAAAATTCTATTCGATAGTAACAAACTGAATTATGGAAAAAAACGACCGAATATGTTCAAACATTTAAAGAAACTTTTTATTTTCACAAAAAAATTACTTTGCATAAAGATTTACAATTATGTTTTAGAGAAATAAAAGAACAAGTTGTGATTGGTTTGGTGTCCTAGGATTTAAGCAACTTTTTATTGTCTAAAGAACGTGATGAAGGCCATTTATTTCAAGATCTTCTAGATTATAAAAGAATAAGTAATTTCAAACGAACTTGAATTATCATAGAAAAACGTGAGTGAAAACCTCCCAAACTAGACGTGGCAAAATTACCTGTATCTTGTTGTAACTGTAATTAAGTTGGACATAATCTGAGTACATGTACGAAACGAAGCCAGCCGAGAGGTTTATGTTATAATTTTGCTGTGCCCAATCATCGGAAAAAGGATTGTCCATTATTGTATACTAAGAACCGACAGTTAAATTTGGCAGTGCACATTGTGGAAAGTTGTGCGTCTGCTTCCTATTTGGTTCCTGTTGTATTTGAAGTAGATTCACCTTCAAAAATGAGGTATTAGTATTCGCTTGTTTAGATACCGGTAGTCCTATAAGTTTTGTTAAGGAATCAATGGTGTCTCCAAATTCTTGTCATGTATTTTTTTGATAGTTATTGTGGTATTAATCAATCGAATTTAGAAATAATAGGTTTATTCAATAAGGATGTTAAAATTAACGGCATTGTTAGGTAGAAATTTTACTAAATTACCAAATTTTCGGTTTATTTTTGAAAATGATACTGTTCATATTACAAAAACAGATGATGGAACAAATATACTTTAGCGGGCAGCTGTTGGTTTTTGAAATTTTCAGGAATAGTGCATTTTGGGCTGAAAACAACGAATCTGAAACCAGTTTTCGGTGGCAATGAGTAATTGTTGCTAAAATTTTGTTAATAAAAAGTAAGATTATCTTTTCCACTCACGTTTTTTTTTCAGTACACAAATGTTGTTAAAGGCCAAATCTATTTTTATTGTATGCAGGGTGATCGATATTACTTATTGCATGTGAAATCTTTTCCTAATTGTTGTTTCCTAAAAATTTCATTAAGCTTGGAAGCTGCTCGCAAAGTATATTTAAGCCCAGATGATGCACTTTCTAATTTAACTGATGTTGTACGTGATGTTTCTAATATTGACATAATGCATATTGAACCTATTCTTGATCATGAACCCAAAAAATTTTCATTTGAGGAGAAAAATAAGTTTCAAGAAATTTTAGGTGAGTCATTACGTAAAGAAATTATTTATATAGGCTCTGCATAGGTTTAGAGCCGAATAAAATTATAGTAGGGATTATTTTCTGTCTCATTAATTGAAGATCCATTGAACTTATTGAGAGATTTAAAAAGTGGATTTCATTACATTTAATTACCTACAAATTCTAGCGAGTAGAGGTTTTTTGTGACACCATTATGCCAAATATCGATATTGGAAATTTCCTTTTGGTATTTCAATTGGACGGTCACTGTTTTGTCGTTTTATTAATAAAATATTTATGGAATTAATAAAAAAACACTGACTTTATGGTAGCTATGAAAAACCATTTCTGAACATTTATCGATTTTAAAAGTCCTAGAAATTATGTAACCAATTTATTACAGCTGCATTTAGACAAATGTTTTTTATATGCAAAATTGTATTCTTTATTAAGTATACTTGAATACATTCAACAGAATTCTGACAATATAAAAGCGCTAAAAGAATATTCTATTCTAAATTCCAAATACTGCAAATACAGACCAAAGATTTTTGGGATTTGCATCTAATTTTACAATATTTTAAGTATTTCATATTGCTGACAGTGGAATACTAAGTAACTTAAATTTGACTTTTATTAATGGCCGCATACAATTCCAAAAAGCGCTTTGGTAGTCTAGGAGTTCTAGATAATGTTCAAGAAGGGAGTTTATTTAGTACAAACAACAATTTTATTTAATCTACGAAACTTAAAATTAACAAAAAGTTAAAATATTTAAAACTAATCATGCTGGAACAACTATAAACTAATTTTTAAGTATTACATCAAAATCTCTTATTGTCTATATTTCATAATGTGATTTGTCGGATAGTACTTTTTTTTAACAATATTTTAAGTATTTCAATTTGCTTGACAATGAAATTTTGCTGTATTCAACATGTTCACTAAGACACTTGAACTTCCTTTTATTAATGGCCAAATGCAGTTCCAAAACCTTTTCGATCTGCCCTGCAAAAGAAAAACAACTTTTGCTTTATAAAGATCTAAAAGTTCTGGACAATGTACAAGAGTGGGGTTTATTCAGTAAAAACTAAAACTTTATTGAATTTTCAAAGATTAAAACTATCAAGAAACTAAAATGTTTAAAACTGAGCATGCTGTAACAACTATAAATTAATTTTTAAGTATTACAACATAAATGTCTTATTTCTATATCTTCATTATTTCATAATGTTTGGCAGTGGAATTTTGCTGTATAGCCTATTCAACATGTTCACTAAGAGACTAATGGTCGAATATAGTTCTAAGATCCCTTTGATGTTAATTTTGAAATGTCGGAATTTTAGTCTTAATCGAAACAAATGAATGGTTATTGGCGAATTAGAGACCATCTGGAATTAACAAAATTCGAGTCTCCATCGGTGTTCTTAGTGATGGATGATCCAGATCATAATTTTAAAAATGAAAACGATATAGTGATCTCAACAATCTGCAATCGCTAGAATTTAAGTTTGTATGAAAATAATTTTCTTAAAGATAGATACTAGTTCGGGTGAGTTTTCAAAATTTTATTATTTTTTAAGCTTTTTTATTTAATTATATTTTGCATGTCTTATAATTATAAAATGGATTTACTAAACAAAATTTGTTCCATCGGTCAAATTCAGAAGAAACAAACTATAAAATTAAGAGAACTCGAATTAAATTATCCCTAAGTGATAAACATCTAAAGTGTATTTTCAAAGAAGAAACAAATGATTATTGGCGAATTAGAGAAGGAAGTTGGTTAGTATTTGACCTTTACTTTTAAAAAAACTGCAAGTTCGTTTATTTTAAAGGCAAAACCCTCCCAGCTGCAAGCGTTGCTTTCTATACATAGACCAAGTGAAGGCGACAGTATCAGCAGTTCCTACAGATGGACAATCTTAAGCAAGACATTAGGAACATTAGGAACATTAGTAATAATTTTTTTATATTCATATTATTACTTGTCTGGAATTTTTATGTATGTATGTGATTATAAATTTTAATTTGTCTCGAGAGAGCTTTTTTTTCTCTCACTTTTATCATTGATCATTTATATGCAATATGAGTTCGAATGCACTTTACAATAAAGAGATATAGGTGGATCATTTAAGATTCAATTATTCTAGAATATCTCAAATTAGAGATTATACTCATTATAATGGTTGTAAAGTTATGTAATATTGGTTATACACAGGGATGAACAACGAGAAGAATAACTGCGATATAACGACAGGTAAACTCAATGTTTTCCTTCTAGTACAGTTTTATTCAAAATCCTTAAAAAAAGAATATTAACATTAAATGGAGTAGAAACTAATTTACAATTTGTTTCCCTTTTAGGCGTAATTTAAATTTAACTAGACTTCCTATCAACAAATTATTTTGACACAACTTAAATGATTTCAGATAATTTGATCTATTAAAAAACTAAATTTTAACCGTCAACTAACATTATACAAATAAAAACTACCCTGCAAACCGTCGACTTAAGATTTAACAACGGTGTTACGCGTAGTTTTTGGCCCTCTGAATATCTAACAGGTAATTCACAAAAAATTCAATAAATTACTCCACTAAAAATTCCATGCCGGTGAAATACTGGAAACCTCGACTGTACCAACAAAAAGTGTTGTTATTCTACTACTAACTCTATAGGATGGGTGGTGTGTTTGACGAAGTTTCCAGAATACTATCTGGCATGAAATTTGGTTGATGGAGAAATACCTTGGATGCCATCTTATCTCGCATAGATGCTTGGGGGAAAGCCCTAGAATAACTAACAGGGGATGCCAAAATGTATAGACCAGGAGTGTGACGCTGGCTTAAAATATACGTGAAAATTTATTACGACAAAAATTATTTTAAATCTAAAACAAACCCAAACGCGTAATTCTAATTGTGATTGTTAATTGCAAGGAAGATTTTTGAAAGTAAAGGTTAAATATCATCATCATTTTGTTTTCGACCTTACTTAAGATCGGTTTGATGCAGCTCTAACTTCTTTTCTATTCTGTGCTAATCTAAAAAGTTCTACATACCCATCACAACCTAAATTTGTAATAATTTGACTAATTTAGCTTGGTCTAGGTCTTCCTATACTCTTCTATCTTTTTCCTATCTACCTGGCTCTACATAGATATAAGCAACCTGATGGTTGTGTTAAAGAACTCCAACATGTTTACATGATTCCCATTTATAAGGAAATGAAATATTATATGGTTATCCCTTCAAAAAAGGAAAAATGTTAACTTATATGTTATGATAAGGCTTAAGCAACGAATCTGCCAAAATGCCAAACCACTGCCTAATTGTGTGTTATGTCATGGTGACGTTTATTAAATTACATGTTATGGTACGGCTTAAGCAACAAATCGCTACCAACATGCCAGACCGCTAACTAATTGTGTTATGTCATGGTGGCATTTAGTTAACTGATTTTTATTTATTTTTTATTTTTGTTTTCGAACGTACTTCAAGTCAGTTTGAAGCAGCTCTAAATTTTGTTTTATTCTGAGCTAGTCTAAAAAGGTCCACATACCCTTCTTAACCTAAATCTCTAATAATTTGACCAATATAGCGTTGTTTAGGCCTTCTTACTGTATGTTTAGTTGGTAGTCCATAATCTAAGACCTTACCAAATAGTCCCTCATATCTTAACTGATGCCCTATCATTCTATCTCACCTAACCTTTAATTGTTTCCACATACAGGGTTCCTCACCTATCTTTCTGTAAACTTCCTCGTTTGTTACTCTATCTGTCCAACTAATCTTTAACATTCTCCTAATAACACCAAGTTTTAAAAGCGTATTTTTCTTATCTACCTGTTTAATTGTCCAAGTGTCACTACCATATAATAGAACGCTCCATACGTACGACTTTAACAAACTTTTTCTATTATCTAAACTAATACTATTAGCTATTAGTGTCTTTTTTTTAAAAACATTTTTCTAGCTTGAGCTATTCTAGCTACTATATATATATCCCTTCTGCTACGTCCATCCTTTGTAATTATACTATCTAAATAGCAAAATTCATCTACCTCCTCTAACTCGGTATTACCTATTTTTAATTTTGGTTTAGAACTAGGCTGTAACTCACTTGTCATTATCTTTGTGCTTACCGAGTTAATTCTCATACTATAGTTACTCTGTAGTATCTCATCTAAAATATTTAAAAACTCTCCTAACTTTTTTCTAGATTCTGCTATAATGGCTATATCATCTGCAAAACGTAACATGTCTATTTTCTGTCCCTGTACACTAACACCTACCTCTTTTCTCTCTCTAGCTAAGTTTAAATCTTCCTCAATATAAACATTAAAAATCAAGGGAGACAGTATACAACCCTGTCTAACACCATTTCTAATCATAGCTTCCTTTTCTATTTCATCAAATCTAATTACTACACTTTGGTTTTTATATAGACTGTAAATAATTTTTCTATCCCTATGAGAGATTCCTATTTTTTGCAAAATCCTGAACATAACAATCCAATTAATTCTATCAAATGCTTTTTCTAAATCTACAAATGCGAAATGAGTCTTTTTATTTTTTTGTAACCTTTTTTCGATAATTACCCTAATCATTAGTATCGGTTCTCTAGTCCCTAGTCTTTACGAAAACCATATTGGTCTTTGCCTAAATAATTCTCAGTTAAAGCTTCTACTCTATTTTTAATTATTATTGTTAGTATTTTGGTAGCATGAGAAGTTAAACTAACCGTTCTAAAATTCTCACACCTATCAGCTCACTCCTTTGTCTGACATTGATGAAGTCTTACTTAATTCTACTCCTTTATCGGACCTAGATGAAACGTGGCCTGCTCTTGCTCATTTTCCTAATTTTGATGAAATTCTTCCTGATAGTGCTTCTTTATTGAATGCTGACGCAATTGTACTTGCTTCTGTTCTTTTATCTAAGGTAGATGAAATTCTAATTGATGGTCCTTTAGGTAAGGTGGATGAAGTTCTTCCTGAAGCTGCTTCTTCCTGATTCTGTTCTTTCTTTTAATGTTGATAAATTTCATTCTACTCCTTTATCTAACATTGATGAAGTTCTATTTGATGCTGTTTGTTCTTGTAAGTACGATGAAATTATAGCTGATGTTCCTTTATTTACTGTTGATGAAGTTCCACCAGACTTCGTTCCTCCACTTAGTGTTAATTGAAGATTTACTTTATCCTGTTCCGTTGTCTAACGTCGATAAAATTTTATCTGCTTCTGGTCCTTCATCTAACGTAACTGAAATGTTCTCTGAGTATGTTTCTTTTTGTAAGGTTGATTCTCTTACAGCCAATACCGTTCCTTTTTCTAACATTGATATTCTCACCACCCATGATGTCCCTTTTTCGACCGTTGACTTTCTTACAACCAATCCTAAGAACAAACAACTTTCTTCTATGTTTTTAGTTTCCTAAACCACCCTCGCCGCCCTTTGCTCAACCGCATGCTACAACTACTACACCCCTGCTGTCCGTGTTGCAGAAAACTGCCCAAAAGAGGCAGACATTCTGCACTGATTCAGAACCTGTAGATGTAGGTCGGCAAAATCCTAATGTTCTTGACTTCACTGCGTTTTCCTGCTAGCAGTACAAGCGTCTTAGCTCAATATCTAGTCCTTGCACCCCCAGATTCTTAGGTCGATTTGCTCTCCTTAGGATTTGATTTTTCGACTTTACGATTCCTTTATTTACTTTCCTGTTTTGCTGGATTTTCCTTCTTTTTTTCACCTCAACCCCGTAGGCTCCGGGATTAGAATAACCCCATGGTACGACCTGCCTGTCATAAGAGGCGACTAAAGCGGTCCAACACATACACAAACACTTGATACACACATACATTTCTGTGTGGTTTTCCTTTCTTTTGTTCTCTTCTTGTTACCCAACCCTGTGTGGATCCGGGAATAGAATAGTCCCACAGTACGATCTACTTGTCGTAAGAGGCAACTAAAGCTGTTACGTTCATTTTCGGCAATAATTGGTTATTTTATTATATAAATTCTTGTTCTAGTATTAAATTCTCCAACAATATCCGATGTATTGTACCTGTTCAGATAAGCTCGCTTTACCATAACTTTCATCTCAAATCCCTTGTTAATTCATTATCTGATCGTATAAATTCCATGTCTATAGTTAAATCCTTCCGCATAATTAATAATAAATACTCTTTCTAAGAATTTCTCAACGTAAATTTAGTTGTTTTGAAACGACAAGATTATGCTACAACTAATTCATCAAAATCCTGTTTAGGTATCCGTGAGCACGTTATACCTTTCGATAACGTATAATTGTGTTCTAGTGGGTTTCCCATCTAAAGATTTGTCGAAATAATATATCCTACTATTCTCCGGTAAAACCGTGTTTTCCAGTTTTAATCGCGTTTCGATTACGCGGATGTTTGCTTTTCGAGTTCATGTTATTTTGAACTTTGATTCTACAGCTTGTGCGTTGATGCACTTTTAACAACTATTCGTTCTGTTACTCCAAGAGCAGTGCACGTTTCTCCTCTATCAAATGTGTAGATTTGGCGTGTATCACTCGTAGCTGGAGGCTAAATTGCTTGTTGCGTAGCCCGATTGTTTCTTGATGAAGATCAACTGCTCTTGCATGTAGACCGCCATTGCAATTACAGTAGTAGCATGGTTGTTGCTGAGTACCTCGGCATGTGTCAATTCGCTTCCGAGGGCTGGTAAGATAAGTAGCCCGACTCATGTATGTGACTTGTTTTGCTTTTCTAACATACCCAGGGATAAATCCAATTTGAAATTAGATACGCTAATGTTTGTTCTGGTAAAATCCTTACTAGAAAAGTTTCGAGCTTTTGCTTTGTGTACTTAACCCATCTGCTTATATGAAAGTATCAGCGTTTTTCTTTTTTGGTACTGATTTGATTTATTGCATGTTAGCTACGAATTGTGCACTTCGTGGAACAATTAGTGAATTTGTCCATAGAGTAAAATGGTTTTATTAAATAGCAACCTTAATTAATTTTGTTTTGCTGTTTCAATAGAAATTTCTATATTTGTGTTTTTTTTATTGTAAATAGAAAA
Source organism: Platerodrilus igneus (assembly GCA_036346225.1). Taxonomy (NCBI): domain Eukaryota; kingdom Metazoa; phylum Arthropoda; class Insecta; order Coleoptera; family Lycidae; genus Platerodrilus; species Platerodrilus igneus. Next base: position 383,757 of record JARFIW010001028.1, read on the forward strand.
TCATTGGCGATGTATTATTTTTGTGTTGCTAGAAACCCCTCCCCTCTCCGCATTGGTAGTTAGCCAGGTATATTTACGTTTTCTTCCGGCTACGTCATTGTATGTAGCATAATTTCTGACGCCCTGGTGCCAGGTTGCGATTTTTTTGTGATTAATTTCTGTTTAGAGTTTGTTTTAGTTAATTTTTGCTCTGATTTTTTTAATTGTTAGTACCTAAGTCCCTACATGATCCGCATTCTCTCTGATAGTACTTACGTTTCGTCCCTTACGCTCAATATTATTGGTGGGTTAATTTCAGATTATTGGACTTGTGTTTTTGCCAATAATCCTAGTCCATTGAAAACGCTGGCGCCCAAAATTTTTTCTTTCCTTCCCTCTTTGTACATTTTGTTCTCCCCGTCAAGTCTAGAGTTGGTTTCTGTCTCCGATTTTTCTTTTATTCTACAGCCCTATTACTTTCCTAATTTCTATTTTGTTGTTTAGCTCCGATTCGTGTTCCTGAAGTTAGATTGTCATGTATTCGCAATATTTTTTTTGGCTTCTACCGAGTTACAGTTAGCCTTTATTTAGTTACTTTCTACCAATTTCTTTCTTGTTGGTATTCAAAATGACTTCTTTTTCGGCTTTCTACCAAGGTCTTGCTGTGTGGGAGTGGAATTTCAAATTTTGTGGTAACCCAAACACTCATACTGTACATGATTTTTTGAGACACGTCGAAAAACTTCGATGAACTCACCATGTGTCAGAATTGCAGTTGAGTCTGCAGTGGATGTGTTCGAGGCTAATGCGTTACTTTGGTATCATGGTTACCAGCGTAGGTTTTCTGACTGGAAGTCGTTGTCCAATTTACTGATTCAACATTTTGAACCCCCAGATTTTGCTTATAAGTTTGCTACTACTGAGAAAAATACTTTTGCTTCAAATGACCGAGTTGTTAAGATTTCTCCTACGCCTACGAGTAGATCCGATACTTCTTCTGTACGTTCAACTGTTCTTTCTCCTTGTTCTACTTCTACTCGTCAGGTCGTATGATTTAATTGCGATAAACCTGGTCATGTTTCGACACATTGTACTCGTCCTCAAGTACTCCATTGTCATGGTTACGAATATAAGGGAGTTTCTCACCGCAACTGTCCAAACTGTCACCCTACTACTAATAGGTCTTCAAGTCATACTTCCAATTCTGTTCTCAGTTCTGAAAGCCGAACTTCTCCTGCTTATCACTCTACATTCTCTTCTGTCTCTCATCTCGGTCATCCGGCTTCTACTATCAAAATATACCCTTCTTCGGCAAATATAACTTCGAATAAAATTTCTTCCGTTTCTAGTTCTACACTCTATTCTACACCTCCTTCTGCTCGCCCTACTTATTCAGTCTCACCCCCCGACTGTGCCTCCACCACCATTAAAACCCATACTTCAAATTGGTGACTTGCAGCTAACTTCCCAAGAGTTTGTTCCCGCTTTCTTAAATTATTCTACCCAAGAAATTCCTGGCTTGTGCTTCAAGCACAAATGTTGCTGAAGTGACGATAATTTCTAATTTAGTCAGCGAAGGTCCTGTTGAAGTTAGTGAGCCCGTAGCTATAATGCCTGCTGCTGTCGTTGTCAAAGTTTTACCTGATCCTGTTTTGTTACCTACTCTTACTCATTTTTCTCATGCTGACAAAATGCTACTTGCTTCTGTTCTTTTAACTAAGGTTGGTGAAATCCTAGCTGATGTCTTGTTATCTAATGTTGACGAAGGTCAACCTGATTCTGTTCCTTTATGTAATATGGATGAAGTGTTATCGTACTCTGCTCCTTTTCCTAAGGTTGATATTCCTACAGCCAATGCTGTTTTCTTTCCTATCTGTAATACTTCTACTCCCTTACCTAACGCCATTAATATTTTATCTACTTCTGTCCCTTTATCTAACGTAACTGACGTGTGCTCTGCTTGGGTTTCTTTTCATAAGGTTGATTCTCATACAGCCAATACTTTTTCTGTTTCTACCGTGGATATTCTGACAACCCATGATGTTTCCTTTTCTACCGTTGACTTTCATACCTCCAATCCTAATAACAAACAATTTTCTTCCATAACTCGTTTCGAGTTTCCTAAGCTACTCTTGCCACCTCCTAAACCTCATGCTGCGACTACTAAACTCCCTGCTGTCCCTGTTTGCGGAAAACTGCCCATGAGGCAGAAATTTATCTATACTGATTCAAAACCAGAAGGTGTATCTCGGCGAAGTCCTAATGCCCTTGATCTCGTTTCGTTCTCCTTCTGGCGGCGTAAACGCCTTAAGCTCAATACCTAGTCCTTGTGCCCCCAGATTCTTATGCTGACTTTGCTCTCTTTCGGACTTGATTTTTGGACGTTACGATTTCGCTTTACTTGCCTGTTTTGCTAGGTTTTCTTTCGTTTCTTTCTTTTTCTTTCACCCGTGTGGGTCCGGGAATAGAATAGTCCCATGGTACGACCTGCCTGTCGTAAGAGGCGACTACAGCGGTCAAACACATACACACATGCAAACTCTATACATGCATAACACATACACACACACCCTTCTCCCCCCCACACACACACATACACACACATGCATGCACACGCTCACTCACACCTACTCATACATAATTACACTGGGATTCTGTTTTAATTTCATTTGTATGATTTTAGTTTTTTTTTGGGTTTTGTACTTGTGTTGGTGTTCTTCTTTTTGGTTCTTTTTTCTCGTTCCTTTCGTTCCACTTTCCTTTCCCTATCCCTTTGCTCTTCTTTTTTTGCTGTCGGTCCCTATTCCGATTGTGTTTCATCCATCCGCTTCTGTGGTAGGTGCTTTCTAGTCTGTTTTTCTTTCTTCTGAAGCTACGACTTAATCGACTCTAGGACTAGTTAGCTATTCTTTTCTTTGGTTCTTCAGTTATGATTGTTGGTTGCCACACTTGATAGTACATAGTTTATTTTACCAGCATTTCTCCTCTCTTCCTCTCGTTCTCCCTTTTTGTTCCTTTACATCCTTGAGACTTGACCTTTGGGCCCTATTTTGGTTGGCACTCTTGGTTTTCTTCCTTGTTCCTTTTTTTCTTTGGAGGTTGATAACCTTACCGTTTCTTTTGAGAAACATCCGTCCATTGACGACTCCGCAGTACTGAGGCTGTTCCACCTTAGTGGCGTCGCCGTGGATCAGTGTAGTAAGCGTAAGACTACGGATCCCAATGTCCCGGGTTCAAATCCCGACACGGCCGACTGCTTGAAAAATGGCAGGTGAGCATTTTTCACAAAAATTATGCCCTCGTTCGGATGAGAGGTTAAATGGAGGTCCCGTGTGTGTGTGTTGTCACGCACGTTAAAGATCCCTACCTTGCCTGGAACGGCAAGGGTTCGGCAAAATTCTAAATTTCCAGGCAACAAAAAACTCACCTCCTGGACAATGTAGTACCTTCTGGTGGAGCATTGGAACTGTAAATGAACTGTTCCACCTTAGTTCTCCTTGATTACTTATTACCCATCTTCCCTTCTTTTATTCTCTTCTTCTTCTTTCTCCCTTTCTATTATTGGCGCTTCGAGCCGGACAAGAATTCTTTTTTTTTACTGATTAGAGTTATAATAAATGCTTGGTATGGTAAAATTCTTACTAGAAAGGTTTCTAAATTTAATGGTTATTTTTTTTAATTATCCCATCCGCTTGTGTAATGTGACTAATGTCTGCAACAACAATACTATGATCTGTAACTACACTGGGATTTTGTTTTATTTCCTTATGTGCTATTCTTAGGTTTTTTTTAAATGTGGTTCTTGTATTAGTTGTTTGGTGTTGTTTTTTTCCCTTTCTTTCCTCACTTCTTTCGTTCCACACTCTTCTCCTTTTTTCTGTGGCTGGTCTTACTTTCTGTCAGTCTTTGTGCTGATTTGGTTTGATATTCGATCCACTTCCTGTATTAGGTGCTTTCTAGTCTATTTTTTTTCTTCGGAAACCATGACTTAGTCGACTTTAGGCCTAGTTAGCAATTATTTCCTTCGGTTCCTCATTTGATGCGATTCTTTGGTACCACAGCTTGAAGTACTTTAATTTTTGTTCTATTCAGCATTCTTGTTGTTCCCCGGCTTACTTTGAGGCTTGACAGTTATTGTCTCATTTTGGCTATTACTATTGGTTTTCTTCCTCACTTCTTTTCTTTACTTTCTGCAGGAAACCAATCATCTTTTGAGGTTGCAGACTGTACTGTTTCTTTTCGGACGAAGCATCCGTCCTTTGACAACTTTGGCAGTGTTGACGCCGTTCTACTTTAGCCCGCGCTCATTGCTACTACCTACCTATAATTTCCTGTGGTTCTCTTCTTTGGATTTGTCCGGTACCTTGGTTCTTTGAGCAGGGATGAAGATTCTTTTTGTTGATTTTTGAGTGTTTCTTGTAGTTTTCTTGAGAGTTTTCTTTTGGTTCATCCTGTTAGTGTGTATTGGTCTTCCAAGCCGGTTATGAGAGAGGATAATCTGTTACGTTAACTTCCGATGGTGTACGAAATCTTACCTCTTTTATTTCATTACTCGTTTACATATTCTGCTTTCAATACTCAGGCACCATCCTGTATATTAGCCCTTCCTACAATAAGCACGCTTTACTACAATTTCATTTAAACCTATTCAATGTAAAGTTCTTCTATAATTTAAATAGTCGGTACCTTGCTTGAGGTATCCGTTGGTTTGATACATATCACTATAGCGTATAATCACTTGTTATTATAACCAATCTAAAGACTCGTTGAAATAATGGATCATACCTAGATAAAGATTGTTTCGAGTTTCTAATCACACCTATATGTTGAATAATGCTGGGATTGGATTTAATTTTTGCGAAAAACAATTTCAATTTGATTCTGTAGCTTGTGCTTTTGATATATTTTTTGAGTTGCTCGTTTTATTACTACAAGAGCGATGCACATTTGTTGTTGTCTACAAGAAGTGGATATCTGGGATGCATCGGTAAGTTCTTCCATGCTTATCAACACTAATAAGATTCCCTTTTTAGTACTTTGATGGAGGCCTAGTGATTTTCCCATGTTAGGCCAGATCCCTTTTTATGAATGACTCGACTATTCTTTTACGGAGATCTAATGATTTTCCTACGATAGGCCAGATCGCTTTTTATGAATGGCCTGACTACTCTTTGACGTAGACTAGTACTCTGGAACGTAGACCGCCATTACTATTACGATAGCAGCGTGGATGTTACCGATCACCGCGACGTTGCTGTATTGATCCACAAGGCGTCGCCGTGGATAAATGTAGTAAGCGTAAGACTACGGATCCCAAGGTCCCGGGTTCAAATCCCGACACGGCCGCCTGCTTGAAAAATGACAGGTGAGCATTTTTCACAAAAATTACGCCCTCGTTCGGATGAGAGGTTAAATGGAGGTCCCGTGTGTGTGTTGCCACGCATGTTAAAGATCCCTACCTTGCCTGGAACGGCAAGGGTTCGGCAAAATTCTAAATTTCCAGGCAACAAAAAACTCGCCTCCTGGCCAATGTAGTACCTACAGGTGGAGCATTGGAAATGTAAATGAACTGTATTGATCCACATCCAATGGCTTACAAGATATATATTCCGACCCATAGAGGTATGTGACTTGTTTCTTTTTTTTTGTACATACCAAGTGATAAACCCAACTTACATTGACGTACGAACGAAGCACATTTTTGTTTTTGTTTAATTAAGACCCACTCTGGAATTAGTTGTGCTAGTGTTCCTTGTTATGCTAAAATTTTCTTTTTACTAACGATGTTTTTTTTTAAATCTAATAGTTTCTTGTAATTTAACGCACTTGTTTATTTATGATATACGAAATGTGCACTTCGTAGAACCATTATTTAAATTGTCCATAAAAGGAAATTATTTTTAAAAATAATATCTTTATTTACTTTTTTTTCTATTTGGTTTAGATAGAAATTTTTATTGTTTTTGTGAATAGAAAAATTGATGGCGATGTATTTTTCTTGTGTATGTGAATCCTCCTAATCTCTGGGTGTATAGATAGTCTGGTCTTTCTAATTTCCCTTTATGTTTGTTTCGGTGTGCCTTAACCTTATGAATTATGATGCCCCTTGCGTTTACGTCTAGGTACGTACCACAATAATTATCTGTTTCTTCTGATACAGACTAAAATTCTGATATTTCAAAATTAACGTCACAAACTGTATTCTCTTCCAAAAAAATTAAAAAGTCCAACGACTTTGTTAGCTCACAACCATCGTGTTCATCAAGTGTTCAAGTTAACACTTCTGATGCTTCAAAATCAGAACAACTGATATGCAGAAAACATAGACACAAATAAACGGAAAAGAACAATTATTCACAAGAAGCATTGTCCTACAGAATCCTCTTCAAACAACAATCAGAAAGTCAAATGATTCTGTCCACTCACAACCATCTGACTCTTTACATGTATAAGCTAATAACAGGATGCTTCAAAATCTGAAAAACAGAAATGCAGAAAACATGGACACAGATGGTTGAAAGAGAACAATTATTTATCAAAATATGCATTGTTCTACAGAAATTTCTTCCAAAAAATTAAAAAGTCAAATGATTCTGTCAGCTCACAACCATCTGGTCCTTAATGTGTACAAGCTAGCGCTTCTGATGCTTAAAAATCTGGAAAACAGAATGCATAAAATGTAGACACAGATGGATGGAAGAGAACTATTGTTCGTAAAAGAGGTATTGTTCTACAGAACAAAGTAACGTAGAGTCATTAAGAATAGAAATAGAAACAGAGCACAGCCTATTGAAAATATTCGTTTAAAAAATAGTTCTAATAATCTTTTGGCTAAAAAAGGAAACAGTCGTGACTTTTTCAAAGCACATTTAATGCGTGAAGAGAACGATTCTATAAGTTGGTGAAGTAGGCGATGAAGATCAAGAAGCAATATCAATTACTACGGCATGTATTCAATGCCACAAAGTGTTTACAGGTAGACATCCTTATGAAGACCATTTTAAGTTTAAACACAGTGGTAAAAGTCTAATCTCAGACCAGTAGCAACCAGGAGTGATGAATAAGCAGTATATGATTTTATGCCTAACATTAAGTTCAGTAATAATAATAACGAGATTTTAGAACTATATCCGGCCAATAATAAAAGTAAATTTGTCTCATAGTGAACATGTCAAATATGCTATACAGCAAAATTCCACTGCCAAGCATTATGAAATACTTAAAATATTGTAAAATGAATTCTGCCCGACAAATGAAATTATGAAGATATAGAAATAAGACATTTATGTAGTAATACTTAAAAATTTATTTATAGTTGTTACACCATGATTAGTTTTACGCTTTGAAAATTAAATAAAGTTTTTGTTTTTACTGAATAAACTCCACTCTTGTACATTGTCCAGAACTTTTAGATTTTTATTAAGCAAAAGTTTCTTTTTTTTTGCAGGGCAGATCGAAGGGGTTTTGGAACTGCATTTGGTCATTAATAAAAGTAAATTCAAGTCTCTTAGTGAACCTCTACTTTCTAGAATTTTAGGTAATTGAATGTGATGAAATCCACTTTTTAAATCTAGACAGATGAAATAACATTGATCTCTCAATAAGTCCCATTGATCTTCAATTAATGAGAGAGAAAAATGATCCCGAACTATAATTTTATTCAGCTCTCTAAAACCTATGCAGAGCCTATAACCATTACCGTTCTTCTTTTCAATGGGCTATAATACCTTGAATAGCTTTTTTTGATTAATTTCTTTAAGTAATAGTTCATCTAAAATTTCTTGCAACTTATTTTTCTCCTCAAATGAAAGTTTTCTGGGCCTCATTTTTCTCAATAATATCACATTCCAAGTCAATTTTAGGTTTATTCGATTTTCATTCAATTAAATAATTAGTAAGCATGCATTTAATTTCCCTTTGTATAGGCGGATCAAGATTTGGATTAATATTTCTTAGTGGTTCTAGAATCAATCGAATGTAGAAATAATAGGTTTATTCAATAAGGGTGTTAAAATTAATGGTAGTGCAATTACGTTTCATGTTGCGTCTTTCGTTCTTTAAAGTTCTAAAAAGCATATGTAGAATCAGCACCTACATCAAAGATTATTATTACTGAACTTAATGTTAGGCCTAAAATTATGTTCTCCTGCTTTATTCAGCATTCCTGGTTGTTAGTGGTCTAGATTAGACTTCTACCACAGTGTTTATGCTTAAAGTGGGCTTTATAAGGATGTCTACCTGTGAACACTTTGTGGCATTCAATACATGCCCTAGAAATTGATACTGCTTCGTGATCTTTATCACCTACTTCACCAAACTTATAGAATTGTTCTCTTCACGCATTAAATGTGCTTTGAAAAGTCACGACTGCTTCCTTTTTTAGCCAAAAGATTATTATAACTATTTTTTAAACAAACATTTTCATTAGGCTCTGCTCTGTTTCTATTTCTATTCTTAATGACTCTACGTTACTTTGTTCTGTAGAACAATACCTCTTTTAAGAACAATAGTTCTCTTCCATCCACCTGTGTCTACATTTCGTGTATTCTGTTTTCCACATGTTGAAGCATCAGAAGCGCTAGCTTGTACACATTAAGGACCAGATGGTTGCGAGCTGACAGAATCATTTGACTTTCTAATTTTTTTTGATGCAGTTTTTGTAGAACAATGCATCTTTTGGCGAATAGTTGTTCTCTTTCAGTCATCTGCGTCCACGTTTTCTATATTTCTGTTTTTCAGATTTTGAAACCTCCTGTTATTAGCTTATACATGTGAAGGGTCAAATGATTGTGAGTGAACAGAATCATTTGACTTTCTGATTTTTGTTTGAAGAGGATTCTGTAGGACAATGCCTCTTGTGAATAATTGGTTCTTTTCCATTCATTTGTGTCTATGTTTTCTGCATTTCCGTTTTTCCGATTTTGAAGCATTAGAAGTGTTAACTTGAACAATTGATGAACACGATGGTTGTGAGCTAACAAAGTCGTTGGACTTTCTGATTTTTTTGGAAGAGAATACAGTTTGTGATGTTAATTTTGAAATATCAGAATTTTAGTCTGTATCAGAAGAAACGAATGATTATTGGCGAATTAGAGACCATCTGGAATTAACAAAATTCGAGTCTCTATCAGCTTTCTTAGTGATAGATCCAGATCATAATTTTTAAAATGAAAACGATAAGAGATTGTGATCTCAACAATCCGGAGCTACTAGAATTTAAGTTTGTATATAGTTTTCTTAAAGATAGATACTAGTTCAGGTAAGTTTTAAAATTTTTTCTTCATTAAGAAACTTTATTTAATTATATTATGCATGTCGTATAATTATATAATGAATTTACTAAACAAAATTTGTTCCATCGGTCAAATTCAGAAGAAGCAAACGATAAAATTAAGAGAACTCGAATTAAATTATCCCTAAGTGATACACATCAAAAGTGTATTTTCAAAGAAGAAACAAGTGATTATTGGCGAATTAGAGAAGGAAATTGGTTAGTATTTGACTTTTATTTAAAAAAAAACTGTTTGAGTTCGTTTATTTTAAAGGCAAAATTCTCCCAGCCGCAAGCGTGGCTTTCTGATACATGGACCAAATGAAGGTGTCAGTATCAGCAGCTCCTACAGATGGACAATCTTAAGCAGGACATTAGGAACATTAGTAATCATTTTTTTATATTCATATTGTTATTTGTCTGGGTTTTTTATGTATGTATGTTTAATTTGTCTTGAGAGAGCTGTTTTTCTCTCACTCGCTTTTATCATCTTGATCATTTATATGCAATATGAGTTCTAATGCACTTTACAATAAAGAGATATAGGTGGATCATTTAAGATTCAATTATTCTTGAATATCTAAAATTAGATATTATACTCATTATAACGGTATTACTTACGTGCAGTTTTTGGCCCTCAGAATATCTAGTAGGTAATTCACAGAAAATTCAGTGAATTACTCCACTAACAATTCCATGCTGGTGAAATACTGGAAACCTCAACTGTACGAACAAAAAATGTTGTTATTCTGCCACTAACCCAATAGGTCATCTGGTGTAAGTGGTTGACGAGGGTTTAGAATGCTATCTGACATGAAATGTGGTCATGATCGGGTAAATACCTTGGACGCTACCTAATCTGGCCGGGATGCTTTGAGAAAACCCTAGTAGGACCAACAAGGGGATGCCAAAATGTATAGATCACAAGAGTGGACTCTGGCTTAAAATATACCTGAAAATTTATAGCAACAAAAATTATTTTAAATCTAAAATAAACCCAAACATGTAATCCTATTTGTGACCACTAATTGCAAGGAAGATTTCTTAAACTAAAGGTTAAATAATATTTGAAATATTCAATCGTGGGTTTTTAAAAACTACAACACAATTTATTACATCAAAAACTGTAACTATACTGTTTACAATAATGGAAAACCAACGATATACGGTATTTAATCAATTTCATAAAACATTTTTAAATCTAGAATATACAAGTTTTCATCACAGTTAAACAGTACAATCATAATCAAATATTAAAAGTCCAGTATGTCGTAAATCTACTAACTACAAACTTATTCTAGACACAGACTTTTTAAATTACCATTGGGTGATTGATTTTTCTTCCAACAAAGGTTTGATATCTCAACCTACTTCCTACACACGAGTAATTAGGAACCAATATACCCCTAAGGAAATAAACTGAGCCACTTGATAGGGAATTATCTGAACATAAGAGGCTTCTTAACCTAGTTTATGACCCTCTAATCAAGGTACTTGCCCTTCCGAACGACCTGTTGAGCGTCTTGTTGTTAGAAACGGAGTCTTCCTTTGAAAAAAGAAACTACTCTTTTTAAAACTTCACAAGACATTCTCAGCAAACTTCAAATGGATGAATCAAAATTGGATCTTCTTTGTGTCACTTTCTCTATATAACCTTTTATTTATTAATATTGACTAATAGAATGGATGTGAACATATCAATATGTTGTAATCAAATGTTATAGCTATGTCGAATAGTGCATGCATTTTTAAGGAAGTGTCGAAAACTAAAATATTTGGTAATTGGGTGTGAATATTTAAAGCTTGCATCCACGGTATTGATTCAATTTTAAGGACAAGGAAACAAACGTTGCTCTCTATCAGTTATCTGAGCCTTTGTGAAAATCTCCTGTCATACCAAAAATATAAAAAGATTTTTCGAAATTTATTTAAAAACTACAACAGAACATTTCTAAGCAAATGTTCAAATGTACACCGAGCCCTTAACATCTAGGAATGGTTTGGAAAACAATCACTTCTGCATTTAATTCGAGAATTCCAACAGCTCAAATTAATAATGTTGCACATAAAGACCTTGTCGTATTTATCGAGGTCTAAAAAAACTAATTCTATCTAAGTTGTATTTAATTTTTAAATATCACACAGCAAACCATAAAATTGATGTCGTGTTGGGGTGCAATATTTTTTCAAATTTTTAGTTGCGAATAACGAAACAATCTCAAATGAGATATTTTTCTACGCAAAACTCTTTAATTTGATTCAATAGTTTACAGAATTTTAACGATTGGTTTGCAGACAGTGTTTCAACACGTTTATTGGCAAAATAAAACATGATGCTTCTTACAGCTGAGGGTTTACATTTTCTGAAGTCTTATTTCTTAACCTGAATATCAGTAAGTGTAGGATATTTTTCATGCGACTTGTTTTATCTCTTCCTCTAGTTATTCAAAACAAAAAGGCTTGTTTAAATATTCAGAATAGGGTCATCTCGTGTTTTTATTGGAGTATTTTAGCAAGAATAATTAAGCATGCAACAGGTAAAAAGCTAATCGCAGAACTTCATTTAACAGAAATTTTTAATATGAATGTTTGGTTAACGAGACACAAAAAATATTTTTATAAATGTTTTTACTCTTGTTTTAAAACGCTTTCAATATATTGTTAAACCCTCCTCCCGTGCAATTAACTAGTCCAAAATGCGAAAAACAGGTTAGTCTGTTAATTATTGAAGACAGCTATGTGGAGGATACCTCTAAATATAATTCTGATGATGATATTAAATTTGTAGAACATTAAAGCAGGAGTGAACAGTACAAAGGTTTTGGAAAATCTCAAAGCTTTTAAGCTTGACAGTATAAAAAATTTAGTCTTATTGGAGAGATGTCAATTAACCAAACATGTGGATCACTTTTATGTATGCGACATATTTTTATTATCACAAATGTTACGAGAAACTCAAGCAAGTGTGTGAAAGGCTCATCGAGTTTTGTGTTATTCTCCCTTCCAAAAACAAATATTTACAATTTAAAGATTTTAGATATAAGATATACCTGTCCCGATGATAGTTTATTCCAACATAGAATGTCTTATTGAGAAACCAGAAACAGCATAAACTCGATTGCACTTTTAAAAACCAGAAACATGTTTTGTTTTCAATTAGGGTAATATATTTATTGCAATTATGATCAATCTCTTTCCTATTATAATTTCTACACAGGAACAGACTGCATTTCTTGGTGTGTGAAGCAGTTTAAAACTTATTGCTATATGTTACAATCAAACATTTTTTAAAAATGCTCCCGCGACATCTACTATAGACATCCTAACAATGAAAACTTGCTTTATTTGTGAAATCGATTTCTTGCTGGGCAAAGAAAAAAATTGTCGATCACGATCATTTGAATGCCTCTGTAAGAGGTGTTGCCCATAGTAGTTGTAACTTAAATTTTATGCTATTTCTAATTATTCCTGTAGTCTATCATCATTTGAGCACTTATGGTGCACATTTTATTATTAAAGAACTCGCTAACGCTTTTGAAGGTCTGATAAAGATAATTCCCTTAAATAATGAAAAGTATATAACATTTTCTAAGAAATGCAATGACCCAAATGTAACTTTCGAGTTCATAGATGCTAACATTTGAACAAACAATAAAATTAACATGAAATACAACCTACATACATGATTTCTATTTATACATACAATAACTAATTACATAACAATAAACATATTAGCAACCCTTGAAAAACAGCATTGGTATCTGACAAGTGTAAACCCGCCGTAGAATCGCCTCAGAACCATGTTAAAAACTACCAAAGAGGTAGCCTAAATCATAATGATTTTCACCCTCAAAATAAATATAAAAAACGACTGCTTAAGTATTACGGTAATGTAATCACACACTTCTTTAATAACCATCCTCTCAATTGTATAAATAGAAACATGTTAAAAAATGTTTTCTAATCTTCAAGTTACTGAATTTATTTGAAATTCACCAATAAAAAGTAATCAGCTGATTTCACGTTAAGCGTATTGGCTACCTGAAAAAGTCAGTCCCAGGCTGCAACACAAATTGAAGGCAATCATTTTTTTAAACTTTAAAAATTTTTGCCTAGTGTACTCAAACCAAATATTTCGAACATCAATAAATCAAAGTCACCTTCAATTTATGTTATAAATGTCAAATTTGAAGTTTCTATTATTTTGACAACGATCTTAGATCATGGATCGAAATGTAAATAAAGATGATTTAAAAAACTATGAGTGGTTTAATTCCCAAAGAAGATTAAGAAAAATGCTAAACAAACCACAACAAACATACAGGGAGTATTTACCAAATTTCTATTTGACTACAATATTTGATAAAAATTCGGCTACAATTGAGTTGTCTAAAACAGTGGTGGCGTTTAATAAGCCTATCTACATAAGTGTGGCAATTTTAGAAGTATCAAAAATTGATGTATATAATTTCTGTTATAAATTTATGAAGGCAAATTTTGTAAATAACTACAAATTATACTACATGTGCTACATGTGCTACAGTAAGGAAGAAACTTAAACAAGAAGCCACTGCACCTAAGAACAGTAATTGCTCGGTATAAGTTCAGTTTACTTCGAAGATTCGGATTTGAATGCCCTTTGGCCAGGATGTTCCTTTAGTGTTACACCATTTATAATCATAGCTTCTACATTTCTATTCTATCTAATTTCTATTACATATAATTTTCTATATAATTCATAATTTTTTTATCTAATAACTGAATAATTTTTCATCTTCAAATCCTAATAATCAATCAATTTATTCAAATATTTATCTAAATCTACAATCATAATTAATCTTATTATTTTTTGATCTAATGTCTCTAATTTTTCTAATCTTTCATAGTTCTAACTATTTACGCTATTTCTATGCCATATTCTTCTAATTACTAATCATTTAATTATTAGTAATATCTAGTCTATTATTTACTAATTAGTACTTTTCATATAGTCTATAATTCTACATCTACTTACATCTATTACACCTGATCTGCTCATGTTGCTCTTTTCATTATGAATCTTCTATAATCTCTTTATTCGACTGACGTCTTTATTGTAATTCTGATGTTCTTCTATGTGCATTCTTTGATGTTCTGATTCTCTATTTTATTATGATGAATCTCCTGATGTCTTTTGACTATTTTATTCTTAATGTTATTTCATTCTTCTTTTTATCTGAACATTGTGAGCTTTCTTTGTTGTATTATTACTTATATCGATTAGTGATTCTATTTATGTTGCTTGTAATACAGTTATTATTGTCTTATTAGTTGATATATTCCTTTTCTTTGCTATTCTACGTTACTGATATCTTACTTTCCTTAGTAAGTCTGATTATTTCTAGTTCCGTTTCTAACTCTATTGACTGTCTCTAGTACCTTTTTACATTGAGTATCTTCAACTCTATTTAACTTTTCATTTTCACCATGACCTTCACTTGCTTACTCTACTACATTCTCACCATGTTCTTGAGATTAGACTTCTACCAATCCTAAAACCTACTCTTCTATCTTTAGCATTTACCTCCTTCCTCATTCGACTCAACGATGCTTACATCTACGTAGTCTTCTGTCTCCAGATTACTTTGATGATTCCATACGTCTGCTTACATTTGTTTTCCTATGTTCCTTACCTTAACCTTGCGTTCTTACTACATCCTAGCTACTTGTCCATGAGTTGTCTTATAGTCTACGACTATCCTACTATCTACTAACCTCTACTTTTTCCCTACTCCGTTGCTTCTTGTTCCTTCTGTACTAACCCTGGCGATAGTCAAAGCTATTCTAAACTTCAATACAACCTTGTTACTATTTCGTTATTGTTTATATTTCTTTTCTAGTTAATTCCTCATTAGATTTCCTAGTAGCATAGTCCAAGCAGTCTTCATCAACTACTTATCATAGTCCAATTCTTGATATTCTATTTTATCTATTAAATTTGTCTATAGTAATCCGTATTGTAACTATACTCAGATTCTAAATTTGCTAGTTTCTGTATACATTTACTATTAGTATTATTCCTGATATACATTGTATCGTTCATGATTTGAACTACTAATATTAATTATTTACTGATTCTAACGTTCAATCATACGTATTTGTTATCGAGTTCACTCTTACTTTTACAAATCTGTTTATCTGATGACTTCTGCATTGAAACTATCATGTTCAGCAGTGAGTTCATCTGATCTATCAATTTTAATCTCATGTACTTCGGTAATTCGTTTCATTTACTATGTATGCGTGTTCTAGCTGATGTTCATGCTGTATTCTTGTGTATCTGAGCTCAATTGATTGTCTTATTGTACTCGAATCATTCTAATAAATCGTATTTGTATCGTATTACTGAAGTCATTCTTTACATTAACATCTTGATTGAAGATATTCTGCATTTTGTGACGTTGATTTATGATTTGTCTGAGTAACATTCATGTAAGATAGTATTTGCGTTGTATTTAATATGATATGTTAATGTCGTAATTGTGTTTCAATAAATAGCAATCAATTTGATTTATATAATTTAGTCTGGTTATCTTATCTGAATTACTTTGCTTAGTTATTATTGCCGATCTGCTTTTAGTACAGGTAATTTTTTGACTTTTATGTATACGTAGTTGCATTTGTGAATTCGTTAAGTATTGTTATTTTATAGATAAGTTTCCTATCTTCTTAATGTTATGATTGTCTTAGCATATGCTATTATATTTCTGATATTGGTTTATGATTTATCTGTCTTAGATGAGCCAAATTTCATTTGTCTTGTCCCATGTTATGTTTCCTTTCTCCGATCTTTATCTAGAGTATTCGCATTCTTCTAATTCTACGCTGTTGTTGTATTCTGTTTGAGTTATGATCTGTTGATGTTTTGTATTATTCGTTTTACTTACTTACATTACCATTTTTTTTGTTACTATTCCTCATTTTTGGAAATTACTTCGTTTGGCTTTCAGTTCATGTGGATAATTTTGAACTGTTACAATTCTCCATTAAATGCTCGAGAATTCTGTAACTTCCATTGTTGCTATTATTCGCAATTCGTTAGTAGTTTCTTTGATGATGTTGTAATGTTACTGTTCTATTGTAACTGGTTTCTCTGAGTTAGTAGTTCTTAGTTATTTACCTTATTTTGCTTATTTCCTTTGAAATTTCTTAATTGATTTTATTTTTGTTTTAATTTCTCCTTTATGTCATGCTTTGATATTTTTTTTTCTATTTGTTGGTCTAATTTGGCCTGAATATTGTTTTTGTAGTATTGAGTTCAAAATTTTTTTTTTTCTTTTTTTCTTATTAGATTTTCTTTAAATGCAGTCACGAACTTTCAATCTCATCTAAAATTTCACGCATTGCAAATGTAACGTCATAGCCATTCTTGAATTTAAGCGGTCTTGACCATAAATATTTCGAATAATAATCGATCACGATTAAACTATATTTATGTTCAATTCAATTTATTTTCATTATTTATGCAGTGTGTTCAAGATAAGGAAACATGGGATCTCGGAAACCGTAAAAGTTACAAATCTGGTTATTAAATCACAAAAAAGTTATACAATTTTGAGAAGTTATTTGAAAAAGTATAATAATACAAAAGGCACTTTGTCAGTGCCACTATTTTAGATGTACAAGACAGTGTTTACAAATTTTCTATAGAACGTTCCCTTTCAAAGAAATCATCAACTTTACTTTCTTATATGGCCCCTAAAAATATGCTCTCTATTAAATAGTATTTTCTACTACAAATTCAATGATGTATGGCATGGTATGGCTGCCATGTGTTTTTATTTAAATAAAAATGCTTATTAATAAATTTCCAAAGTTTTGGTGTTATTTTAGTAATTTAATTATTTTAATGTAACCAATCATGTTTTAAAGCAAATTAGAATAACTAAAAAACAGTCCTACAATAAATTTTCAAACAGATCATCTCCATTTTGCATACAGTAGTGTGCTCGCCTCACTGTAGAATCTAACACACGACTTCACATTTTAGGAAGTAAATTTATTAAATAGTAGGCGTTGAAACAAAATCAATTTTATTAACATATTACTATTATTTGTGTTGCATTTTTGAATTCAATCTTAGTTTTCTTCTGTAGCAAGTGTTTTTATGGTTATTCTGCATTTTTAATTAATTTTGCTTACAGTGGCAGGAGATTGTTTTACATCTGAAGAAAAATTTGATATGTTGAGATGCTACATTTTATCCTAAAGAAATTGTGTAGAAGTCGGACACATGTATTACATCACTCAATAAGTCCGTAGGATGATACATAGATGGCGTTGCTATGTAATAATCCATATGATTTGTCGGAAGTACTAACCTTAAAAAGATATCTGTCAAAATTTCATGACAATCCGACGATTAGTTTACAAGTTACAGAGGTTCAAGTGACGATACTTTTGAGTTTTTCAAAAATGAATTCCAAGCAATTTCGCATGTTGATTTATCATTGCTTTTGATGGGTAAAAATACCATCGCAGCCAAAGCATGGCTTGATAAGTGTTATCCGGGCTCTGCTCCATCGAGGCAAACGGTGGAGAAGTGGTTTGCTGATTTTAAACGTGGCCGTACAGACACTGGCGATGCTGAACGCTCTGGAAGGCCAATTGAGGTGGTTACACCGGAAAACATCAAAAAGTCCACCGAATCGTTTTGGAAAACAGAAAAGTGAAATTGCGTGAGATAGCTGACACCTTGAAGATATCAGAAGGCAGTGTGCACACTATTTTGCATGAACATTTGTCCATGAGAAAGCTGTTCTCAAAGTGGGTGCCGCGTTTGCTCAAAGTGGACCAAAACAACAACGTGTCGATGATTCTGAGAGCTGTTTGGAGCTGTTCAACCGAATAAAAGGACTTTTGCGTCGGTATGTGACAATGGATGAAACATGGATCCACCACCACACTCCAGAGTCTAATCGGCAGTCAGCTGAGTGGACTGCAGCCGGAGAACCA
Source organism: Platerodrilus igneus (assembly GCA_036346225.1). NCBI lineage: Eukaryota > Metazoa > Arthropoda > Insecta > Coleoptera > Lycidae > Platerodrilus > Platerodrilus igneus. The sequence continues at coordinate 402,001 of JARFIW010001028.1, forward strand.
CGTCCAAAGCGACCAAAATCGCAAAAGTCGGCTGGTAAGGTTTTGGCGTCTGTATTTTGGGATGCGCACGGAATTTTGTACATCGACTATCTTGAGAAAGGAAGAAGAATCAACAGCGAATACTACATGGCATTATTAGTGCGTTTGAAGGAAGAAATTGCCAAAAACGGCCACACATGAAGAAGAAAAAATTCTCTTTCACCAAGACAATGCACCGTGTCACAAGTCGATCGCATAGCGATGGCCAAATTGCACCAATTGGGCTTCGAATTGCTTCCGCACCCACCGTATTCTCCAGATTTGGCCCTCAGCGACTACTACCTGTTTGCAGACCTGAAAAAATGCTCGCCGGAAAAAATTTGGCTCGGATGAAGAGGTGATTGCTGAAACTGAAGCTTATTTTGAGGCCAAAGACGAATTGTTTTACAAAAAGGTATCGAAATGCTAGAACGGCGTTGGACTGATTGTATCACTCTTGAAGGAATGTATGTTGATGAATAAAATCGAATTTCGCCAAAAAATTGTGTTTTTCTTAGTTATCCTACGGACTTATTGAGTGATGTGTTATACAAATACCCGAAAAGAAAACAACCTGGCAGGTCATTTTGTAGGTTTCTATGAATCAAATCTTATGAAATACGGTTCATTTAAAAAACCTGTTCTATCCTAACAAAAAATGTGAGGAAAAACAATACCAAGTTTTACAATGTGTTATTGAAAATCCAGCAACGTCGACAGGAATAATAGTAAACTAGACTGGGATAGCCAAATGTACAGTCCAATTCGTTTTAAAAAGTAATCAATTTAAGCCGTATAAATTTCGAATTTGTCAAGGATTAAGACAAGGTGATGACGAACGACGTAGAAATTTCTGTGAGTAGTATACCAGGATGTGGAAGGACAATGTAATGTTTCCATTTAAAGTTATTTGATCTGACGAAAGTATGGTAACCAATAATGGTATTTTCAACAGACGCAACACGCATCATTGGTCACAAAGAAATCCACATGTAAGAATGGTCAGATATCAACATGGCTTTGGATTTAATATGTGGTGTGGTATTTTTGGCACAAGGATAATAGGTCTTTTATTTATCGCGGTTCACTAATTCAGACCGTTACCTTAACCGTCTGCGACACGATCTGGAAGATGCATTAGACAATTTGCCGTTGAGTGTTGTACACGATTGCTAGTTGCAACAAGATGGTGCTCCAGCACATAACTTCAGAGATGTTCGTCATTATTTAAACGAGCAGTTTCCAAGACAATTTATTGGCACTCGTAGTGAAACACCGTAGCTTACAAGGTCACCGGACTTCACCCTTGTAGAACTTTTTTGTGGGGTTATAAAAAATGAAGTATTTGGGGAAAATTAGGAACCATTACTTCGATCTGTACGAGCAGCATTCAGTAAAGTAACTCTCGATTGTACAGTGAAACGAACATACTACTGGTCTAGAAAATGGAAGTAATTTGTTTGAAAATTTATTGTAGGACTGTTCCAATTTGCTTCAAAACATGATTGGTTGCATTAAAATTATTAAATTACTAAAATAATACCAAAACTTTGGAAATTTATTAGGAAGCCTATTTTTTAAATAAAAACACATGGCAGTCATACCATACCTACATCATTGAATTTGTAGTAAAAAATACTATTTAATAGAGAGCGTATTTTTTCAGGGTCATATAAAATTATATTAACCTAACTTACTTTGTAAGTTTGGTTGAAAGTAAAGTTGATGATGATTTCTTCCAAACGAAATGTTGTATAGAAAATTTATAAACGTTGTCTTGTACATCTAAAATAGTGGCAATATCAAAATAACTTTTGTTTTTTTTATACACTTTCAAATAATTTTAAAAAATAAAAACAAAATTGCGATATTTCGGATATTTTCGAATATCTCCGGAAATAAGCTGATTGGGATATTCTCAACAGCATATTATTGACCCCAAATTGCACAATTTTTTGTAATTTAACCGTCTTTGTAACTTTTACGGTTTCCGAGATCCCCTGTTCATTCTTATCTTGGACACACTATATATACATTTGTCAAACATCTTCTGAATGCTTATATAATAGTAATAGGTCTACATGACTTAATTTTTAGCATGAAATCAACAATAAGCAATTGCACGTAAGAACAAATGAGGTTCTTGTATGTGCAATTTGTATTTGCAAAGTTAAATCTTTGTGTAAATCAAAACTGTATTATGTAAGAATATAAATGTTAATATCATGTTAGAGTATGAATAGAATATTGAAATATATATATATATATATATATATATATATATATATATATATTTGTAACAAGATGGTAGTATACTGGGTAAGAAGTCCAAATAATAATACTTTATGTAAAAATCAAAATTTAATTTCTTCTGCTTAACGTTTTGGCATAACTTTTTGCCTTTGTCAAAAGCATCTACAATTAGAAGTGTTGTAATATAAAACTAACATAATATAATAGATAAGTTCCTTACTGTATAAAATCAATATTTGTCAAATTTGAAAAATAGTAAAATTGTCAAAATTTAAAATTAACATATGAAGAAATTAAAATATTAGACAAAGAGTCCAATTACAAAACCAGACTCTTTCTAGAATCTTACTATATTAACAAAGAAGAACAGTGTTTGAATAATAAACAAGATATAGAAGACTCACATAGATTTTATTCTACTCTATACAGTTTAAATCACCTTAAAATGTAACACGCTTCATTAAGACCTTTTTTTCATGATAATCACACAAACATTCAATCTACATCATCTACTTCAACCACACTAATCTCCCAACATATTAGTTTTTAAGACTCAATTTGTTACTAGATCTACATCCTGTTTCCTACTAAATGAATTTTATTAATAATTTTTGATCAACGTAATCATATGTTAATTTTAAATTTTGACAATTTTACTATTTTTCAAATTTGACAAATATTGATTTTATACAGTAAGGAACTTATCTATTATATTATGTTAGTTTTATATTACAACACTTCTAATTGTAGATGCTTTTGACAAAGGCAAAAGTTATGCCAAACGTTAAGCAGAAGAAATTAAATTTTGATTTTTACATAAAGTATTATTATTTGGACTTCTTACCCAGTATACTACCATCTTGTTACAAAAATAATTAAGCTAACCAGTCCATTAACGATCTATATATATATATATATATATATATATATATATATATATATATACCGTTATCCAAAAGTCCCGCAACCCTAAAAATTTTTTCTGGACCGCATTTTCTGGAAAAACTTTTCATACAAAATATTTAGGATTGTCCCCCAGCTATCTGGTTGTGGCCTTAAAGTTGACTTTGACAATGACCTTGAAGGTCAAATTCTTGGCAAGTTCACTTTTTCAAATAGACCCCTTTTTTTATTGCAGATTCGGAAAAGAGCATAAAATTTTATAAATGACCTGGACCTTGGCCATGACCTTGAAGACAATTGAGGTCAATTAAGAAAAAGTATTTCCAGTATTTTAGGTTTTCTGGAGAATTTTTTTTACAAATGCTCAAATTGTGCTCCACCTATCTGTTGATGACCAAACTTGTTCAGGAACTAAACGAAGATGACCCTGATAGACGCATGCAATTCACAGAATTGATGATGGAGCGGATAGATGCAGATGCAACCTTTCTGAATCATATTGTCTTTTCCGATGAAGCCACATTTTGCCTAAATGGTAGCGTAAATAGGCACAATATGAATTACTGGAGCGACAAAAACCCTGGATGGGTGACAGACACACGCTCTACTCAATACCTTCAAAAGGTTAACGTTTGGGCAGGTATTTTTATAACCACATAATTGGACCATTCTTTATTGACGGCACGCTTACCGGAATTAAACATGAAGAGTCGCTAAGGAATCAAATAGTACCTGCTATTCAAGGTATTACTGACGAATTTGACGAGACCTGGTTCCAGCAGGATGGAGTGGCTCTTCATATCGCGCTGTGTCAGAAATTTTCTTGACGAAGTCTTTCAACATGGGTGGATAGGATGCCGCGGAGAAATTGAATGGCCAGCAAGATCTCTGGATCTTACTCCACTTGATTTCTTTTTATGGGGTTATCTTAAAGATATAGTTTATCTCACTAAACCAGCTGATGTAGAGAAGCTCAAACAACTAATACGGCACGAGATAGCTCTCATTGATCCTGAAACCATTTGCAAAGCTGTTACCACTGTTTACAATCGAATAGCCTATTGCCAAGAGATGCAAGGTAATCAATTTGAACACCTACTTAAATAAATAATTTTTGAATAAAATAGACAAAAAAGCTTGCTGTAACTGGCTAAAAGTACAAATCACCCCACCCTGTTTTAATTGGGACTACCTTCGCTGGGTTTGTATACACACTTCTTAGACATCACTTACTGAGCATATCAGTACCTTGTCTCAACTGACTGAAAACCCTTACCACCTTGCCTTAACTGGCTGGGAACACGTACCACATTGCGTAACATGCTAAGAACACTTACCACCTTGCCTTCACTGGCTGGAAACACCACCTTGCCTGAAAATATTTTTTTTAGTTAACCTCAATTTTCTTCTTTCCGAATCCGCAACAAAAGAAAAGGGTTTCTATTTGAAAAAATGACCTAAAAACGATTTGACCTTCAATGTCACGTTCAAGATCAACTTAAAGGTCGCAAACAGTTAGGTGGAGTACAATCTTGAGCATTTGTAAAAAAATTCTCCAGAAAACCTAAATATTGGAAATATTTTTTCTTAATTGACCTCAATTGCCTTCAAGGTCATGGCCAAGATCATTTATAAACTTTTGTGCTCTTTCCGAATCCACGATAAACAGGGGTGTCTATTTGAAAAAGTGAACTTGGCAAGGATTTGATCTTTAAGGCCACAGCCAGATAACTGGAGGACAATCCTAAATATGTTGTATGAAAAGTTTGTCCAGAAAAGATATTTTAGGGTTGCGGGACTTTTGGATAACCCGGTATATGTATATAATATGATAATTAAAATTTTTTGTATTGAAACAAAATAGTATTAAGATGTATAAATAAACACTCACTTTACGAAAAATCGAAAGAGGGTTTTTAATTATACAAATCAAGCTAATATTTGTACCAGTTTTAAAAGTAGAATACAAATTGTTGTTTCTAGTATTAGTAAACTATAATACTGCAATAAACTTTGTATTATTCTACAATTTTTTTTGAAACGTGTTATAATTATTTATTTTCTCTATTTCCATAGGTAGTAAGTTGTAAAGTTCTGGGCCACAGCAGGTAATAAGTTTATGTCATAGTTTTCTTTGCAGCTGACTGTTTACTGTGTTCTTGTTTTTTGGTTCTACTATTGTAAGTCTTGGATTATGGGCTCTCTTACTAGATTTTTATATAAGAAACAGACATGCTTTAATATATTTGGTAGAATAGTACTTATTTTTGCTAAAAACTATTTGCAGGATTAAACATGTGTAATTTCAACTTGTTTTGTATGATTTTCACAAGCACCACCCCAGTTCACGATGTAGTAATAATTTATCAAAGATTCGACCCTAGCATAATAGTGTTTTAAGTAAGTGTAACTCATGAATTTTTTACGTAGTTAAAAATGTAAATAGTTTTACGTAACTTTTTATTTATTTGTTTATTTCTTTCCTTTTTAAACACTCGTCCACTATTACCCTTAAATAATTTACGCTCTTTGCCTTCAGATTGAAGTAGTCACTGCATTTGCAGTTATTAAATTGTAAACATGTGGCTTTATGTATTTTAATATGAGGTATATTCGGTTGGTGGTCTTTGTAACTAGTGAAAGCAAGAAATTTACTTTTTTCTATGTGTAAGCTATTTCGAATGGACCTGCACTTTGCCGAAGTCGTAGATTAATAGAATAGGTGAAATGGCTTGCGTGTTCTAATAAACTAAAGAGCCAAACTACAGGTCCAACTAAAGTAGTAGAGTCGTTAGTGAGAAACCAGACTAAGACAGGTCCCCGAAAGAGGGCAGCGGCTCTTTGGGTACTTAGATTGGCAGAGACTATAGGGGTGGTTACATGTCAACTGGCATGCATCACGTTAGATTTAATTTGTAAATAATTGCCGCATATCTTTAAATGAATATGCCAACTTCCGTCGTCCCTGATGGTCGCGTCTACACTAAAGTGAGGCAGAGTGCACGCATGGTGTAAAAGGACTTCAATAAGTTACGAGCCCTCGACGAAGCAACATCTATCTGTGTGGTGTCTTTTCTTTTTAGGTATATAGGTTCCTTCTACCTTTATCTTTTATTGTATCTGGTACCTTAATTCCTGTTATTCCTCTACGAGTACAGAAATTACAGGAAGGACGGATGGTAATTTGATTCAACATGGCGTAACTGAACCCCAACTGCAAACCCTGAGACAAATTTCCGAGATGCCGCCATGTGAGTAATTTGTTTTGATTTAAATTGTGCATGCAAATTTATCTTAGATAGCGGTTGCATCACTCTTAAAGCACGATCGGTATAAGTTACAATATGGCGGGAATTATACCGCGTAAAACTATAACAATTGCACAATAGTAATAATAATAATAATTTATTTAACGGAACACCATTTTCAAAATTATACATATACATTTGTTGTTCAGTGTGCATGTACAATATTAAAGCATAAATAAAATATTAAACAAAAATTATTAAAAAACTGATTGTTTAGATTTGTACAAATTCCGCTATTCATAAGTTCAAATTGTGCCGCTTAATTTTCAAGTAGTGGTAACCTTGCTTTTAAACAAAGACAGTATCGATTTTTACCTGTTTAAATGCATGGTTTTCTGTTTCTTTCCCCTCTCGAGAGAACACTTCCGATTGAACGTTAGTCAAGTGCGGTTGTAAAAATGTAACCTAAGTTGTTTTGTCTACGAAAAAATGTATAGTGTATATAATTCGCCATTCTAAGTTACCAATTCATTATTATTTGTTTATATGAAGATTCGTTATGTTCAATATATTACAATTTCGCAAGAACACATCTTCTTATTTTGCAGAACGAACCAGCAAGCATTTTTCTTGGGTACGAAATATCGGTTTATTTGTAATAGCTCTATGATAGTATCCTCCACTGATAAAGAATAACTTTTCAATCTTCTTATTGCTCCAATGAGTTTTTATAAGTTAACCTTAAATGGTTTCATTGGAAGATTAAAGAAGTCCAATTTACATTCATTGCCCAATCTACTAACAGGTCCATAAAACCAAAACCATGCAAGCATACCAAAAGCACACCTTCTTCGACACGCAGTTTTCTTCGTGGAAAGTTTTTAGAAGACACTAGGAAAGAATTTTTTGATAGTTTTTGGAATTTACAAAGTTGGGATGCGAAAAAAGCCTATCTGACAGGCCTTGTTGACTACAGACGCCCCAAAAGAAGGCATTCAAAAAATCTGAAACCACTCAAAAAAGCACGGTTATGACTGCTATCTTCCTAGTGGGAGTGGCATTAAAAACCGAGTATGGAGAATTTTTTTTTATCTACTTTGAATTTCAGAAAGGATTCTTTTAATAGATGGATTGCATTCTTTCATAAAGATGGTGATACTTCAGAAGGCGAGAGAACTTGTGAGGATGATGGAGATGGAGACGACGAGAAAATAGAAACTATAGCACAATCTAGAACAGTTCATTCTAAAAATAGTCGAATTTAACTTAAAACTGTCAAAAAATACAAAAAAATCCGAATCTGTTAAAACGTGGTTGAAGTTACTCCCAAAAGTTCCAAGCCACTACTGTTGTTCGCAAGGCCGCGCCGTCCATAAGGACAAAAACCCACGGCGCCAAAAGTCCAAAGGCGCCGTGAGGCGCCTCACTGTAATATTTAAAACTTACCAAAATTCTTATTTTTGTTTGAGACACGAGACTTCCCAAAGGTCCCCTGTACGTTTACGCGCGCATTCGCTATGCATAACTAATTAAATTCCATTAAATATCGGAACATCGATATTTTGTATCAGATGTTCTCAACTGATGATGATATACAATATTAGGGCAACACTCCAATATCGCGACGTTGCGCTAGTTGCACAAAGTTTATTTTTATTATGTTTATGTATTCGATAATTATCGGTTATCGATGTTTTGCCGTAACAGCGCTTGCGCTCATCTCTATATGTTGACTAGAACACAGAAAGCGAGTTTATTATTGTTTCTGCAAGTTTTCCCGTTCATTCCTTCCTGTTGAATCTTGAGTCTTGAATCTTTATAAATACCGCCGCACTTTTAAAAACAATTCATTTAACATTGGGTATCGAAGTGTCGTAAAGACTAAATTGTGCACCTGAATTCAAAAAGTTAAGTGGTCTTCGATATTTTACATTATTAGAGGATTCAAGGTAAAAGGTAAGTTTCTAACTTTACTTTACAAATAGATAGAGAGGGCACGTTATAAATGGAAAATAAATACCCTTCGGTCAGAATTTGACGAAATTTTGATATGTTGCAGAATTTGACGTATTAATGAATTAATGTGTCCATTGCGACAAAGCTGTAAGTTTAACAGTTAGTTTTTGAGATACAGGGTGTCCTAAATCGCTACTTCATAATTTCAAAATTTTATAAATTGTATGTTGTTGCCGATATGAATACAAAAATAATAAATAAATTTTAAGATTGGCGTATCTAGCGGAATTTCAATTCTGTAATAGTCTATTTTAATTTATTATAGATGTTTAATAAAGAAAAAAAAAGCCTTCAGGATATCAAAATTTGATGAAAAAAAAAGAAAGAGGGAAAAAGAACTGGAGAAGACGAATTCCAAAATTACGGTATTTTTTTCCTTCACCTTCAAGCACAAATATACAAACATGCAGATCTTCCATTGACTTCGAGAGAGGACTGGGAGTAGTCTAAACTACAAGAGATTCCATCAACATCTACAGACGAAGTTGACGAAGACGTAGTTTCTGCGGAAGTGGACGATACGCAACTTCCTCAAGATCCAGGTTTGTGGCCAAAATATTGTCTCCTAGAGATGTACAAATATTAATTGAAAACGGGCCTACTCATTATCGAAGTAAAATTGTATAAATTATCCCAATGATAAAATATCAGGCGAAGGTTTTCGGATAAATATTATTCACGAATTTTGTCTAATAATGAAAAGTCGAACGGAAGTGGCTTTTATATTCAACAGAAAAATTCAGTGTTTTGTTTTTGTTGTAGAATATTTTCAAATACTTTAAAAACAATTAAATTAAGTGATGATAATGGGTATAATGACTGGCACCACATTGGTGAACATTTAAGTATCCATGAAAAAAGTAAATTTCATTTTGAGAACTTAAAAATGGCCAGAATGTTTCACTCGCTTAAAAAAGGCAACTATTGATTCTGCTCAAAATTTAATTAATATAGAAACAAAATATTGGCATGGAGTTATCGAGCGCATTTTTATATTATTCAATTTCTTGCTAAGCAAAACTTAGCTTTACGTGGTACCAATAGCAAACTGTTTGAAAAAAATAATGGCAGTTTTCTAAAATGCATTGAAATGTTAGCAAAATTTGATCCTATAATATCTGAGCACATGAGAAGGATCCAAATGCAGGAAAGATAAAATGCCTCATTATCTTGGGGACAAAATTCAAAACGAAATAATTAATTTAATAGGAGAAAATCTTAAATTAAAAATTTTAGGCATGATTAAAACAGCTAAATATTTTTCAATTGTACTTGATTGTACCCCGGATGCTAGTCATCAAGAACAAATATCAGTGTGTTAGATTCGTTAATTAAAAAAAATAATAAAAAATTGTCGAAGAACATTTCTTAACTTTTTGCCCTATAAATGATTGTACAGGTGAGGGTTTGAAAAATTTCTTAATCGAAACATTGGAAAAACATGGCTTAGATAAATACTCCCTGTATGTTTGTTGTGGTTTGTTTAGTATTCTTCTTAATCTTCTTTGGGGAAGAAGAAGAAGAATCTCGGTGAAATAAGACATAAAATTAGAAAAAAAGGGAAACGAGCTATATACATGCTGTGTGAGAATTTCAGAGAACTATGTAAGCTAGCTCAGAATATAAATAAGTGCAGGTACGTGTCCAACCAGTTTTGAGATGAAGATCCAATGATGATGATGATGAAGCATATTAACAACCTCTGTAAAACAGCATTGGTATCTGACAAGTGTAAACCCGCAATAGGGTTACCTCACAACCATATACAATCTCCGTTAAACAGTATTGGTATCTGACAAGTGTAAACCCGCCATAGGGTCGCCTCAGATCCATATACAACCTTCATAGAACAACATTGGTATCTGACAAGTGTAAACCCGCCATAAGGTCGCCTCAGAACCATGTTAAAATCTACCAAAGAGGTAGCCTAAATCATAATGATTTACCCCTTCAAAATAAATATAAAAAACGACTACTTAAGCCTTTTAATAATGCAATCGCACACTTCTTTAATAACCATCCTCTCAATTGTATAAATAGAAACATGTTAAAAAATGTTTTCCAATTCCCAAGTTATTGAATTTATATAAAATTCACCAATAAAAATTAATCAGCTGATTTCACGTTAAGCGTATTGGCTACCTAAAAAAAGTCGGTGCCAGGTCGTAACACAAATTGAAGGCAATCATTCATTTAAACTTTAAAAATTTTTTGCTTAGTGTACTCAAACCAAATATTTCGAACATCAATAAATCAAAGTCACCTTCAATTTATGTCATAAATGTCAAACTTGAAGTTTTTATTATTTTGAAAACGATCCTAGGTCATGGATCGAAACGTTAATAAAGATAATTTTAAAAACTACGAGTGGTTTAATCCCCAAAGAATATTAAGAAAAATGGCTTAGATATTTATAATTTACACGGCCAAGGATATGACAATGGTGCAAACATGCGCGGTAAACATAATGGATTACAAACAAAATTCTTGATATAAATCCAAGAGCATTCTTTGTGCCTTGTTGCAACCATAGTTTAAACCTTGTCGTGAACGATGCCGCAAAATCAAATATTTCAAGTGTAAATTTTTTTTCTATAGTACAGGAATTTTATAATTTTTTCCGCTTCAACTAACCGTTGGTCAGTCTTAAAAACAAATATATCAAATTTAACCTTAAAACCCTTATCTGATACAAGCTGGTCTAGTAGAGTTGATGCTTTAACTCCTTTAAGATATCAGCTTGGAGAAATATACGATGCTCTATTTGAAATCTCTAGTGAAGGAAATAAAGCTTTTGATAATAATTCAAAAAATACGGCATCATCGCTTGCCAAAAAAATAAAAAATGTTGAGTTTATATGTATGTTGATTTTATGGTATAATATTTTAAATAAAGTCAATACTGTAAGTAAACTTATACAAACTGAGGATTTTAATATAGCAGAGGCCTGTGCTAATTTAAAACTTTAGTTAATTGGTTAACAGAATACAGATCAGATAAAGGATTTAACGACTTGTTAGTCGATGCTCGTGAAATAGCTGATTCATTAGACGTTGATTTTGAATTTAAAAAAAAAGATGGCTTGAGGGTGAGAAAAGTTAAGAAACAATTCAGTTACGAACACGATGATGAACCCACTGAAGATGAAAAATTAAAGTTTAAAGTAAATTCTTTTTTTAATATGTTAGATATAACTATAGAATCTGTAAATGAAAGATTTCAATTATTATCAGCTTATTCAAATCATTTTAACTTTTTGTGGGACATTTCCAATTTTTCCAAATATTCTAAACAGGAGCAGTTAAAGTTATGTACAGACCTTGAAATAGTATTAACTGATCTAAATCTCAATGAACGTGACATAAGTGGTATAGAACGGCCAACGAATTGCAGTTTATTAATTTAGGAAGTGAACACTTCCACTCCTACAAAACTTTAAATTTGATTACTAGCAGTAATATTGAAACAATCCTTTCCAAACACTTATGTGGCATTACGAATTTTGTTAACTATCTGTAACTGTCGCCACAGCAGAACGACATTCGAAAATTACAAATCACAGAAACTATCTAAGATCAAGTATGCCTCCGAAAGACTGGCAAATCTTGCTATTATTTCAATTGAATCTGAACTACTCAAAGTTAGAAACTTTAGAACGATATCTCAAATTCAAAAATAACACAAAGTCAAGTTAATTTGAGTAATGCTAATACTACTATGCTATTTTAATACAGTGGGTAGCTATGTATAATTTGAGAAATATTGTAAAATGTAAGAAACACTTTTGATTAAAATGTTTATAAGTTTATTTTTGTTTTTTAATATATCGTATCGTTACTTTTTGGTGGTACTACTTAAAAATTTTTAGCGGAATAATACACTTTTAACGTTTATCTTATTATAAAGGATTTATAGTATAAAACGATATACGACTTTTAATTCTAATTATGAAAAATTTTAGTTCTAGGTACTTATTTATACTTCTTCCAAAATGGCAATTGTTACAAATTTTTGAAAACAATGTACAGAGTAAAGAACAAAGCCTTTGGTTCAAAGACAAATGTTTAGAAAAATTAAATAATGATTAGAAGCTAAGATGCAAGCAACACGCCAATACTCTACTCCATTAAAAAATTCTCCTTCAATAAAAAGCGCCTTAATGTTTTTGCCCCAGTGGATTTACATGGATCAGCCGTTATGGTCACTTCCACCAATAAGTTTACGTTGAGTCCTCATTGAGATTGCTTTCGCACATATCAAGTTTATAACGAATGGTGTATGGAAACGGGGAACTTATCAGTTAAAAGAAAAAAGTTTTGTGAAGTTTTGAAAGTAAACAAAGTTTCCATTTACAAGCCACGTAAGGACTAATGTGACATCTGTGTCGCATATAAGCAAGGTAATTTGAGTCAGGAGGAGTGTAATTTGCATATATTGAAAAAGATGAAGCACAGAAAGCTAAAGAAAATGCGATTTCAATGTTAACAAATAATGCCTCAACATTGGTCAATACAATGGACGTCCAAAGTGTGTTAGTCTGTCCAAAACTGATAATCAGTAGTGAATACTATAAGCAAAAATTGCAGATCACCAGATACCAAAATTATCATCATTTCAGATGGTTATGCATACCAGAACAAAAATCAAGTCCTGTCTAAGTTGTCAAAATCACGTAACATTGAAAGTGAGCAAATCATATTAGAAAAAGGCCATACTATAATAGAGGTTGACTGTGCGTTCTACACTTGAGAAACTTCTTCAACCTCCCCTTCATACACCTGTGGATTATGTAGAGTGGTATCATCTGCATAAAGGACAACATCACACTTGTCTTTAGAAAAAAGGTAAGTCGTTAATAAGCATAAGAAAAGAAGCGGACCGAGGATGGAACCTTGAGGAACACCAGAAAAAACCTCACACATGCTGGACAATTTGCCTTTGTAAAAAACCTGTTGAGACCTAGCAGTCAGATATGAAGCAATTAGCTTAATACTATCATCATCAAAATTTAAACCTATTAATTTGTTAACTAAGAGGGCATGATCAACACAATCGAAAGCCTTAGTCAAATCACAGAATTTAACGGCAAGATAACTACCCTCCTCAAAAACATCTGAAATTTTATTTACTAATTTGACTAATGCATCACTAGTAGATAATTTTTTTCGGAAGCCGAATTGCTCAGCACCAAACAAACTATTATTTTCAAGATAAGAAGTAATTTGAGTATTTAATATACATTCAGAAACTTTTGAAAAAGTGGGTAAAAGAGAAATAGGACGATAGTTCTTAATATCATCAAACATACCCTTTTTATGAACAGGGATCACTTTTGCTTGTTTTAGAATATCAGGGAAAACTGCTTTCTTTATGCAAATATTAAGTAATTTGGTTAGCGGAATAAGAATACTGTTGATAACTGATTTAACTAAAGAGATGTTAATATTAAACAAATCCTTCGATCGGGAATTCCTCATCGCTAATATAACATCTCGTACGTAGTTGAAACTTCTTCAAAATGGAAAGAGGGTACCAAACCAGAGAGACAATGTGTATAAGTAGTTTTGGTACTGGTGGTTAGTACTGGTGTTAGTATTAGATAAATTGGATTAGTTTAGTAGTGAATGAAATGCAATGCAATTAATGAAAAAGAATGTTCCATTTGACTTTTAAAATATTATGCAACTAGTCGATAATTAGATATGTAATTTAATAGGATCTTATTATAGGTCACTTAATTAGTTAAGCTTTCAGCAACCATTTTAATTTATTATTCATGTTATTTCTTTTGTAAAGGCAAAACTCCCGTAGGAAGTTCTCGCCTTGCGCAGAAAGAGGGTGTAGAGCAATTATTAATCAATCTAATCTAGTAACATAGGAATGTTATGTACATCATTCTGCAATACCCTGAACTACAGAACTACTTAATGTATTATTGTTATTAGTTGTCAGTGTTCCCTAATTACCTACTTAAGATTATATATTTCAGTAAAGTGGATAACAAAAACAATTATAAATATAATTATAATAGAGTGTAGAATGGGCAGAGAAAAAGTGCTAGTACGCATAGAAAGATTATTGTTACTCTGTGAATTAAGTTAAATAAATAAATACAGTCAGATGTGTTTTCTTCAAGTACATAGTATATTGATTTGTTGATGTTGGCGATCTAGTTAACAAAGGTGAATCACATTACACAGACTTTCTACGACAGTTTAAAATATTAATAATGCAGTGTTCTACTTTATTTGTCGATTGCGATTGTAAATGTGTTCTTACTATTCATTCTGAATTATTTTCCATTTTGATAATATTGTTAATAATAAAATATTCTATTTATGGGTTTATGTTAAGTTTGTTTTATTATATTGTTTCATATTATGTAAAAAGTGCTATGTGAACAAATAGAATAATTGAAAAGCACTATGTGCACATGGATACCAAATTTGTTCCAAAACTCATGCAGTTTGGAGCTAAATTTGAATTACTGCATGTATTAATAATCGCCATGGCATGGCAACTGAACAAAAAAATCCTCAAGGAAATCGTGTGCGAAATGCATTTTCTATCACGTTTTGTTCCCCTGAAAAATGTTAGTTAAAACACATGGCACTTTTTGGAAGTGCAACGACAATATGTTCAAATGGAGCATGTGAACATCAATTTAACTATCTAGTTTTGCAGATAGCAAAGGTCGGAAGATAACTATATGAATTTAAACAAGAATTCCGGAGTAAAATTAAGATAGCCAATCAACCCTTTGTGTGATAGGGTAGACAACGGGGAATTAAAAACTAGCACATTTTGAAGCAATATAAACACCGTTCATTAATTACCATGATTCCCAAAACGTATGTTTAGAAAATCTCTGCTAATGTTACTGAATTAACAGAGATCAAAAATATAAAGTCACCAAGTTGCTTAAAATTTAGATGAGCAAAATAAATTTTTTCAAAATATGTCAATTCGAGAACAATTCAAGGTACCACGGAATATTTTGTGGGGACAAATTGTACAAACACAATGCACCATTTAATCCACTTGTATCTTTTGCAGTTTTCGAAATATCAATGGTGAGCATTTAAAAATTCAGCAGACTGGGATATATGGATTCGTTCGTAATGCTTCGACTTTTGGAATCTGACTTCGCTCAAGCTGTAAACTAATCTCATCATCATAAATGCTACTCTGTCCCTTACTATGTAGTACAATATAATTTTAAAATTTAACATTATTTTAATCGTTTGTAAATAATAAAAATAATGTTTCACTATTTATTTATTAAACTCTTAATAAAAATCCATATCACTAGATAACAACACAAAACCTATAATTACAATTTGGTAATAGGTACACATACTATTTACATGCCATTAAAATGCATACGTACATCATAGCAATCTGCTAAAATGAAAAATTAAAATATTGAGCACTATTTTCTATGATAAATATAATATTGCTTTAGGCAAAAAAAGTCCTACACGTAACGAAATTGCAGAGCATCTGTTAAATGTAAAAGATTCATTCATATACAAAAATTGGAAATGCTCTGTCAACTGAAGAGAGTGCTCAATGAATCACAGTTTAAAAACCACTTTACACTAATAAAATCATGTGTGTTATAAAATATAATAAAAATAATAACAAACACTATATAAAACAAAAACTTCAGTCACACCAAAAACAAAAATTACATACAAGGCGTAAGTGTATTTAAACTAGCTACAGAATCGAAATGTGCAGGAACAGTTAAAAGTGCTTCTTCGGCACTACGATTAACTGCACAATTACTAGGTTTTGCCCTATTTGTATCGACACATTCAATGGCCATTTTAATGGTTTCTATCGAGTAACTGTAACCTTTAAGTGTTACTTTAATAATAGTATGCAATGGTACATGAATATATGGAATTTCTTCTAAAGGTATTTCTAAGAAATAACCTAAAATACAGCGCAAAACTGCTTGGTGCGACACGACCAAAACATTACATTCAGATTCGAGTTGCATCAGCACAGGTGCCAGTCGTTGAATAACATCCAAATATGATTCACCTTGAGGATAACGATACCTTAATTTTTCACAATCACGTAAGGCCAATTCTCTAGGAAACCGTTCCTGTAGTTCTTCATATGTTAAACTTTCGCAAGCACCCTGTGAAATATACAATGTTAAAAAGCTTTGCAAGTTATTACAAAAATATACCGAAAAAATTTCATCTAATTCATGTAGATGTTGTAGAGGTGCTTGTATATAAGAAGCTGTTGCTTTAGTACGCTGTAAAGTAGATGTCCAGACTTGTAGAGAAGGCAAATTTAATGCATGTACATGTTTGGCTAAGGCATTGGCATACATACGACCCCTTGGTGACAAAGGAGCATCGCCCCCAATTTTGCCTGTTACATTAAACTCACTTTCACCATGCTGTAAAGAAATGTATAAATCAGACAAAGATTCTATAGAAGGTCATATATTTAGATCTTCTGATGACCACAAACATTTACAGTCAAGCAAAAATTTTCTAAAACGTCTTATGAAAGCTATTCTCATTACTCGGAGAAAACAATTGCTTATTTTGGTTTATAATTTCAAAATATACATCAATTTAGCTGATGAGTAAATGATGCTTAGACGGCAAATAGAATGAAGTTATAAGAACTTTCACACCAGCATAAGAAACAATTAGTAACATCTCCCATTCAATATGGTACTCTTATGTATTCTTAAATAGTTTATTTGTGTAGCCATAAAATTACATTTTGATAATATTAAATTCGGTATGTACATCTTTAGTTTCAATAAATTATAACAGATATTACGAATGGATTTTAAATGAACAGGTGCAGATAAATTTGTGAACAAAAAATTATTAAGATTTCCTCTTTATCGATACTCATCCCCAAAATAATGAATGTTGAACAGTATAGTATCTTTTCCAGGCGCTTTAGGAGACTTTCATCACAAAATAAAGTAACCGTTGTACATTTTGCATGTATTTTGAACTTGATAAATAGTGTTTTAATTAAAACAGTTCGGTCAGTTTTACGCTCTTTAATTAGTTTAAGATTATAATATACAATACAATATACAATCATAACAGCCAGCTCTCAACCGTACAAAAGTACACAAATGAATGACACATACATGCCCTTTAGTGTGGATAGAATTATTAGGAATCGAGTGTAGATTTAAAGTGATAAAAATAGTGTTCCAACAAATTAAATTTTGATTTACCCTGAAGGGGCGAAGACACCATCACAATAAAAGATTGCATCGGCTAACTGCAGTGGTACAGGAGTAAATTTCTATAGATAAATGCGAAAAGAATAGAAAAAATAAATAAAAAATACAAAATTGATAACTAACAACGTTTCCATTTAAAAATTCTACATTACATTAACACTTAACCTAAAAGGTCTTGTCTTTATCAATATCGAAGGACGGCAATCAGTCGGTTCTCATAAGCTATACGATGTCCTTTTCTATGTAAAAAACTGTTATTTTACATAAATTTCCTTGCTGTGGTTTTTCTATATTCAGTCGTCAAGTTTCGCTGTTAAAATAAAGTAGTTCTTCCAAATATAATGCTGAAAATATTTTACAAATTACTACCTCTACACCTATTCCGTAAATAATTAAAATAAAAATCAACCTAACTTAACCTCTATTAACGTAAAACATACTTTCATTATACATACACTTATAAATATACTTTCTAAAAATAACTTATCTGCAATCTGACCAGGTGATGTTGAACTAAACCCTAAAGGAAACCTTAAACAAAACTTAACCTAATTCAGCAACAAAACTATTTGACGCTCCACATTTTCCTGCTTTCCCATTTAATTATTGCATCCATGAATCCTAAATTAATGGTAATGTCGTTCCTTAAACAAGAAAACATTCCAATACCAACGTTGCTCTATAACATCGTCTTTTCCAAAATATTTTACATTTAATACTTTAAACTTCATTAATTCTCAAATTACTAATTAGTGCAGCAAATTAATTATTTGCACTTAATTACTGTATATTACCAAAACACACAAAATTAATATTTAACAATTAATAATATTGTTTTTAAAACATTACATAAAAGTACTCACTTTTCAATTCCAAAATGTCCAGCCACTATCAGGTTTTTCCTAATCATTTAATAAAGGTCCAAACACAGCAGCTCACTGACTACAAAACACACCTCCCAACATTCCAATTTAATGAAGGGATTCTTACCCCTTTGTGTTGTTACGTGCCAAATTTACAGAACGATGGAGGGAGGGATTGACACGAACAAACACGGTGAATCCACCTGAAAGGTAAGTCCAGCCGTGGCTCGCTAGCTACAGTCGCGACGGGGTGGGGTCGGATCGGGGGAATACTGTGGCGGTATTGTCGTAAATTAAGATTGTGGGCACCACCCTTATTTTTAATTAGGTTCCGTCTTAAAAGGACGCGGATTCCTTGCCTGGATGGGGGTACGACCAAATAAGGGAAACCTCGCACCTTGCGGGCAAGAACCCGTATGATTAAATATTAGGACAATTTTATATAAGTTCACTGACCAAGCTGATGTGTACCCTGGTTTCTGAAAATAATGTGTAATTATCAGGTAATGTTAGCACCTCTATTTAGGTTATACAAACTTTTCTGAATTCCTGCTAACAATGATAGGTGATTCTTAAACTTCTACTTTTTAATTAACTCAAGTTGTCTAGGTATCTTAAAATAATACCTTGCCGCGTAACAATTACCTAGTCTTAATTGCACCTTGAAATTATACGCCACTACAAAAAAATGTTCTATATAAAAATAACGGCAAATCAGATATAATCAACAATATATATTTACACAAAGTCATTTTAACTCGCCCTAAGGATCCTCCTACCACTGTTTAAAGTGACTTACTAAATACGTAAATTAGAATAATTACTTTGTTCAGTCATAAAATATACAAAGATTTAAGCAATAATGTAAACAGTAAAAGCTCATAAAAGATAACAATGACTTACAGTACTGATGTTTACTTTCACAGCAATTCAGCATACTTGGCAGACCTGCGCTGCATGTTGGACTGGACTCCAGAGCGGCACCATCAGCAAACGGTTTATTAGAGAAGTAAAACTCGAGGATCCCACGAAATTATGAAACGTTCCTGCTTGTATCGGGAGCGAGAAACAATTGCTGTACGTATAGAAAATACCTATACGTAAATGTACTTTGACAACACTGTACCGGTAACTTTATAATAGAAGCAGCATTTACCTTGTGGTCCCCTAGGGTAATAGTTGTAGAAAACAAACGAAACAAATATCCGCACTGACCTTAATCAATGTATTTCTAATACTTATCGTTAGTGTATGTAACGATGATCACTTATCCTATCGTAAAATTACTATACAAGCTCGTTAGATGAGGGTTTACGCTAAACAATGTCCTTCCACTAATTACTACCGCCTGCGAATGCAATTAAATAAATCCGTAACTTAGTTGTAAACAGAACGTCGACGTATGACCAATACTTTAATTCACGTGCTTGAAAATCCTCCAAATATATCAATAAGAAGCTACTTCGTTCGAAGAATCGATAAACTTCGACACGACCTGATAAATCACTTACACGTGATTGTTGCAACTTCGCGACGTGCGGCCGCCAAACTATTTACATGTTAACCCTCTACATATCTCGGAGCAACTAAACTTAAAACTATAAGGGTGAACCGCTGTACCCCGTACCTCGCGATCGCAGGTGAGCGACGCCGGTCCCTTTTACACTCTATCTAAGAAAAGATAGCTAATAGCCAAACATTTGAACGACAGGTGGTTTTCTTTGAATTGCAGCCACCTGCCTTTAACAAGAATAAGATAAGAATGTAGAAACTCGAGCTTAGGTGTTTTAAGAATTTATATTGTAACATTATTGTATTAAAACATGGAATTTTAAATATGAAAATACGTACGATGATTAAAATGTACTCGTAAAATAAACTGAAGGTTACAGTGTCACAACGGTCATCTGACATTAAATCCGCACTTTGTAATCTTACCCCTTGCAGAAGTATTTCACAATACATGTCAATCGCCGACCATTCGACTATGGAATTATTCTATAATTTTTTTCTTAGAGTCCTGTACATCCCCTATAAAAATTCACTATCATTTCAAAATCCCCCTTAAATTAACCCCGCTGGGGATTTAGCATTAAGTTACACACACACATGCACGCACACACACGCACACACATGCGTGTGCACACATGCACGTACACACACACACCAGCTCAATTATATTATTACATTTTAGAAGTATTCAGGTAACCGATTTCTGTAATACTGTCTCTAACACATTTGTTGTTTCCAACCAAACTTTCTTCTCACTATAAATCATATTTTATTACAGTAAGCGTCTGTGTTACTACAATGTATAATGTGATTTTTCATTCCCACACGTTCGGTTTATTATCACGGAGCCGAAAACTTCATCTATGTAATCCTATATTATGTGTTCTGCATATTTAATGTCTAGTTGATACTTTGTAATAAAGTGTATGTGGTTACCCTTTTATGATAATTGCAACGATGTCTATTAAAATTATGTCATTATTCATGACATTTATTTAACAACTTTCCAAAGCTCAAATTCTCTGAAATAAGTTCAAAGCACCTGCATCATTTAAATAAATACGTTTAATAAATTAGCATGAAATACTATTATCACGCTCCACTATCACACAGGTGTTTATGGTCACAGATTACAAACAAACAAAACTTGTCCACCTGCTTATCTGCTACTGGTAGTATTATTCGAAATAGTAGACCTCTATGATTCTATACAGCAGGTAGGCCACCTGTCATACACTTAACTACATAATGCTGCCTGTGGATTGCAGACATACCTAACCATGAACAGATGTTTGGATACTATCAGTCAGGAGTTTCTCACGCGACATACTTTGTGCAAGTCATCATGTTGTATCAAGGTCATTTGCTTTCTTAATTGCACTTGTTTGCAGGTGGTGTTCTGAGAATAATTTGCAGTTGTTGTGACAATAACTTTGCATGTGGTATTTTGTCAATGGGAAATATATATACTGCTATGATAATAGAGTTATTTAGGGTATATAGGGTCATGAGGATGGTATACTTCATGTAAACAACAACAAAATCAAGGAAACTAAACATTTGAATCATAAAAAGTACACAATTCGTTAATTATGCAAAAAGCAAATATAAAACACAACTAACTTTAGCCAATGAAGGGAAGCTTATTGTTTAATAATTTAACCACATTTAATAGAATATATAATTCTAGACGCAATCCGATTCATTTTAGAAACAAGAATACATTCAGAAACTTTAAATAAATACAAATGATAAGTATCTAAAGTCAAAAAACATGAAACGAATTTTTTTAAATTCGACGCATTAATGAAAAGGTCTTGCAAATCAAGCATATTTTAGAACGTAAAGAGTCAATAAAAACGCATCTAATTTACGTCATCTGTTAAAGAATCCCATTATAAAATTTGTCTACGTGATCTTTTTAAAAGTAAACTCGACAAATTGGAATAAAAATCAGCATATGAGGAAAACATACGTTTTGGCATACGTGCAAGGTTAAAGGTAATGGCTAATAATTTCCTATACAAAATACAAAACATATCGAACGGTACAAAGTACCATAGCTAACGAACTCCATAATGTAAAGCTTTGATGTATACGTGATTTGGCAAGCATTGCAACACAATTTAGGATACGTAACTTTGTGTAATATCTGAAGGCTTAAAGGCTGAAACAATTCACAAAACAAATTCAATAAGAAATCTAACGTAAAAAAATCCAATACTACAAGTAACATAGATAATAAAGAGAAAACTCTTAATCAGGATGTTAAGTTGAAAGCAACCCAAGGTCACTGGTTAACAGCACGTAGCAGCAGGTCAAACGATTGGGGTGTAAGGAGAACTACACATTCGAATCAGGAAATCAACAGAAAAAAGTACCAGGTTAGAGATCATATTAAATTAGTAGCTTAAAACTTTTTTCTTTGAACATTTAAAACTTGCATGCACTTAGATATTTATGTGAAGGGTCATAAAAAATTTTGATTGATACATAGAAATTACGTTAAAATTACGAAGGGTCATTGAACATTCAACGAGGCTCCAATATTATACAGTTATTTTTGCTGGCTTTATATATTTTTAATGGGGTTATAATTTGGTGACGAACAGATTTATATTTTTACTTTGATTCAAGGGTTTAAATAGCAAATAATATTACAAAAGTTGTAGATGTGCAAATTGTACGTATTTTGGTTTATTATACAAATTTTTGGTTATTCAGTTTATTTTATTTAGGTATGAAGTGTTAGAGCAAAATGGGGGTAAAAAATTTTCTGCTATCGTCTCCTCATGCACTCTGTATGGGGTTGAACTGAGCTAGTCGAGGCATAAATCTAATTGTGTGAAATTTAAGATTTATTCTAGATTATTTAGGAACACAGCGGTGGCGAGCACCAGGCATCTGAGCGTTAAATATATCAAAGTATGATGATACAGAGGTTTTCACGACGACAGTGCATTAGACATTTCTCAGAAAGTACAAAAGATAGAAGTATGAAATTTTATATATAGTGATTGTTCGATATGCCGAGTTGATCTAAAATATTTTCGTTTTGATAGCACTTCCGGTTGTACCGGAATTTTATATTATCTTTTTTATTTTGAATGGAACACCCTGAATACTTTTTCATTTTTAGATTCTACACAAAATTTTAAGTTAAATTCCTTTAATAAGTAATATCTCAATATTTTACCGTTTTCGAGATATTTAGCTTTTTATGATTTTTTTTGTAAAAAACTGATATACTTTCTTGACAATAATGTACATTTAAATTTACAGTTTAGAAACCAATTATTAGCAGATATGCCATTCAAATATATTTGTTTCCATTCAACACCATATGAGGTGTCCAAAATTTGTACTTAAAGTTTCTTACATAAAAAATCTGAAAAGTCAATCTTTCTAAATAGAACACACCCCGTATATTTTGATATTTTCAAATTGTTCAATCATTTTTAAGGTAACTTTATGTAACAAGTACTATTCTGAAGTTCAACTGTTTTTAAGTTATTTGATTTGAATGACATTATCAGCATTATGTTCGTAGGAGACCTTAATGAAAGTTGAAAAAGAATAAAAGAATAATTAATCTTTATACTATAGCATATGCTCCAAAATGTCACCATTTCTTTCCAAACATGCATTTATTCTTTTAATAAGGTTATCATGTGTTGCTTTTCTTATTGCTGGTGGTGTTAATGAATTTATAGCAACCCTAACTCTATCTTTCATATTGGCGTTGGTTGTGATAGGATCTGAATAGACGATGTTCTTTAAGTAACCTCAAAAGAAAAAATCTAGTGGATTACCATCGGGAGAGTTCTCGGGGGCCATCGAAATGGATCATTATTTGCAATCCATCGGTCTTCAAAAATTCCTGTTAAAAAATCGCCAACCAGTCGGTAATTGTGACATGGAAAACCATCCATTTGATACCATAAGTAATCTCTTTGTGGATGGTTTTGTATTATTGGCTGCACCCCATTTCTTAACATATGAACATACCTTTCACGGACTACGTGTGGATTTTGCGGAACCCAATAATTGCTGTTGTGCCAATTAAAGACTCCATTTTTGGTAAACTTTGTTTCGTCTGTCCAAATAACGTTTTTTAAAAAGTTACCGTCCTCTTGACTTTTAGTTAGCAACCACTCAAAAAACTGAACTCTCCGAGGCAAATCAGTGCCTTTTAAATGTTGGATGTTTGTTAAGTATACGATAGATGGTCACATACGGTATACCTATTTCTCTTTCGGCTTCGTGTAATGAAGCAGTTGGGTAAACAGAGAAAAATCCTAAAACAGTGATTTCATTGTCTTCATTTTCGACTTGCGGCTTTCTGCGTTTAATGTGTGGAAGAAATGCTCCATTTGTTCTACAGCTTTGAAGTAGACGATTAACTGTATTCTTATTGGGTTTTTGGAGATGCGGGTATCTATCTGCAAATAATTGACAAGTTCGACTATTTATTCTATTACATTCACCGTAAGTAATTATTAAATTTAAGAAATCTTCATTATTATAACCTAATCCTGGCATTTTTACTATTTTATAACACACATAGTCTAACACGTAATCTAACAAAGTAATAATGACAGTTTAAAGATTCTGTATCACCGTTCGATTATTTGCCAAAGCCTCCTACGAACATAATGCTGATATTAATTTTTAATATTGTAGTAAAACCACTTAATGTCATTAAAATCAAATAACTTAAAAACAGTTGAACTTCAGAATAGCACTTGCTAAATAAAGTTACCTTAAAAATGGGTTACGCTATTACTTTTAGGAAGTACATTTTGGTAAAGGGCAGGTAAACAACTTTGTATTACTGTATATATTATGTCTAATATTCTTCTTGTATTTATGGTTTAAGAATATTGATATTTGTTTATAGCATGTTTTAACAGGACGTTACGTAAATGTTTGTTTTGGTTTATGTAAATATTTTTTTGATGCCATTATTGTTAACTAAGGGTTTGTAATAAATCTACTTACTGAGGTTTCTAATTTTTCCGTCTCTGTGACCCACCCCACTCTATGACATTTTCAGCTAGTAAGTCATTAATTCTTTGAATTCTCCAAGGTTATAATGCGGTACTTGGTGTGGACTTACTGTTGTTTTGCTTAATGTGTTTTACTTTTTTTTGTCCACACGCATTACTGTAACAATCTGTCAATATTCAAAATCTTATAATTCACAATAAAAATAGTATCCCATTTTAGGAAAAGGTAAAATACTCCCTCATTTGGATCTCTGGGAGGGGGTACTTGGGGCTTGTCATCGTAAGAATATAAAACAACAGGTCGATTTAGTGATAGGGACTTGGAATGTAAGGTCATTACTTAGAGTAGATAAGTTAACGAATTTATTAGTCGAAATGAGAAAGGAAAAGCTGGACATTTTAGGTATTAGTGAGGTGAGATGGCCAGATAGTAATGACTTTTGGAAAGATAATTATAGAATAATTACAACTTCTTCAACTAATGGACAGGCAGGCATAGGAATAGTGTTAGGTAAAAGATTAGGGCATAAAGTTAAAGAGTACTTACAATTTAGTGATAGAATAATTATGGTTAGATTGAGTACAAAACCCACAGACACTGTTTTAGTACAGGTTTACATGCTAACAACTCAGTACAAGGATGAGGAAGTAGAAAAGGTATACGAGGATATAAATAGTATAGTGAGAAAAGTAAAAGGAGATGAGAATTTAATAGTTATGGGCGATTTTAATGCATCAGTGGGAGAAGGTAGTGAGGAAAAATGGTAGGAAAATTTGGGTATAGCAGACGAAATGATAGAGGAGAAAGATTAGTTGAGTTTTGCCAGGAACAAAGATTAGTAACTGTAAACACCCTATTCGAACAACATGTTAGGAGAAGATATACCTGGAAAGCGCCAGGTGATAGGGCTAGATACCAAATAGATTATATTTTAGTTAAACAAAGATTTAGAAACCAAGTTAAAAACTGTCGTAGTTATCCAGGGGCTGACATAGATAGCGATCATAACTTAGTTAAAATGAAGTGTAAACTAAAATTCAAAAAATTGAGAAAGGTTAAAAGAGAGGGATGGGATCTAGGTAGTTTAATGATAGTAGGGTAAAAGAGGAATATAAACAAGTATTAGATATTAAGAGCAAAAGATAGCTGTAGGAGGGAACGAGAAAATAGATGGAAAGAAATAAAACTGACTGTACATGATACAGCAACACAGACTATAGGTAAGAAAAAAATAGAAGTGAGAAAACCGTGGGTAACAAAGGAGATATTAGATTTAATAGAGAATAGAAGAAAGCTTAAACCTTTCAGAGAAGTGGATAGTGAAAGTAAGCAAAAATATAATACAGTTAGAAATACGATAGTACGTGAGTGTAGAAAAGCTAGAAATAAATGGACGGAGGAGAATTGTAAGGGAATACAAGACGATTTGAGAGTAGGTAAGACAGACAGGGCTTACAGGGCAGTTAAAAGTTTTTTGGGGAAGATAGGAAAAAATGTAATGGTATTAGAGACGAGAATAATGAGCTTCTAATAAATAAAGTTGAGGTAGCAGATAGATGGAAAAGATATTTAGAAGATTTATATAAGGGAGACGATATGGATGAGTTAGAGAACAGCCAAGAAGAGGATGTAGAAATAGGGTTCTCAATATTAAGAGAGGAATTTGATAGAGCTGTTAGGAATCTTAAACTAAATAAAGCGCCAGGGATAGACGATATTCCCGCAGAATTAATAAAATATGCAAGTTAGAAAACTTTCCGTTATATATGAGATCGCTATAAGCGATGATTTTTAGCATGCTTCTCATGAAAAATTTGCCAGGATTTATATTTTGTCCGTTATAAGCGAGGGTTCCTTACATCTAATGCCATTACAGCCGAAGTTCACTGTAATTTCATCAAAACTGAATGTACAATACTTGCACAATTAAAAATGCAAACTATCTTAATTGGTTATACTTATTTACTAAATTGGACTTCTATGTAAACCAATCATGCAAACTGGCATGAAAAATAAATCATCTTAAACTTATAGATAAAAAAATACTAATCCTACTAAAATATATAACTTGTTGAGTTAGTTTTGCTACTGAAATATAAGCTAAAATTTTGCTCTCCATTCCAGTGATACCATGTGCAACAATACCACCATAACCTCCATCTAAAATTTTAACCATAGGACACGGTAATTCCCAGTGGCTTCCCAAGCTAGGTGACTCATATTGTGCTTTGTAGTGGGCCATTTTATATGTCAAATCAGTCAATGCTTCTTCTGCAGCCATCCCTCTATAATCTGCACTATGTTGTAAAATGTCCTTAAAGTAACTTTCCAAAATATTTGGATCCTCACAAACGCTTTCAATAAACATAATTCTAAATCCTAATTGGCCATAAATCAAATCGTAAATTTTCTGCCGCTGTGAACGAGACACATTTGGCCCATCTAATATAACAACTTTATGTCCTGGCTCTTGCAGCCATTGCGCTGCATCGTCTAAAGCTTCATGAAAACTTTGCTGACGAAGGCGCCATGCTGGCAGGTTATCGGCACGAAACATTTCATGCGATGCATATTTTTCCATGTGCTTGCGACGGTAATCACTAATATCAAAAACTACAAGAATGCGTATGTAATATAAACAAAAGGTTTTGGAAATATATATCTACCTTTGGTAACATCGCCTGTGTAATTTAAATAACGTGATAATCGTCGAGCTAGTAAACTCTTTCCACGACCTGGAAGACCAACCATTGCCACCAAAAGTGGGGAAAACTGCTTCAAAGTGCATGTTTCTGTAAATAAAATTTAACATGAGGTTAACATACTTTCTTTATTGATGCATGTTACTGCTATTGTATTTATTTATTCAGCAACTTCACAACAGCACAAAGCCATTGCAAAAAGGTAAAAATAAACATTTGGCAACTTATGGCTAATATAACATTAACATAAACTTGTCAGCAGGTTATTAACGTTTAAGATTACAATACAATCCAACATTTTAATGCAATGTTGATAATCTTTTTATCTTGAGATAATGTAAATAATGTATCCTAGTTCCAGCTAAAATGGTGCAAAAATATCCAAATCTAAACACAGTGGATTAAACATTTTGACAACACCGACTAGTATTAACTAACGTGCGACTAGATTATACAACAGTCCCACATTATAATTTGATGCCATTAATTTTTATCGTATGGTATTATGATAGTCGTTTGATATTTTATCCAATAAATATTTTCTAATCTCAGGTGTTGTGGAATTAAACAAATCTAAACCAGCACAAAATAAATTAAACATTTTGGCGGAACGAACTAAAGTTGAATGCATTATATAGTTGGTTCTAGGACAATCATGCATGAAGGTGTGAGCGATTCTTCATTGACATTCCTGATGGCACCTTTAACGAGATTGTAATTATCAGATCAGGATAGTCAATATCTGCATTAGAAAGTTTATATAAAAAGCAAATGTCAGCTATAAGTCTTCTCTTACAGAGGCTTATACTATTAAAATTATTATTTTTATTTTATTTTTATTCATTTACGGCAATGCCATTTTACAAAGATTAGTTAAAAAATGTGAAATTTCCTATAAGAATAACTAAATTTATTATTTTATAAGTTTTTTAATGACTTTTTAAAAGATTGAATGGAAGAATCAAACAACTCCAACCTAAATTTGTAAGTGTTTGCTAACTTCATAATACGAGTGATAGGTTCATTTTGACCATAATTTGTACGATGAAAAGTTATACTAAAAACTTCAGAGTTCCTAGTTCTTTTCCCTGCAACATTTAGTTTAACTAACTGCACTAATGTGGAATCATTGATTCTACCATTCAAAATCTTATGTAAAAAACATAAATCTGCATTCACTCTACGACTTTCTAAAGAAGTCAAATTAAGAATTTTCAAAGTCTCACAATAATTATATGTATCGTAATTACCTAGCTGATATCCACAATGTCATACAAATTTACGTTGAATGGATTCTATCAATTCTATATATATATATATATATATATATATATATATATATATATATATATAAACTATCTCTAGGGCACCAGATAATAGAATTGTATTCTAAAGTAGATCTAACTAGCGAGTAATGTGACAGTTTAACTGAGAATACAGAAAATAATTTGGTAGTTCTCCTAATAAAACCCAAAGTTTTTAAAGATTTTGAAGTAATTTCATTAATATGAGTATTAAATGTTAGTTTTGAATCTGGTACTACACCTAAATCCTTAATACTAGGTTTCCTTACTAAAGATACATCATTAATTTTATATGGGAGAATAATAACATTATAATTTCTCGAGAAAGTGATTTTGCTACATTTGTTAATATTCAGGCTTAAAGAATTTTTGTTGCACCATTGAGCTAAATATTGTATGTCCATTTGTAATGTTTCTGCATCTTTGATGTTAGTAATAGTTCTAAACATTTTTAAATCATCCGCAAAAAGTAATATTTCACTATATTTAATCACTTCTTTTATGTCATTGACAAAAAGGTTAAATAATAGCGGACCAATGTGAGAACCCTGCGGTACCCCCAAGGTCACTGTTATTGGATTCGAAATTGAATTACCAGATTTCACATATTGGGTTCTTACAATAAGGTAGCTGTTTATCCATTTCAAAATATTGCCTTGCATTCCCAGTGCTTGCAATTTAGCTAATAATATTGAGTGATTAACCCTATCAAAGGCTTTAGCAAAATCCGTATATATGTAGTCCACTTGTACTCGATTCTACAAAGCTATAAAGATATAACGTGTGTACAATAAAAGATTAGTACAAGTAGATTTACCTCGTAAAAACCATGTTGCTCTTCAATAATTACATTTCTACAATTCCATGTAAGCTTCTTATTAACCAAGTAATCCAATAATTTAGGAAGTTCCAACTGATTACACACAGCTCTATAATTTGTTACATCCTCACGAGAACCTGTTATGTAGATTGGTTTCAAATAACTATTTTTCCAACAATCTGGAAAAACTCCTGCATCTACGGATTTATTGAACAAGTATTTTATTGGGTGTATTAAAGTATACAAGCAGCGTTTTAGAACAACCAGTGGAATTCTATCTGGTCCATGTGTTACTTTATTTGGCAGCTTCATAACACGATCTATTATTTCTGATGCTTCAATGTAATAATTGCTAACTTCTATAGTGTCTATATAAAAAAAAATGCTGGTACTCTATTAACCTTTGTATTACTGTATACTGTTGAAAAATATGACCCAAACAAATTTACTATCTCCACATTACTACTACCTTTCATGTTGTTATAGACAAGTTGTGATGGCAGATTAAATACTTTTCGTTTGTTATTCACAAACTTCTAGAATGAATGTGGTTGTAATTTAATATCTGCCTGGATTTTATCTATATAAGCTTTATAACATAAGTCATTTAAAGATTTGCATGCTTCCCTAAGAAAGGCAAAACTGATCATAATCATTTTTACTACCACTTACTTTGTATTTCCTATGTGTTGCCTTCTTCTGTCTTATAGCATTTCTTAGCTCGGTACTGAACCATGTTGGAAAACTTGACACTTTAAACCTTTTCAACGGTACAAATCTTTCGATGGCGTTGTCCAATATGTTATAAAATTCTGATACATCTATATTGATGTCTGCGCCTTTAAGCATAATGGAATTCCAATCAGTACCAGTAAAGCAGCCATTCATAGCTTCAAAATTAGCATTCTTAAAATCGTAGAATAATTCTTCAAATTGTATTTGTTTGTATTGACTGACACTAGCATCAAAAGAGGTTGCAGTATGATATATACTATTGGGAAACAATTTATCAATAGCTTCTGTAACGTGTGTTTCATTTGTAGTAGCAAATATTAAATCTAAAAATGTATTCCTACTATTTGGGATAGTATTAATTTGAAATAAGTTATGATAACTAAAACAACATACTAAAGATAACGCTGGATAATTATCAGGACAGTAAACTTTTAGCCCGAATTCATCATTGTACCATTTGTACCATTCTGCTCGAGGGAGATTGTAATCTCCACATAAATACATTCGGCAGTTAGGGTGAGCCTCAAATATATAATCCACTGTATTTACATGGTTATCATATAAAGCAGTGTCAGATAGGGGAGGTATATATACTCCCCCTATAATTAGATTATAACTTTTGCAAGGTATTTTAACAAAAAATTGCTCAATATTGTTTTTAATGTGATTGATTATCATCATCATCATTAGGTCTTCAGTCCTAGAACTGGTTAGACGCGTACCTTCATTGTTTCCTATTCTGAACTAACCTACAGATTTCCCTGAAATTTGCACCGTTTGCATCTATAACTATCTCATCTAGGTCTACATCTACCTCTTTTTCCTATCTCTGCTTGTAATATATCCCATACTATTCCCCAAAATGTCTTAGAACGTATTCGCCCTTCTATTTCTCTTTTCCCCAGATATCCTTGTTTCCTCCTATTTCTATAACTTATGTGTTATTATCTTTGTGTGTTCATGCTATCGTCCTCATACATCTGAAGCACAGCATTTCAAAAGGCTGCTACCGTTTGTCTGTCTGCGTTTCAGACTGCCCGTATTTCATAGGCATATTGTGGTTTGCTCCACACATATGCTTTCAACAATTTTCTTCTTGTTCTATGTTTGTTGCCTTTCCTCATACGCGCTGTTTTTCTTGTTAGATGCAGTTCGATCACCTTCTATTGTTTTACAGTTATACGCCCTATTTCTCCGACCTTTAGTGGTTTTGAAGAGAGGTAAGCAACCTGTGGCTGCCAAGTTCCCCCAACACTTAACCATTTAACGATTTAATATATTTTCCAATTTATCTTTTCGCACAGCCAACATTAGTTGGAGATATTTCAACCAACAACTAGTTGTTTATACTAATCATCAGATTTATCTGCGCTTATTTTTTCGTCATTAGGTTTTCTGTCTCATAACTGGTTGGACACGTGCCTGCACTTATTTATATTCTGAGCTAGCCTACATAGTTCCCTGAAATACTTACACAGCATCTGTATTCAGCTCGTTCCCCTTCTATTGTTTTCTTATTTTATGCCCTATTTTACCGGGATTCAGTGAAGGAGGTTAAGCAACCTGTGGCTACCAAGATCCCCCAACACTTAGACATTTGCCGAAATAATGGTTTTCCAGTAAATCCTTTCACACACTTAACATTATTCGAGCATATTGCCCAACCAATTCTTGTAGTTACTTACAATAATCATCATGTTTAAGCACAGTTATCTTTTCATCATTAGTTTATCCATCTTGGGATTGGTTGGGTACGTACCTCCATTGATTTCTATTCTGGGCTAGCCTACACATCTCCCTAAAACTCCTACAGCCTACATCTTTTCTGTGTGCAGTAGTCTAACCTAGGTCTGCCTCTTCTTCTCTTTTTTCCTATCTCTGCTTATAATATATTCCGCACTATTCCCTCATGCCGTAGTATGTGGCCTATCATCCTATCTCTCCTATTTTTTTACCGTTTTCCACATATTTGTTTCTTCCCCTACCATATTTAGTACCTCTTTGTTCTTAACTTTGTCTGTCCATGATATATTCATCATACGTCTGTAGCACCACATTTCAAAGGCTTCTACCTTTTTCTTGTCCGCTTCTCCTACTGTCCAGGCTTCACAGCCGTACAGTGCTGTGCTCCACACATATGTTTTAAGCAATCTTTTCCTTGTTTCTATGTTTGTGGTCTTTGAGCACAGTAGTTGCTTTTTCTTGTTAAATGTAGCACGACCTTGTGCTAATCTTTGTTTTATATCTTTTGTGCTTTTTCCATCTTGCGTTATTTGGGTTCCTAGGTAGCAGAAATCCTTAACCTCTTCTAAGTTCGTGTTACATACTTGTATTCTTGTTTTTGATTTATTTTCCCCACCTTTGCATACTAAAACTTTAGTTTTAGTTTTGTTAATTTTCATACCGTATCTCTCTGTTAGTACCGTTTCCATTTCATTAAGAGCAGCTTCTAACTCTTCCTTGCTAGACGCTAATACCGCTATATCATCTGCAAATCTAAGCATATCAATTTTTTGTCCTTGCATAGTAATTCCAAATGTCTTCCTGCATTTGACAGTATTCATTGCCTCTTCTATGTACAAGTTAAAAATCAATGGGGATAGGGCACATCCCTGTCTCACTCCTTTCCTAATGTTTACTTCTCTACGTTCCTGCTCTAATTCTATTGCTGCTGTTTGCTCTTTGTATAAGCTATGTACTATTCGTCTATCCCTATAACTCATTCAAATTTTTTTGAGTATATCAAACATTTTTTTCCATTTTACATTGTCGAATGCTTTTTCCAGATCTACAAACCCTATATATACGCTTTCCCCTTTTTCTATTGTTTTCTCCATTATCACTCTCAGAGCTAAAATAGCCTCCCGTGTTCCCCTGTTTCGCCTAAACCCAAATTGGTATTCTCCTAGTATTTCTTCTGCCCGTTTTTCCATTCGTCTTTGCACAATTCTAGTTAATATTTTTGACACGTGTGCTGTCAAACTTATTGTTCGAAAATTTTCACATCTATCCGCACCTTTCTTTTTTGGTATAGTTACTATGATGCTACGTTTGAAATCTTTGGGTATCTCGCCTGTCTCATACATATAGCTTACAAGTTGGAAGAGACGTTCTGTTACTGCTTGTCCAGCTGCTTTTAGAGTTTCTGCTTGCACCTTATCTGTACCCGGCGCCTTACCATTTTTCAGACTCTTTAATGCTAATTCAAACTCGTCTCTAAGTATAGGATATCTCAAGTCATCATTTTCAATGTCTGATTCCTGTTCTAATGCAGTTAGTTCTTCTCCTGCATATAAATTCCCTATATATTCTTGCCATCTACCCACTTTCTCTACATTTTCTATAATGACATTTCCTCCCGCATCCCTTATATTTTTGCTATACGGTTTTATATCCCTAAAATTCATTCTAATTAATTTGTATGCTTTGTCTGTCTTTCCTATTTCCATCTTTGTTTGTACCTCTTTGCACTTTTCATCAATCCATTGTTCTTTAGCTTTCCTGCATTTTCGAATAATTTCCCATTTTATGGCTTTGTATCTCTGTTTTCCAGTTTCGTCTGATTTATTTTTGTATTTTCGTCTTTCTTCTATTAAATTCAGGATATCCTTTGTTATCCATGGTTTCTTATTTTCTTTGTGTGTATACCCCAGAATATCTCTGGCCGCCATGTCTAGGCTGGATTTAATGTTATTCCATTCTGTTTCTACTTCCTTAGTATCAGATATTTTCCTGATATCATTCAGCAATTCATTTGACTTTTTTCGAATCTTTCTTGAATATCTTTATCTTTTAGTTTCTCCAAGTGCCTTTTTCCGTTCCTTTATTTCAGATTTTTAAATTTAAGTGCGGCCTTCATAATTACGATGTTGTGGTCAGTATCTATATCGGCTTCTGGGTAGCTTCTACAGTCTTTTACTTGATTCCTAAACCGTTGTCTAACAAGAATGTAATCTATTTGATATCTTCCTATATCTCCTGGCATCTTCCACGTATATCGCCTTCTAGCATGATGTTGAAATAATGTGTTTGTGATGATTAAATTGGTCTTGTCGCAAAATTCTACCAGCCTATTCCCCCTGTCATTTCTCGTGCATAAACCAAATAAACCTACTACCGCGCCTTCCCTACCCTCACCTACCACGGCATTAAAATCCCCCGTAATTATTAAATTTTCATGTCCTTTTACGTGTCTTAATATGTCTTCGATATCTTTGTAGATCGCTTCTACCTCTTCGTCACTGTAGCTAGAGGTGGGCATGTATACTTGTATTATTACTGTGTTTACCGGTTTAGATTTTAATCTAACCATGAGTACTCTTTCGTTCTTTTGTAAGTAATTTTCTACACAGTATCCTATCTTTTCCGCATAACTATCCCCACACCCAAATTTCCGTCCTCTGCTCCTGTATGAATTACCCTCAAGTCTCCACTCCAAAATCCCCGCCTCTGGCCACCGAACTTCGCTGATCCCTACTATGTCTAGTGATAACCTATTCATTTCGATTTTAGGTTCTCTAGCTTACCTACTTGCTTCATACTTCTAACATTCCACGCTCCGACTCGCAGAATGTTCCCGACTCTTATTTTTAACTTTCTAATCGCATCCTCCAGTAGTCCCTCCCGGAGATCCGAATGGGGACTATTTTAACTCCGGAATTTTTTACCCCAGAGAATGCCATCATGTTTGTAACAATTTAAGTACGCTGTGTACTTGGGAGATAATGTGGTAGTTTCCCGTTGCCTTCCACATCGCGGTAGTGTGTCTTAGACTGCCATACCGACCCCTATGGTCAAGCTCAATTAAAATTGACATTACCGCTCACATAATAATATGGCTGTAAAACAGTATTATATATAGCTTAGAGATTTCAAAAATATTTAAGGTATTTTTAGTACAATTATATAAAGTTCAACCATCCAATAGTTTTCAGAATAGAGGGTTTGACATTCCTGTCTGTTGCTACCCCTTTAAACACCTTGAAACCTGCTTGAGGGTGGCACCAGATGTATCTAACTGCATTCCATGGAATTAGGGTTCAGCCTTTAAAATCTTCTTGGTATTTAAGAGGTGAATAACTTGATGTGGCTACCTACATTTGAGAGATTACTATGTTAGGATGAGCGGTTCCTATTTTAGCATTTGCAAACAGGTAGAATTATTATGGTGTTTGATAATTTATTTAGAGGATCTATTAAATGTATTTGTTGATAGTTTTGTATTCTGAGATTCGCATGTTGATAGCTGTGCAATTTTTTGTTAGATAAACATTTTTATCAAGTAGATAACTGCTACTGGGGTTTACATAACTGTGATTTACTTTCTGATTGTTTTCCATTATTTGTGACAATGGAAATTGAAAAATTGTCAAATAAACGTAACATGTTAATGCGTAAAGCACAAGCCTTATTAAAATGTGCTGAAGCGGCTCAAATGGATCCTGAGAATAATTTTGTTGCCTTTGATGTTCGTTTACCGATTTACCAAACATGGTAGATAAATTTGAACAAGTTCATTACGAAATAGTTGCTTGTGTAGAGATTGCTGAGTTAGATTAACAACAGGTAATCCAAGATAGTTTTGATGAAATTCAATATTCAATCAAAATTGTGCACCGAGAATTAGCAGCTAAGAGGTCGCAGCCGCATACCCGTTCTAGTATTGAAACACAACACTCGGGTGCCCCTAATAAAGTTAAGTTGCCAAGAATTGTAATTCCCACCTACGATGGTAATTATAAAATTGGAGCTCTTTCTACGATTTGTTCCGTACACTAATTCATGAAAATGAAACTTTATCCAATATTGAACGATTTCAATATTTAACCTCATCATTGGTTAAGGAGCCTTTGGCAATTATTAAAGGGCTTCCATTAACTTCTGATAATTATACGATTGCATATCAACAATTAATAGATAGGTACGAAAACAAACGGTTGTTGCTCACTAGCTATTGGCAGGCCATTTGTAATGCCTCGAAAGTTAGTTCAGATTCTGCGTCCTCGTTACGCACATTAATGTCTACATTTTCTGAAAATTCTTCGACAATTGCACAATTTAATCATGATATGTGGGATTTTACTCGTTTTAATCTATTATTACAAAAATTGGATAACTCCAATAGGAAACGCTTTGAAATTGAACTTCATGATGTTGAAATTCCTAGCTATGAAAATTTGTACTCGTTTGTTTCTAAACATTGCAAGGCCTTGGAGACAAACCAGGTAATTGTAGGACAGCCAGGCCCTGTTAGTGTTCAGAAGCCAACAGTATCACGACAGTATCCTGTTGCGTTCAAGCCGAAAGAATCATTAAGTTTTGTTACCACCGCTAAGAAAACCCATAGTACTAGTTGTATTTATTGCAAAGCTAATCATTCTGTTTTTAAATGTGACAAATTCTTAGTATTAGAACCTTCTGAGCGACATAGAGTTGCAAAAACTTCAAACTGGTACTATAATTGTTTAGGAACCAACCACTCTGTTGTTAAGTGTCCATCAAAACTTAGTTGTCGTGTTTGTGATAAAAAACATCACACATTGTTGCATTTTCCCACTTCTGCTGTGACGCCAGACAAAGAAGGTGAAGCGTACTTGACAGAAGGGCCCTCAAATCCAGAGTCTCTTACATTTAAACGGTATTTAAAATTTAAAAGTTCGATATTTACTACACCGGTAAAGTGGTATAAGAGACACCACCAACAGTTGGCTGCACTTATTCTTATACAGATTTCGGCTCTTCAACTACTGATGATGTCATCGATATTGCACAATAATTTGCAACATAAAAATTAAACAATTAACGATAAACGAGAGTCATTTTAACAACAAATTACTACGCAAATTTATTACATTTTTAACACCCAAAAATTAGGCATGCACCAAATAAAAGTACGTAATAGAGTACTCACATCAGATCTTCTGCTTCCGCCTGCAATTTCACTCAGTAGGCCTGTAACCACTCATCGAGCTCCTTCTAGAGGAATTAGAGATGGCGTCGACGCTACCACATGCGGCAGAGCAGCTTCGGCTAGCGGCGGTAAACATGGGGGTCCTCCTCAGGCGTGGAGTTCGGTAGTCCCTAGGTGACGCAGATGTTTTACCTATGTAAGGTTTAACGGGAAGAAGGTATGGGGGTAGACAACAAAAGATAATTAGGGAAGGAACTACATAGATAACCCTACGATACGTTACCAAAGATAGAAACGTGCACTTCACTTCACGAACCAAGGCAAAATAGCCACGATTCAGCGCGTCACCACAACTCCTTGTCTAGTATTGTCCTAACCCTCTAGGGATAAACACACTACGCAAACTCACTACCATGACGTGCCGGAAGCACCGCCTAGTCTATTTTAAAAGTTCCCGCGTCTCGCGTATTTGAAAATTATGGCGGGAAAACTTCCGTACATTAAAAACTAAACTACTAACATAATGTTAAAGTGACCCTTGGCACGTAACAAGTCTTCTAATAAAGTCGCCGTGATGACTAGCACAGTGGCTAGTCAGTCTGTTGTTTTGTTGTCTACTGTCTTGTTACAAGTACAGGATGCACGTGGAAACTATCAAACTTGTCGAGCATTACTTGACAATGGTAGTCAAGCCAGTTTTATGTCCCAATCGTGTATGAAAAGTCTTGGATTAAAATCGTCATCATCGTCCATATCGATTAGCGGTTTAAATCAATTGAGCACCTCTAGCTATGGTCTCGTTACATGTTCGTTGCGGCCATATCAAAAGGCCAATCCTACATTCGTTGTAGATACAATTGTTATTCCTGCAATTGCCGGCTCTATGCCGTCGGCTCCCGTTTCAAATCGTTATGACTTCCTTGAAGGTCTAACATTAGCAGATCCGTGCTTTGGACGCCCTCGCGAGGTCGATTTATTGTTAGGTGCAGATATTTATTCTACTGTGGTTCAGCCTGGCATTAGACGTGGTAAAATTGGAGAGCCCACTGCCCTTAATACAGTGTTTGGTTGGGTACTGGTCGGTAAAACAGACTGTCAGTCAACTAATCGTGTGAGTTCGTTTTGTACATCGGTTATGAATACCCCATTGGACATTGTGTTAAAAAAATTCTGGGAGGTTGAACATGTTCCAGCAACTCCTACATTTTCGCCTGAAGATATTCAATGTGAAACTCTCTTTCTAGAAACACATCAAAGAAAGGAGGACAGTAGATATGTTGTTAATTTGCCGTTTAAAGATTCTCGTATAGAACTAGGCGATTCTTATTCCACAGCACTGCGTCGTTTTGAATTATTAGAAAATCGTTTGTTGAAAAATCCTGACCTACATACGGAATATTCAAATTTCATGAAAGACTATTTAGAGTCTGGACATATGTCCACAGTTCATGAACCTCTTACACATTTGTCATCGGGATACTACATTCCTCACCATTGTGTTCAGAAACCAGATAGTAGCACCACTAAAATGAGGGTTGTTTTTGATGCGTCAACAAAATCATCTAACGGCAAGTCATTAAATGATGGTTTACTGATCGGCCCTAAACTTCAACAGGATTTATCGAGTATTTTGTTAAGGTTTAGACTACACAAATTTGTTGTAACCGCTGATATTAAGCAAATGTACCGGCAAATTGAGGTGACAGATCAGCATCGATCGTACCAACGTATTCTTTGGCGATTTTCAAAAGCTGAACCTATTCAAGAGTATCAATTAAACACCGTAACGTATGGGGTATCTTCGTCTCCATACTTGGCTATTCGCATTCTTCAACAATTAGCAAGGAATAATCTTCAAAACTATCCATTAGCAGCAAAGGTTCTTATATCTGATACCTATGTTGATGATATAGTAACAGGTTGTGCATCCTTGGAAGAAACCTTAGAAATTCAACGTCAACTTATTTCGTTATTGTCGAGTGCATGTTTTGTCCTTAAGAAATGGGCAAGTAATCGTCCTGAATTATTGTCATTCCCCCCTGAAGAACTTCAGCCATTTTCTTTTAATGGCGCTGACTCACTTTCCTTAAAGGTCTTAGGGTTACAGTGGTGTCCCACAAAAGACTGCTTCCAGTTCAAAGTGGATAGTACTGCACGGCCGTGCACAAAACGGGTTATACTCTCAGACATAGCAAAGGTTTTCGACCCGCTTGGTTTGTTGACCCATGTGACCTTCCTTTTGAAAAATTTAATGCAACTTTTATGGAGTTTAGGGTTGGATTGGGATGAGGTGCCACCTTCAGATATTGTGGATTGTTGGTCCGCATATAAACGGCAGCTATCTTGTTTAGCGACCTTATCCTTGTCACGTTGTGTTTTAGTTGACGATATTGTGTCATTGCAACTTCATGGGTTTTGTGATGCCTCTGAAGCTGGATATGCTGCAACTATTTATATTCGCTGTGTTTCGAAAGCGGGAATAATTTCAGTACATTTAGTGTATGCCAAATCCAAGGTAGCACCTTTAAAACGTATTTCTGTGCCACGTTTAGAATTGTGTGCAGCTGTACTTTTATCTGACTTAATAGAATTTGTAAATAAGGTTTATAAACCGTTCATCACGATTGATGCAATTCATGCCTGGTCTGACTCTACAGTTACTTTATCATGGATCAAATCCTCCCCACACCGATGGAAAACTTTTGTTAGTAACCGTATTACTCACATTCAAGATAGAGTTCTTCCTAACTTATGGCATCATGTAAGTGGCAAAGATAATCCTGCTGATTGTGGGTCTAGAGGTTTATTGCCTTCAGATCTTGTATCCCACGTCCATTGGTGGTCAGGTCCAAAGTTTCTTTATTCAACTAACTGTATATATCAACCATTTGATCAATCAGACTCAGATTCCACTGCTGAGTGCGAAAAGTTGTCTTAGTATATACAGTGCCAGATAATTTGATTAATAGTTTGCTAGCTCGTTTCTCCTCACTTCGTAAACTGCAAGGTGTAGTGGCTTATTGTTTCCCATTCATTAGAAATACAAAATTGAAAAGGCATGAAAGGCAAGGTGGTTCGTTAACAGCGGATGAGTTGTACAACGCCTTAATTTGTATTGTAAAGGTAGTTCAACATGATGTATTTTCTGACGAACTTGTTTGTATTCAAAGTGGCAAAGTATGCAAAAAACCTATCCAAAAATTAGCTCCGTTTCTGGATTTCAATAGTGTAATTCGAGTTGGTGGTCGTTTACGTCATTCTCAATTATCTTATGATGCAAAGCATCCCATGCTACTTCCCCGAAAGCATCGACTAACCGAATTAATAATTGAAACTATGCATCGTAAGCTATTTCACCCTGGACCCCAATCATTAGCCTTCTTCATCGCACAACAATTTTGGATTCTGGGAGTTAAGCGCGCTATTAACCATGTTGTAGCCAAATGTATTCGTTGTTTTAAAGTTAATCCCCCTTCGGTTGCTCCTTTAATGGGAGATTTGCCCTCTTCCCGATATCTCAGCTCAAAGCGTTTAGTCATGCTGGAGTGGACTTTGCAGGCCCTTTCACCATCACGTCGGGGCGTATTCGAGGTACAAAACGCACCAAAGCCTATGTGTGTTTATTTGTATGTATGTCCACCAAAGCACTTCATATTGAACTAGTGTCGGATCTCACTGCTGAAGCTTTTCTAGCAGCATTTCGTCGTTTTGTTGCCCGTCGTGGTCGCTGCAGCGACCTCTACAGCGATCAAGGCACCAATTTTGTACGCGCATCTCGTTTACTCGTATCATATGCGGAACAAGCTGCCGGGTCTTTAATGATACATTGGCATTTTAATCCTCCTTCATCACCTCATTTCGGTGGATTATGGGAGCGAGGAGTTCGTTCTGTTAAATCTCATTTAAGCAGAGTACTTGGTGAACAAGTGCTTACGATGAGGAATTTCTAACATTTTAATTCAAATTGAGGCCATTCTGAATTCCCGCCCTTGTATAGCATGAGTTCAGATCCTCATGACCTATCGGTTCTTACACCGGTCACTTCCTGACCTTGGAGCCGTTAACCTCCCACCAGATCCAGACACCACTCATCTAAAACTCAATCGTTTAACCAGATGGCAACTTGTCCAAAGATTGCGCCAGGACTTTTGGCAGCGTTGGTCCACAGAATATCTTCACTCCTGCAGCAGCGCAACAAGTGGTCAGTCTCTCCTGCGACTCCTTGTGTAGGTGAACTCGTTCTTATTAAGGATAAGAACCTCCCCTTTGCAATGGAAACTTGGCCGCATAATTGCCCAATTTCCTGGTCGTGATGGCATCGCAAGAGTTGCCAGAGTTAAAGCTGGTCATGGAGAATTGGACCGTCCATGATAAATGTATGTCGCCTTCCAATTGCAGAGTAATTGTACATACCTCACACACTCAAGTCGTTTTCAAGTATAGTTTAATTGTTCAATGTATCTATATATATATATATATATATATATATATATATATATATATAGTTTTGTTTTTGTAACTTCAGTTTTAAATAAGCAAAGCTTATTGGTGAGCGGTATGTTTAGAATTAATAGGGTTATATTGTAAATTTGTGGGTGTAAACTTTGTTCGCGGATAGACTAGTATTTTAATTTAGTGAAACCACCACTCTCGACCACCTGCTGTGGTTTGTTACCTGATGCATGGAAAACGGACATTCCGGGCTGTTTGCCGCCATCCTTAGAGACGAAAGGACGTGATGTGTTGTGTCCAGAGTACAGTTGGAACGTGATGTGTTTTACTCAGGTGAGTGTGTTGAATTTACATATAAATTGAAATACTTGGTCACGTGTGTACATAGGTATTTATGTACTGGTCCTTCGAAAATTTAGGCTTGATTAATTTATTCAAAGTACAGTACCCCCTTTAATATATTTTATAAATAAACCTTCCTCGCCCTTTCTTTTTCTTATTTCCATCTCATTACGTAAATTCTTCCCATGCTGGACCTGTTGTGGTGTGAGATCTGCAATAACAAAGATATTTTCCTTTCTTAAAATGTGTTTTGGTCCCCTTATCACCTTCGTGGCATCCTCATGATTAGAAAATGTTACCCTTAATGCTCTTGATCCATTTTTATTCTTCTTTCCCATTCTATATATACCGGTTATCTTTAAATCTTCCTTAACCACTGATTTAATTAAGGCCTGAGCATTAGCCATATCATTTTGTAAATCTTCCGCAAAATTATAAATCATTATATTATTCATTCTCTTCTGCCTTTCAAAATTTTGTTGAGCACTTTTTCTTCATAACTTTGTTCTGGTACTACAATGGAGTTTTTCAACTTATTAAATTCAATACACATTTCATCAATTTTCTGAATAAGCTTGGGAACTAATCTTGCTCCTTCATTGCAATCCTCACAGTAAAATTTTAGAGAGCGCTTTCCCTTCAACTCCATTACTTTTATTTCTGAGGATGTAAGATCTGAACATTCTTTATGTACTGGTCTTTCACATCCATCACAAAAAATAAATGCTTGAGAATTACTGCTGTTGCATTTAATGCATTCCATAATATTCCTTATTATTAAGTAATGGTTAATATGATAGAAACAGAGGATATTTTCCTTCCTGCTTGAACAGTACATATTTCAGAAATCATTTCTGAATACTTTCTATTATAACAATTGCTGATGTAGCTAGAGGACCAAATTGGGGAATAATACTCCAAGTTTGACCTAACAAAACTATTAAAAAGTATGATTAGTGTATTATGATCTCTAAATTCCATACAGTTCCTTATTATGAAGCCTGTTGTACTACATGACTCCTTGATAATATGCAGAATATGTGCTTGAAAATTGAGTTTTACGTCCAATGTAACTCCCAAATCTTTTATTTCGAATATGGGAAATATTGGTTTATCATTCGTATAGTACTCAAATTTGTATTGTCGATCTTATGCAAAAATTTAATATGAAAGAATTTATCATAGTTTTTAATAGTATAAAATACAAAGTAACATTCTAACTTATGAAAAAATCAAAAAATTTGTTCATAAAATAATAAATATGCCCGTGTTTTAAGAACTTCTTTTTCAGGCACTTCTAGACACTCGTAGTTAAAAAGAAGTATATTTCTTATTGACTAGCTGAGTAAACTATTCAAATCATTTTGCGGCATGTCGCAATCCACCACTGATGTAATTTGTTTATACAGTTTAATGTCGTATGCAAACAATAATAGGGTATACAGTGTGCCCAAGATAAGGACGAACAGCATGGGGATCTTGAAAACCGTAAAAGTAAAAAAACGGTTAAATTACAAAAAAGTTGTATAATTTGCAGGTCAATAATATGCTATTAAGAAAATTCCCAAATTCAACTTACTTCCGGAGATATTCGAAAATATCCGAAATATTACAATTTTGTTTTTGTGTTATTTGAAAAGGTATAAAAAACAAAAGGCACTTTTTGT
This sequence comes from Platerodrilus igneus, assembly GCA_036346225.1. Taxonomy (NCBI): domain Eukaryota; kingdom Metazoa; phylum Arthropoda; class Insecta; order Coleoptera; family Lycidae; genus Platerodrilus; species Platerodrilus igneus. The sequence continues at coordinate 445,998 of JARFIW010001028.1, forward strand.
CATTACCACCATTTTAGTTGTACAAGACAGCTTTACCAATTTTCTATAGAACGTTTCGTTTCGAAGAAATCATCATCTACTTTACTTTTTTATATGGCTCGTAAAAGAATGCGCTCTCTATTAAATGGTATTTTTTAATATAAATTCAATGACGTATGGCGTGGTATGGCTGCCATGTGTTTTTGTTAAAAAAAAGGCTTATTAATAAATTTCCAAGGTTTTGGTGTTATTTTAATGTAACCAATCATGTTTTCAAGCAAACTGGAACAGTCCTATAATAAATATTCAAACAGATGACTTCCATTTTCTAGAGAGCAGTATGCTCATCTTACTGTACAATCTAACACACAATTTAACATTTCAGGAGTTATTTTATTGAACGCTGCTCGTACACATCGAAGTAATTGTTCCTCATTTTCAAAATTTTACCCATATACTTCATTTTTTATGTAACTCCACAAAAAAAGTCTAACGAGGTTAAGTCCGGTGACCTTGCAGGCCATGGTGTTTCACTATGAGTGCCAATAAATTGTCTTGGAAACTACTTATTTAAATAATAACAAACATCTCTGGAGTTATGTACAGGAACACCAACTTATTGCAACCAATAATCATGTACAACACCCAACGATAAATTGTCTAATGTGTCTTCCAGAAGATAATGTTGCAGAAGGTCAACGCAGCGGTCTGAATTTAGGGAACCATGATAGATAAAAGAACCTACTTATCCTTGTGCTAAAAATACCGCATCAAATATTAAATTCAAAGCAATGTTGATATCTGGCCGTTCTTCTTACGCATGGATTGCTTTGTGACCAATGATACATGTTGCATCTGTTGAAAATACCATTATTGGTTACCATACTTTCATCGGACCAAATAACTTTAAATGGAAAATTTACATTGTCCTCACACATGCTGGTGTACCACTCGCAGAAACTTTTACGTCGTTCGTCATCACCTTGTTTTAATCCTTGACAAATTCGAAATTTATAAGGTTTAAATTGATTCATTTTTAAAACGAATTGGACTGTAGATTTGACTATCCTAGTCTGGCCTTCTATTATTCTTGTTGATGTTTCTGGGTTTTCAATAATGCATTGTAAAATTTGGTATTGTTTTTCCTCGCTGCTATTTTTATGCGAAATAGCACAGGTTTTTTAAATGAACCGTATTCCTTTAGATTAAATACTAAACGCCTAAACATAGACTTCAGGTTGTTTTCTTTCCGTGTGGTTCGGCGACTTATAGATAATTTATAAGTGCCTTAGTTCGCGCCAAAAGTATCGTTGTGCATTCGAAATAAATACTGATAGTGCGCGATAAACAGAACTACATTTATCTTGTAACGAACACCTGGTTCGCAAGAGTGCATTATTATACAAAACGTGGACCGTGTGTGACCGCAGAGTACTCAAGAAGTGCCTAAACTTTTGTTTTACCGCTTATAAATATAACATAAACCGCAACTGTGTGTTAACCGTAATTGTGCGTGCTGAAATCACCTATAGCACCGAAAGCCAAGAAGTTCTGGTGAGTTTTTGACTTTTGTTTATATAAATTTGTGCACTTAATTAACATTAAACATTTATACTGTAACTTGTACAAGACAGCCAGATTACAACCGCCTTATCGCTTTCCAATTTAGTCCCGCAATCTTGTATCCTGATAATTTTTATACACTAAATTGTTTAATCCACCCGCTTACTTAATTAATTACGTGGAGGAAGTTACGCCCCTCCACCGTGTATTTGTTCAAATACATGTGTCTGGCTTCTGCCCAATTTCTGTGGCATAAAATGTAGCAACACAGCATATCAATTGTTTCTTCAGATGTAAAACAATGTCCCTCTATTGTAAGCAAAATAAATTAAAAATGCAGAATAATAACCATAAAAACACTTGCTACAGGAGAAAACTTAACATTTAATTCAAAAACGCAACACAAATAATAGTAATATGTCAATAAAATTAATTTTGTTTCAACGCCTACTATTTAATTAAATTTCTTCCTAAAATGTGAAGTCGTGTGTTAGATTCTACTGTGTGCAAAACGGAGATGATCTGTTTGAAAATTTATTGTAGGACTGTTTTTTAGTTATTCCAATTTGCTTCAAAACATGATTGGTTATATTAAAATAATTAAACTACTAAAATATCACTAGAACCTTGTAAATTTATTAAGAATCCCTTTTTTAGATGAAAACACATAACAGCCATATCATGCCATACATCATTGAATTTGTAGTAGAGAATACTATTTAATAGGGAGCGTATTTTTTACGGGCCATATAAAAAATAAGTTCTCGACAAGAGAACTCAACCTCAAATTATTCGTGCTCTAGTAGACACTGGGAGTCAAATTTCATTTATTACAGAGTCTTGTCGTAAGTCTATTGGTATATCGTCTCGTCCTTCTTCGATTCCTACTTCTGGTTTGGACCAGACTTCACACCAAACGTTAGGTGTGATATCTGGAACAATTCGTCCCATTCAGAAATATGATTCAGTCTCCACGGACAACAATTTGAAAATAAACTTAATGGTTTTGCCGTCTATTTGCGGTAATCTTCCAAACAAGTATAATCAATCGTATTGGTCTCATTTGGAAAACATAAAACTCGCAGATGAAAACCGGAGACATCCTTCTCCAGTACAAATGTTATTGGGTTCTGATGTTGCCAGTCGTATTTTGCTCGATGGAAAAATTGATGGCAAAGAAATTTCGCCTGTTGCTGTCAACACCATATTTGGTTACATGATATTTGGTACTGTCGATCCCATCTCAACCAATGGTATTCATTCGTTCTTTGTATCTATCGATTCTTGTATGGATATTAATCTTAAACATTTTTGGGAGCTTGACGACATTCCTTCAAAGAGTTTGTCGTCCCCGGGAGATGACCTTGCTCAACAATCTTTTGATAACTCGTTGTATCGGTTACCCAATGGTAGGTTCGGCGTGAGCCTCCCATTTAGAGAAAATGTTTGTGAGTTTCCCGGTCGAAATCTATTGCCATTAAACGTCTATTGTCACTAGAGCGTCGTCTCGAAACTAATGCAGATTTGCGAAATTTGTATGTAGATTTCATGCGTGATTACGAAGCATCTGGTCACATGTCGCTTTTATCAATGCCTCCAGCTGACAATAATGCGTATTTTATTCCACACCATGCAGTGTTCAAACTAGAAAATAATAAACCTAAATTGAGAATTGTTTTTGACGCTCGCTCGAGCTTGAATGGTATTTCATTGAATGATACCTTACTCACTGGACCTAAGCTCCAGAATGATATTGTAAAAATACTTTTGGCATTTCGTATTCCCAAGTTCGTTTTTGTCTGTGACATAAAACAAATGTACAGGCAGATATTGATATCAGAAGCGGATCGTTCTTATCAATTGATACAATGGCGATGGAATCCTTCAGAACCAATTTCAACCTATCAGTTGAACACAATTACATATGGAGTTTCATCCGCTCTTCTCTTGCTATTCGCACTCTCTTAAAACTAGCTGAACTAGGAAAAAATAGCCACCCATTGGCTGCTCATGCTTTAAGAAATAATTTCTATGTTGATGATGTATTGACTGGGTCGTCCACTCTCCAGGCAACTCATGAACTAAAACGTCAACTCATTGAACTACTACGTGCTGGCTGCTTCGAACTACGCAAATAGGCTAGCAACAGTCCACTACTGTTAGAAGATATTCCTACTGAGTATTAACAAGGCGTCACCGTGGATCAATGTAGTAAGCGTAAGACTACGGATCCCAAGGTCCTGGGTTCGAATCCCGACACGGCCAACTGCTTGAAAAATGGCAGGTGAGTATTTTTCACAAAAGTTACGCCCTCGTTCGGATGAGAGGTTAAATGGAGGTCCCATGTGTGATTGTTGTCACGCACGTTAAAGATCCCTACCTTGCCTGGAACGGCAAGGGTTCGGCAAAATTTTAAATTTCCAGGCAACAAAAAACTCGCCTCCTGGCCAATGTAGTACCTTCGGGTGAAGCATTGGAAATGTAAATGCACCGAATATCAACAAGTAAAACCAAGTTTAGTTGCAAATGATCTTAGGTTTACTATAAAAGTGCTTGGTTTTCAGTGGCACTCGATACCTGATAATTTTTCATTTGAAATGCAGTCTTTAGAAAATCGTCTTTCCAAGCAGATTTTACTTTTGACAGTTGCTAGGATTTACGATCCTCTATGATTTATTACACCAGTTACCTTTTCACTCAAACAACTCATTCAACAATTTTGGGTGCCGGGGTTGGATTGGGATGATCCTCCTCCTGAATCTATTGTCATATTTTGGAAAAAATTTGTTGCTGAATTATCATATATTTATTCAATTCAAATTCCTCGTTATATCCCTATTGATGAAGTCTGTAATATACAACTACATGGTTTTTGTGACGCGTCCGAGAAAGGATACTCGGCTATTGCATATTTTCGTTTAGTATTTCCGTCAGGAAAAATATCTGTTCACTTTGTTATGGCTAGATCAAAGGTCGCCCCTTTGAAATGTCTTTCTATACCCAAGCTGGAACTATGTGCTACTGTACTTTTGTCTAAATTAGTTCATTTTATTAAAACTACCTATTCAAATGTAACCTTTGAAAAAATCTGTTGTTACACTGATTCTTCTGTCGCTTTGACTTGGATTAAGTCACCTACCTATCGTTTAAAAATGTTTGTAGCTAACCGTGTTAGTTACATCCAAGAACGTATTTCTCCCGAACAGTGGAGTTACATTAGTTCTTCAAACAAACCATCTGATTGTGCTACCAGAGGTTTATTTTCTTCGGTATTGCCCGTGCATCCGCTATGGTGGGCGGGTCCTGAATTTTTGTCGTTGTCTGAAGAAAATTGGCCTTTGCCAAAATTGTTCGTCCCTGCTCTGGAAGCATCTTCTGAGGAGAAACGCATTACTTTGACTGTTACAGTAGAATCAACTTGGCTGGAAGACTTATCAAACAAATTTTCGTCGTTACACAAAATTCAACGTATAGTCGCATATTGTCTGAGAATCTTTAAAGTTAGAAAAGGTACCATCAATTCGCTATTTTTATCGTCGGTTGAGCTTCACACTGTTCTTATGGTTATTGTTAAGGTGGTCCAATTTAGTTCACTTAAGGTTGAAATCGAAGCCGTTAGTCAAGATAAGCCTTTGCCTAAACATCTGCAATGTCTAGGCTTATTTCTTGATTCGAATGACATTTTAAGAGTAGGCGGGAGACTAATTCATTCCAGTTTTCCAGATTCCGCAAAACATCCAGCGGTATTACCCAATAAACATCGTATAACAGATTTGTTGATTAAACAAGTGCACACACAAAATTTACATTCGGGAGTAAACACAACGATGTACTTGCTTCAAGAACGATTTTGGATCATCTCATCTCTTCGTGCAGTTAGTAGAATACTATCTACGTGTTATCATTACTATCGTCTTCGCCCTATTCCTGTCAATCCAGTTATGGGTGAATTATCTTCATTTCGTGTTCTTCCTTTAAATTGGAGACTCGCCAAAATTATAGAGCTTCATCCTGGAAGCGATGGAGTACCTCGTGTAGCCACCGTAAAAACTTCACGAGGAATTTGAAAAGACCAATAGTCAAATTATGCCCATTGACGTCTCAACAATAAATATTAATTATTTTAGTGTTCTTTATTATAGTTTCGTAAGCATCACTATATTCATTTAGTTCTACATACATACAAGACTCGGTCAAAGATATTTTTTCGTGTTAAGTTTAAAAAAAAATAGCCCAAAGCTATTTTGGTGGGCAGAATGTTTCGTATTAATTAAACTCAAACTATAGTGGAATAAAGTTGTGCAGTGCGCTTGCGCCTCTTATAGAGTAAACGCTCGCGAAAGTGGTTTTGTTACATTTATCGATGACTCTTCATTCGACCTAGTACCGGAACGGTTGTGCGGGACAAGCTATACAAACAATAAAGTATAGTGCTTGTAACAGTGCATTCAACTGACTCCCCCGGGGGCATTGCAGCAACATTGAAGAGGACCACACACCAAGGACAATATTGGTGAGTGAATTTTATGCGTTCTGTTTGTTTTTACATGCATACAATTTTCGCATTTAAAGCTCGCGTTTTGTTATACTTTCGCAATACAGTCCACTAATAAGACGCGTCAGCACATTATTCAAGTTAATTAATTACAAATATATTCATGGAGAAATTTGAAAAAGATGTAATATTCACACAAGAATTGAAACCACTAATCTGGTGGAGATACGTAAAAGATGTCTATGCTATTTGGCCTCATAATACAGAACTGACTAAAAACTGTGTAGATTCAATTAAAAAAATAGAACCCACTATTAAATTCACTTATGAATTAGAGCAACATGGAAAACTTCCATTTTTAGATATTCTAGTTAGTAAAAACGATACAACAATTAATACATCAATATACAGAAAACCAACACACACAAACAGATACTTAAACTTCGATTCAAACCATCGACACTGTGTCAAATGAGGAACTATCAAAACCATGTATGATAGAGCAAAATTAATATCATCAAACTAAGAAATTTTAAAGAAAGAGAAAGACCTAATCAAATGTACACTAATAAAAAACAAGTATCCTAAAAGAATAATAGAAAAAGAAATGAATAAACTTCCAAAAAATAGAAAAGAAGTAAACAGAAACAACGATCCACATCAAAAAATGCTCTCAATACCATACATAAAAGGATTCTCCGAAAAAATTCAAAGAATAGAAAACAAATTTAAAATCAAAACAGTATTTAGAACCAACAGTACACTAAAAACACAACTAACAAAAACAAAACCCAAAAACGCTATACAAAGTTCAAAAAACTGCATCTACAAAATACCGTGCGAATGTAACAAGTTTTATATGGGGAAAGTTCCAGACCATTTGAAATTCGATTAAAAGAACATAAATCATATAAAAAATAGAAAATTTGAAAAATCCATGATTTGCCAATATGCATAGGACTTCAGTTACAAAATAAAATGGGAGGACGCAAAAATTATCAACAAAGAAGAAAACCACCAAAAATGAAAAATTAAAGATGCTGCTTATATAACCCTACATAAAAATAACTGTGTAACAACCTGATATTCTAATATCTTATACTTATGAAAAATCAATAGACAGATTATTCACTAAATTAAAAGATAACACCGAAAAAACATTATGCAGTAATGTTATTTATATGGTAGAATGTAGTTGAAAAAGAACTTATGTACGTGAGTCAAAACAATGGCTAAAAATCGTATAATTCAACACAAAAGTTATGCCAGACTTGGTAAACTAAGTTGTGCTTTATCATCACATCTACATGCAACAAATCACACTGCTAAATTCGAAGACACCAAGATTTTAGACATTGAAAACAACTACTACAAAAGACTATTCCTTGAATCTTTTCAAATTCTACAACAACCTAATCCACTCAACAATAAACAAGATACAAACAACTTAAATTCAGTATATTCTTCGCTATATAAATTTAATAATATCCACTTTCACAGACCGTTAATTTAGATTCCATTAATAGACAAATATTTCGTTTCTAAAAGCTTACCTTTCTTTATGTTTCATTCATATTTTTCTATTTTTAAGTCAATTTTCAAACATAATACTTATCACTAACTAATAATTTAATAAAATTGACAACCTCATATTAGTTATTTAAGCTCTTTCTACTTTTTGCTTTTGCAATTTTTTATTCTACTAAAATTAGTATCGTACACATAGTTATTGTTTTCATAATTGTCAAAAGTCATAACTGTAATTTATGTATTAGTTTTTAAATGTAGAAGTTCTTTATTAAGTTCTTATGTCAGTATATACACACAGTGTATACATTTATATATATATATATATATATATATATATATATATATATATTGTTATGGATTCAAAGGGTTAAATTTGGGGTAAGCAATGCAATTTCAAACACCCTGTATAGAGAAAGGAACAATTTATTTATGCGCAAAATTTATTTCATTTATTTAATTTAAACGGACAAGTATTGACGTATTTTTATAATTAAGGATTGAAAAGTAATAGGTTCATAAAGAAAACCAGTTTTAAAAACAAATAGAAACGCATAATTAATTTAATTTATTTTAATTCAACGTGTAATAGCATTAAGAAACACACCGGGGTATAGAAAATCTATAATCCGAAGGCAAAAGGGTTCGTGGTAGCAGATAAGGACGTCAATTGTATCGAATACCGTGAAATATAAGCTCCTAGAACTGTTGTTTTAAACGGTCGATAATTAAGAACACCTGCATGTTTTGAAAGGTTACCTTCTTTGAATTTATCAACATAATGAAACGGGCTTCGTAGAATATATTTCCAACCGTCAGTGGCTTCGAATAACAAACTAACAAAGTTTTTTAAAGAGCGGAAGGGATGCACGATCAATAATATGTTACAGATAAAGACCGATATAAAAGCATTGGTTTCAAAACGCACGTACTAACATCCACGTGGAGTAAACATGAGACGCCGTCAGTGGGGTTGGAACGCGACATCAAATATGCATAAGAGAGGGATAAAAATATTACAGGCGAAGTTTTATGACGACACAGGACTGTATCATTGGTTGAAACGAATAGTTTTACAACGGACGAACACGCGACAGGTGAATGCGGTTTTTTCGGATTATATAGCGCGTCCACGAGGTTAATTTCTGGAAGCTTTAAAACAGTTAGATTAAAATTTGCAGAGATGTTATTTTAGAAATAAGTATTTCGCGTGAAGTGTGGCCGAGTGGTGGCATTTTAAGGTTATAAATACTCTGGGAGAATGGGACTTGTTCTCTTTTGATTCTCTTTGATTCTCTTGGTATTTTCATCGCTTTAAACTACATATAATAATCAACCGACGTTATGGTAGAGTCTTGTGAGTATTGAAAAATTGTATAATTCAGTAAAAATAGTATTAGCACTTATAACATGGTAAGTTGAGGCCTTGTAGTTATTAGCGTGTGTAGTGTCAAGTGAATTAAATTAACCGAGGTCCAACTAATACCATAACAAGCTAATAAATCAATAAATAAAAGTATAGTGTATGTGAATTTGTATGCTGTGATGGAATAGTAATTGGTAGCAAGGAGCTCGGCGTATACTGAGGGTATCATCTATCTGGAGGATCAGAGCGCATAATCACGAAGCCAAGGGGTTCTGGATAGCATCATTCAAGGAGGTGGAAGGCTTGAAGTATTTTCCAGGTAACTCATTTGTATTTTCTGTTATCTGAGAAACTTTTGGAATTATTTGTGATGTGTGAGTGAACATCGGGGTTATATATGGTTAATATAACGTATCGGAAAAGATACGTGTACTTGACAATTAGTAGGGTTATTTTAAATATTGAAAAAAAAGGTGTATGTAAAGCTTACTAAATTTCATTATGAATTTAAATTAGATTGTTAAGGGTACATGGGTTTGTTAGTTTTGTAGTAATTTTATGCAAGGTAAAAGGCATACATTAATAAACTGGGTTATTATGAGCTCACCATACTCCAGTGTGCAATAAATATAGCGTATTATTTGGGATCCATTTACTCCTGTTGCATTAAATGTGTTTGCAATTAAAATTTTAAAACAAAGACTTTACAAAAATATCACTTATTGAGTTGTAACTAGAGTACCAAACTGTACATATCTGTGAATAATTGTTTGTAAATAGCGTAAATAAAGATTGTATGATTGTTGTATTATTTGATGATTTTATTGAATAGTGTGTGAGTGGGAAGAAAGAATGATTGTAAATTTAGGTATCCGAGAAGAGGCACAGTTGAGCTAGCCAGGGAAGCTGATGAAGATATTTTGAAGCAGAAATCAGGGTAAGAAATTTTTTGTTGAAAACTTTTTATTTTTTTGATAAGTATTTAATGACTCACTCTCGATTCTTAAACTTTAATCGGCGGATCCACAGCAATATATATATATATATATATATATATATATATATATATTATCGTGTAAGTTATAGGTTAAGAGGGATAGATAGGTCAAGAGAATAAGTTTGTAATGACGGTGTATATAGAAAATAGGAATAATTTATTTACGCGCCAAATTAATTAGTTTTAACATGAAAACGGACGGATAATAGCATACAGTTGTATTAATAAATCGGAATGTTAAATTTGCATAAGTATAGAAGCTTTGTAGTACGTGAAAACTTAAGGAGGATACGAATAGAATCAGCTTTAATATTTTAAAGGTTGTAAATCAAGCACATCAAATGATAAAGAAAGCTTTTGGGTATAAAATCAAGAATGTAAACGAATATTTTCTATTTAACTAAACAAGCGTTTGTTAAATATAAATCCTAAGAAATTCTATAAGTTAAACAACATGGAAAATACGATTTCAAACGGACAGTTGGTTCAGAGAAAAGCCTGACCGAAAAATAAACAAGTTCAAGGAACATAATGAACGTTGGAATATAATTCTGTAGAAATTTAGTTAACGGTCGATGCGACGGCTACGAAAACAACAGCTGGTATGAAAGGAAGTTGAGATGGAATATCGATAGCATAGGCGAGACGAGGAAAACAAATAGACGTTGGGTAAAACACTCGTTTAAAGTATCCGACAAAATTTAGAGGTCAACCACAATATCGATTTTATGTTGCTAGAGTGGGATGGAAAAAGAGACAACAAATATGAATTAGACAAAAGTAAGATAGTGGAAGGCTAGACATAAGAATGGGAGAAATGTTTGTGATTGGCTGAGTGCTAGAGAGTGAGAGAAAATTTTAACAAGAGCGCGACGGTTGTATTTTGTTAACCAGTGTTTCGGACTAAAGCGACGATGGAGTGAGAATTCTAAGTTTTACAAAGTTCGTTGGATATAAAATTTTCAGAATCGGTTACAGTAGAGGAGCTTTTCGATTGAAATAGGTGGCAGGAGGTGTGTATTGACCATTATAAATACACGAGAAGACGTGGTAGGGCTCTCTTAGTTCGCTTATCTCTTTGATTTCGCTTAGATCTTCGACCACACTCAGCTGTTACTTGACTTACTTCTACAGTAACATCCAAGTGTAAGATTTTATAAAACCGTGTTATTACAGTCCGTCGAAAGTTAAGTAAAAGCATGAAAAGCACAAGTGGGTCCTATTTTAAATGGTGCTGTAGCTACAGACAAAGAACGAACGATGGATGTTACTAAGGTAAGCGTGCTGAGAAATTTTTGGAACGAGGATGCTGGGTGTTTGGTAGATGCGGAAGGTGATTAACTTGGTTTGGACAATTATCTGGGTAGAAACATTGAAGGCGTCTGCAGAGACTTGGATAGCGATTGGAAATGAGTTTATCTACATATGGCAGAGGTGTATGGAAGCAACGACAAGGTATTGGGTGGACAACATCTTTAGAGATGATGATGAAAAAAGCTTACTCCAGGTAACGAAATTAATTTCTATTGTTATTGCTGGAACATTTTGTGCTAGAGTGATTTTATGAACATTAAAGCTAATTTGAAGAGTATATGAAAAGGACAATTTGTATTTATTATTTAAGGGCGTAATTAAATGACATAAAAATTTGATGTAAAGAGTAAATGGGTATTTAAGGTTGTTGAACACAAAGATGCGATTTATTTATGCATTTAGAGTAACAAGGTGTATACTGAGCTCACGATAGACTAGAGTAAAATTCAATTTAGGGTTTCAAGACAGGCCCATCTACTTATATAAAACAAAAACTGTTGAAATAAATTAAAGTCATGAAATTTAAAAGGTTTTAATGGTTGAGTTGGTAATATTTTATGAAGCTGTATATCCGAATGTGTAAATATTTACTTGGTAATGGAAAATTTTAATTTGTATAAATAAAAGATTGTATGTTTCATTGCATTATTTGAGGGGTAATTTTATTTGGAAGTATAAGTGAGAAAGAGTACACTTAGGATGGTAAGTATCGCTGAAGAAGCAGATTTTAGAGCTAGCCGTGGTATGCAGAAATAGGAGGCGTTCCAGAGATATTGGCAATATATTTTTTTTCAGGAAAAATTGTTATGTAACCTTTGTGGGGACATAATCCCTGATAATCTACAGCAATTTTATGACAGCCCAACGCTGGGGCTCGATTGGTCTATAGGGAAATCCACTGCATTTTTGCATTTTATGACGGCCCAAGCGTGGGACTCAATTGTAGAGCTTATTCACTGCAATATATATATATATATATATATATATATATAAATGTATACAACTAATTTTTTAAACAAACTTCAACTTGGACGCTTGCTTGCATGAAAGCAATTTGAAATCAGGGAAAGCACTACCATTGTAATTTTAGAAAACAAAATGTAGACAAGGTTCTAAAATCAGAATTGCAAGTTTAGTAACAATTGCTTCAGTAGCATCTTGAAGATCACTCACCATCTGATGAAATAAGCGATGAATTATAGGCGAGTTAGTGCTTAACATTTTATTGCACTGAGAGTTCAAACCCCATTTCCAGGTAGGTTGCAAGTGGTAAAATTGTAACCCTTCAAAGAATTCTCGTTTTCATTCAAATAACTCCTCGTTACTAGAACTAGCTAGCGTAAATCTTTGTTTTTGTTTTAAGGTCGTTAGCATCAAATTTACACGTAACATTTAAGTTAATTTTGATTGCTAACATGACTGCATAAAATCGCCGAATATAGTAATTCAAGTATTAGTGTAAAATTGTTTGTTAATCCTTCAGTGAGTACTTGTCAAATGTTTATAACCCTAACATGTTCTTTAGTACAAAATATTGCATTGTGTAAGCAGGACCAGAAAAATAATGATCAGATCTTGTTTTTAAAATTCTAGAAATACGCGTGAAACTAATTATAGCACATTGATGTTCTAAATATAAAAAAGTTTGGCAGCAAGGAACTAGACAAACAAATGCCAAACTATTTAGAAAGTAACGTTAAATCAACTATTCCAACAAAATTGAACGTGTACATGAATTTAGGCTGTTGCTTACTTGCAATGTTGATTTGGGAAAGGATGCTTATATAAACCAATTGAAGAAAGAAAAAAATATTCACCACTAAGAATAATATTGAACTTAAACTAATCGGTATTACATAACAAAGAAGCTTGATTGTATAGCAGAAACATCCTATATTCTTTCACACCGTAAAAACTAATTCAGAAAATTTATGGATCTAGGCTTATTCGAACTTACCAGAGTTACAACTTTGTGGCATTACTGAAAATGCAAAATTAAATTAAACGCTGAAAAGAACAAAGACAAACATGTAACTAAAAATGAAAAATTTATCATACACAAAAATAACCTAGTTCTAGCAAACAAATTACAATAACGCCAAAACTCTCCTGTACTGTTTTCAACAAAAACAACTTCATTAAACCACACGTGTCAGTGCAAGCCCCCAATTTCTTCAATTACATAACCTTATAAATGTTAAACCGTTATCGCAATTACAGACGCAAATAAAATACGTCACACAGATATATTGCTAGATACAAATAGAAAGTTCAAAGATCGGACAGGAACAAAATGTCTATTGACAGATCAAGATTCAAAAAGATCGAAGGAGTGACGTCATTTAAAGAGTTGCCAATTAAATTTATTTTCATTTCTTTGCCAAGAAACAAATTAAAACTACGAACTTTGTTATTAAAAACAAAAGTACGTACAGGTATCAATATATGATTATTTGTTAATAAGTATTTCGGAATACTACTTTTCAATTTAAAATTAAATTTTTGAAGGTTATATCGTGAATTTCCTAATCTATGCAACTGAAGAAAAAATCAGGGTAAGCAGAGAATCTTTTCCAGTCTAAAAATATGTGTCTTAATTACTATATTTGTTTATTCAAGATCAAATAAAACTATCTAAGAGGTTAGTAATATCCAAGATTAAACGCACAAGGTAAACATGACATAAAAATACTTACCCTTGTTTTCTTTATCAGTTTTTATAAGATTATAAGCCATTTTATAGGGTTGTTCCGTTATGATACAGCTAAAAGATGCTAAATTATTGTCGGTTGCCTCATACACATTTGACTTTTCCTGCAATCTAATTAAGCAGTCTAAACACAGTTTTAAAGCGGAAAAAAAAAGAAATATACAATAAATGAAAGTGATTTTAAACAAAAATATAAATGTCTTTTGAGCTAAATTTTTATAAAAGTCTCTGCAAAATGATCTGAAGATGTGTAAATAATAAATTTTTTTAAGATGTGGCGCATTCCAAATCTGTATCTAAATTCAGTCGCCAGATTGATGGCGAAACGTATAACAACACTTTTCGCAAAAATTAAAACACTTTTCAAACACAGATCTGTAAATCGCAAAGTATTATAAAGATTGGTATGAATTGAAACAAGTAGGATAGAGATATTCCGTCAATACCGCACGGTATGATTAGCGGAATTCTCCTATCCCAACTTTGAACAACTGCTGAAGAAATAAACAAACAGAGGATTGCTTTCCATGAACGCGCGCATGCGTATGTGTTCTAAAAATAGGGTGCAATAACTGAAATTACGTCAATAAGAACAGGCATGCGTTTTATTTACATAACTGCTTTATTGTTTGTTCTCTATGATAACAGCTTTAAAAGTGTGGAATAGGATTGGGTTTAATCATAGACAACGGTTTAATCATGGGTCTAATAATTATCTCTTCATTTCCGTATTATATAAGCCAATATTTCTTTATAATATAATTTTCTTAATAGTGCAGGCGCTAGAAGTATTTGAGTACGGAAAATATGACATCCGGGAACTATGTTCGGATTCGCATACCTAAAAGTGACCATAATTTTTTTATTGAAAAACAGGACGAGTTTCTAAATTCTATTAAAAATTAATAAAAGTAGATAACATTCTACGCAACAAATTTTATTGGCTTTATTATAAGTAAAATAGTAAAAAATACATTTTTGTTAATGCTATGTACTAAACAGAAAACTAGTAAAAGTATTAATTAATTGTTTTATATTTCTCTGACGAAGATATTGTTTTTAATAGTTCAGGAGAATACTTTAAATAAGCGTAAAACTCTAGACATGACTTATTTATATTAACCTTAGTTATTACAATAGCTTTTAGAACATTCACTTGTAACTGAGTTTTTCAGCTATCCATATTTTATTCATTAAAGAGAATATTCTCCCAACTGGAGCATTGGTTCCAGGTAGACACCATATTTATTCAATAAGTATGCAAAAGTTTTTGTGATTTATATTATTATTTTTAAAGTGATTAAACAATTCAACCCATCGGTTTTCTACTGGTAGATTAGCATTATTCCATTCTAAAAATTTTTGTTCGGTTATATAATTCGTAATAAGAGAAAACTCATTAAATATTTCCGAATCTTTATCGCGTTCTATAAATCCTTTGTTAATCAATAGGTCGATTACCGGTTCAATGTCGTTCCATTCTGGTATTTTCGTCAAACAAACCCAATCGAAAATGTTCAAATCTTGATAATGAGATGTCCATTGTTCTACGTAATCAAGACAAGTTTGATAAAAATCAGAAGCAATTTTTCTTGCATATTCTCAGTCAGCTTCGCCTTTTTCTTGTAACTCAGCCACTAAATTTTTAACAGCGTGTGGAAGAAATTGAGTCTTTTGTTTTAAAATTAAATTTTCTTTCAATTAATGTATTTGTTTTGCAACTTCAGGAGCGGAAATATTCTCTGCCTCAATTTTAAGAATCATCATCACTTTGTTTTCGACCTTACTTAAGGTCAGTTTGACGCAGCTCTAACTTCTTTTCTATTCTGTGCTAATCTAAAAAGCTCTGCATACCCTTCACAACCTAAATTTCTAATAATTTGACTAATATAGCTTGGTCTAGGTCTTCCTATATCCTATCTTTTTCCTATCCACCTGGCTCTACATAGATATTAGCAACCTGATGGTTGTTAAAGAACTCTAACATGTTTACATGATTATCATTTATAAGGAAATGAACTATAACCTAGTTATCCGCTTCAAAAAGGAAAAGTGTTAAATTATATGTTTATGGTAAGGCTTAAGCAACGAATCGCTGCCAAAATGCCAGACCGCTAACTAATTGTGAGTTATGTCATGGTGACATTTAGTTAACTGATTTTTATTTACTTATTCTTTTTGTTTTGTTTTCGAACTTACTTATTAAAGTAGCTTTGACACAGCTCTAAATTCTTTTCTATTCTGAGCTAGTCTAAAAAGGTCTACATACCCTTCACAACCTAAATCTCTAATAATTTGACTAATATAGCTTTGTCTAGGCCTTCCTACTCTATTTTTATTTGGTAGTCTATAATCTAAGACTTTACTAAATAGTCCCTCATGTCTTAACTGGTGCCCTATCATTCTTTCTCTCCTGACCTTCAATTGTTTCCACATACAGGGTTCCTCACCTATCCTTCTATAAACTTCCTCGTTTGTTACTCTATCTGTCCAACTAATCTTACATTCTCCTATAACACCAAGTTTCAAAAGCTTCTATCTTTTTCTTATCTACTTCTTTAATTGTCCAAGTCTCACTACCGTATAGTAGAACGCTCCATACGTACGACTTTAAGAAATTTTTTTATTATCTAAACTAATACTATTAGCTATTAGTAAGTTTTTCTTTTTTAAAAACATTTTTTTAGCTTGAGCTATTCTGGCTACTATATCCCTTCTGCTACGTCCATCCTTTGTAATTATACTACCTAAATAGCAAAATTCATCTACCTCCTCTAACTCGGTATTACCTATTTTTAATTTTGGTTTAGAACTAGGCTGTAACTCACTTGTCATTATCTTTGTCTTTACTGAGTTAATTTTCATACTATAGTTACTCTGTAGTATCTCCTCTAAAATATTTAAAAACTCTCCTAACTCTTTTCTAGACTCTGCTATAATGGCTATATCATCTGCAAAACGTAACATGTCTATTTTCTGTCCCTGTACACTAACACCTATCTCTTTTCTCTCTCTAGCTAAGTTTAAAGCTTCCTCAATATAAACATTAAAAATCAAGGGAGACAGTATACAACCCTGTCTAACACCATTTCTAATCTTAGCTTCCTTTTCTATTTCATCAAATTTAATTACTACGCTTTGGTTTTTATATAGACTGTAAATAATTTTTTATCCCTATGAGAGATTCCTATTTTTCGCAAAATCCTGAACATAACAATCCAATTAACCCTATCAAATGCTTTTTCTAAATCTACAAATGCCAAATGAGTCTTTTTATTTTTGTAACCTTTTTTCGATAATTATCCTAATCAATAGTATCGGTTCTCTAGTCCCTCTGTCTTTACGAAAACCATATTGGTCTTCGCCTAAATAATTCTCAGTCAAAGCTTCTACTCTATTTTTAATTATCATTGTTAGTATTTTGGAAGCATGAGAAGTTAAACTAACCGTTCTAAAATTCTCACACCTATCAGCTCCTGACTTTTTTGGGATTGGGATAATAATATTTTTTTCGAAATCTATTGGAACCTCACCTGTGTCATATATTACTTTTACTAGTTCATATAATCTGTCTAAAGTTTTCTGACTTGCATATTTTATTAGTTCTGTGGGAATATCGTCTATCTCTGGCGCTTTATTTAGTTTAAGATTCCGGACAGCTCTATCAAATTCCTCTCTTAATATTGAGAACCCTATTTCTACATCCTCTTCTTGGTCGTTCTCTAACTCATCCATATCGTCTCCCTTATATAAATCTTCTAAATATCTTTTCCATCTGTCTGCTACCTCAACTTTATTTATTAGAAGCTCATTATTCTCATCTCTAATACCATTATATTTTTTCCTATCTTCCGCAAAAAACTTTTTAACTGCCCTGTAAGCCCTGTCTGTCTTACCTACTCTCAAATCATCTTGTATTCCCTTACAATTCTCCTCCATCCATTTATTTCTAGCTTTTCTACACTCATGTACTATCTTATTTCTAACTGTATTATATTTTCGCTTACTTTCACTATCCACTTCCCTGAAAGGTTTAAGCTTTCTTCTATTCTCTATTAAATCTAATATCTCCTTTGTTACCCAGAGTTTTCTCGCTTCCATTTTTTTCTTACCTATAGTCTGTGTTGCTGTATCATGTACTGTCAGTTTTATTTCTTTCCATCTATTTTCTACGTTCCCTCCTACAGCTATCTCTTTGCTCTTATTATCTAATACTTGTTTATATTCCTCTTTTACCCTACTATCATTAAGCTTACCTAGATCCCATCTCTCTCTTTTAACCTTTCTCAATTTTTTGAATTTTAGTTTACACTTCATTTTAACTAAGTTATGATCGCTATCTATGTCAGCCCCTGGATAACTATGACAGTTTTTAACTTGGTTTCTAAATCTTTGTTTAACTAAAATATAATCTATTTGGTATCTAGCCCTATCACCCAGCGTTTTCCAGGTATATCTTCTCCTAACATGTTGTTCGAATAGGGTGTTTACAGTTACTAATCTATGTTCCTGGGAAAACTCAACTAACCTTTCTCCTCTATCATTTCGTCTGCCATACCCAAATTTTCCTACCATTTTTCCCTCACTACCTTCTCCCACTGACGCATTAAAATCGTCCATAACTATTAAATTCTCATCTCCTTTTACTTTTCTCACTATACTATTTATATCCTCGTATACCTTTTCTACTTCCTCATCCTCATACTGAGTTGTTGACATATAAACCTGTACTAAAACAGTGTCTGTGGGTTTTGTACTCAATCTAACCATAATTATTCTATCACTAAATTGTAAGTACTCTTTAACTTTATGCCCTAATCTTTGACCTAACACTATTCCTACTCCTGCCTGTCCATTAGTTGAAGAAGTTGTAATTATTCTATAATTATCTTTTCAAAAGTCATTACTATCTGGCCATCTCACCTCACTAATACCTAAAATGTCCAGCTTTCCCTTTCTCATTTTGACTAATAAATTCGTTTACTTATCTACTCTAAGTAATGATCTTACATTCCAAGTCCCTATCACTAAATTGAACTGTTGTTTTATATTCTTACGATGACGAGCCCCAAGTACCCCCTCCAGGAGATCCGAATGAGGGAGTATTTTAGCTCCGGACAAGAATTTTACTTGTGAGCTCTCCATCATATATATTTCGTGTTTTAGGTCACGCACACCTGGGAAATATTGTGGTAGGTTCCCATATCTTTCCACAACGTAGTTTTTAAAGATTTTAGAAAAAAGCCGTATTCGTCACGGTCAACCCCTAACAAGCTTGTAAATTATTGAAGATCGCCCGAGACCAACCGACCCTCCTCCAATATCTTTTAGTCAGCAAGGCTGCTGCCCCTAGCTGCGCCTTTTATTCGCCTTTTACGATAAGCAGGCTTACTATAGTAGTATTCTTTATCCCCTACTATAGGGATCCCCCTACTATAGGGATTTTAAGAATAGCCTGATTAAATGTAGCTGCTTGTGCATGGATAAAAAAAGAAATAGTTCAGACGTTGGGTCTTTAAAAAACGTTTGCAAAATATTGGGACACTTATTAACACTCAAAAAATAACCCTCAAAAGGTTTACACGTTTTTAGAACCCGTTCCAGTGCAGACATAAGCACAAGCCATCTTGTTTTACTATATCCTAATAACTTTTTATATTCAGTACCTACATCATCACAAAACCCTTTTAAACTTTGCACCCTAATGGTGTAAATATATTCTTACAATAATACATTCGACATTAAATGGCAGGCAATCTGCTGCAGTTTTAATAGCATTGTGAAGTATATGCGCACCACATCCAATGCTGATCAACTTACGATTAAGAATCGCATTTATTTTACTAAAAACATTATTTACACCACGTCTTTGAGAACCACCGAAGTTACAGTTTGTGTTGTCCCCACAAAAAGCTACTAATTTCTCAGATATCTTATATTCCTGTAAAACATTTACTAAATATTGCACAATGATTTCCTATGTATACCGCTGTATACCGCTAAAAGTAGCAGATCAAAATAGGAAATATTTTGATAGATCCGTGATTTTGATGCGTCAGTCAAAATGGAAATACACTTAACTTCAGTTAAATCCACTTTTAAATCTTCAGTTGATGTGTGCATAAAAATGTTAGTGATAATTGCTTCCGTTTTTGTACGGGCGCATCGGAATTTCAGTTCAAAACATAACTGAATCAATTTAGATGTACAATCATTTGAGCGGAAGCTGTAATTCTCTGCAAAGGTGTGATAAGTTCATAAACCTTCTGCTGCGGCAACTCCTATATCTTTCGTGGTTGGCTGATTGCTATTCGTAAAAAAGTTTAATACCGTTGAACTTGACGCTGCCGCACGGTTCGAATTTTTATGATTTTCGATCTCAAATGTTGTTCAATATCACTGGCGCCACCATGAGACACATTAAATTCTGTTCTGCATTTTTCACATTTTACAACTGATGGTGTATTTCGTTGTTTTATAAATGGATATTTTGTTTGTAGATTAATATTGAATGTACATTTGCGTTTGGGCATTTTAAATAGAATCTGCAACCTACTTTACAATATACAATTCACACCCGCTAACACAACCACCTAACACGAGTTACTAAATACAACTACTGCATAAAATACCCTGAA
The DNA here is from genome assembly GCA_036346225.1 of Platerodrilus igneus. NCBI lineage: Eukaryota > Metazoa > Arthropoda > Insecta > Coleoptera > Lycidae > Platerodrilus > Platerodrilus igneus. The sequence goes on from JARFIW010001028.1 coordinate 466,587, forward strand.
CTGCTGTTTGATCACCCTCTAGTCAGTACTCGTTACAAGTTTTAACTTGTAGGCATTGACAATGCCGCATTGTATGTAAAAAACCATAATAGTACTGATGGTTTCTCTATTGAAAACGGAAGTATTCATTTATTTACGGCTAGGATCTTTAAAACGAGACATTTTTGCATCGGGATATCATATTAAAAAAGAGGACTGTCTTGTTGAAAATGGGACGTATGGTCAGTATACACATACCTGAGACCCAAAATTACATACAAATTCATGATGCCAGCGGCTATTGTGGTTCCTTCCCTCGCATTGATCTCTCAGGAAGCTTTTGGAAGAATAAAATTGCTTGAGTTTATTAATGATACTTAATCCCCTTTTCAACGAACTTCGTTCGTTTATGAAATCGATTTGTCGTCCGTCTGTCTGTCCGTCCGAGGCCTTTCTAATGGTCGGACATCAATGTGTGATACATCAATCGATTCAGCTCGGTGTCCAGAGCCTAAGTTTTGATGTCAGTTAAAATCGGGCCACGGGGACGCTGTGCCCCCGCGATATTCCGTCGGGAAAATTAAAATTTCAAATAGGTCCAAAATTAATGTGCGATACATATTTGGACTCCCTAACATAGCTGAGTCGAAATATGGTACCCCCACAAAATCTGACCACGGATACCCGACCCCCGGGAATTAATTTTATCAAAAATTTCAAATAGGTCCAAAATTAATGTGCGATACATATTTAGAATCCTCTGAAAAACTGAATCGAAATATGATGCCCCTTATTTACACACACACACACAACACACATACATACATACATACATACATACATACACACACACATATATAGCTTTTAAAATATTTATTGAATAAAATAAAATATATTAAAATGTCTCTTTTGTTGTTTATAAATTTTTGTATTTTATCTGAATACTTATAATTATTACAACATAATAATTTTAATTTCTTTAAATTGTTTTAAAGTAAGTCTACATTTGGAAGTTCGTTGCGACAATGCCTTGCATTTTCAACTTGTTTATAATGACATGGCAGTTACCAAAAATTAACACACTTGCTATGGTTACTATACACAATTAAGCATATCGTCGGCTTAAGACTACAAAGCAGCTAACTCCAAAATGTCACTTTTTACAGTAGAAAGAAAAACTTAATAACTTTTTATCATCCCCATATACATAAATTTCTAATTTCCTGTTTTGGGAATGAAACAACATATTCAATAAATAAATAAATTTGCATACCAAAATCAATTACTTTTATTTAAGAGTACGAATTAGGATTTAGCCATTTCGCAAAATACTTCATTCTAATAATCTGTGGGAGTTAGCTGGTAATCAGAAGAAACGAAAAACTTAATAAAATGAATTAATTTGTAAAATTAATAATAATTAACCAGTGGTTAAAAACAAAATAAAGTCGAGCTTGAAAGGGAATACACATTGTGCTTATGTTTTAGTTTAATCCTCGTGGGGAAGGTTACCGTAAAAATCATGATAATCAGATGGAAGTGTCTTCATTAATTCTTGCATATCTATAAATTTACGTTTTGTTATTTTTCTACGTTGATTGAGTAATTGAGACAAATCAACAAAAATCTGAGGGATCACTTTATTATTTTTTCCTTGGGGTAGGAGGGTCCACTCATCTGTAAATTTTAATTTATAATGTATTTGTCTTAATGAATTATATTGTATTGCTCTCAGATCTGTCACCTGAAACCATTAACAACACTATAATTATGTATGATTATTTGCTATTACTAAATACCTTGGAGTCTCCTTTCTTCTTTCTCGGTCTTATTGAAGTGTAGTATTGAACTGTATTAAATGATTTTAAACACTCATGTGTAAGGTTTATTTGGTTTAGGCACGAGAAACGACAGGGGAAATAGGCTCGTAGAATTTTGTGACAAGAACAATTTAATTATCACAAACACATTATTTCAACATCATGCTAGAAGACGATATACGTGGAAGATGCCAGGAGATATAGGAAGATATCAAATAGATTACATTCTTGTTAGACAACGGTTTAGGAACCAAGTAAAAGACTGTAGAAGCTACGCAGAAGCAGATATAGATACTGACCACAACATCGTAATTATGAAGGCCGCACTTAAATTTAAGAATATGAAAAAAAGGAGCGGAAAAAGGTACTTGGACTTAGAGAAACTAAAAGATAAAGATATTCAAGAAAGATTCGAAAAAAAGTCAAATGAATTGCTCAAAGATATCGGGAAAATATCTGATACTAAGGAAGTAGAAACACAATGGAATAACATTAAATCTAGCCTAGACATGGCGGCCAGAGATATTCTGGGCTATACACAAAAGGAAAATAAGAAACCATGGATAACAAAGGATATCCTGAATTTAATAGAAGAAAGACGAAAATACAAAAATAAATCAGACGAAACTGGAAAACAGAGATACAAAGCCATAAAATCGAAAATGCAGGAAAGCTAAAGAACAGTGGATTGATGAAAAGTGCAAAGAGGTACAAACGAAGATGGAAATAGGAAAGACAGACGAAGCATACAAATTAATTAGAATGAATTTTAGGGATATAAAACCTTACAGCAAAAATATAAGGTACGCACAAGGAAACGTCATTATAGAAAACGTAGAGAAAGTGGGTAGATGGCAAGAATATATAGGGAATTTATATGAAGGAGAGGAACTAACTGCATTAGAACAGGAATCAGACATTGAAAATGAGGACTTGGGATATCCTATACTTAGAGATGAGTTTGAATTAGCATTAAAGAGTCTGAAAAATGGTAAGGCGCCGGGTACAGATAAGGTGCAAGCAGAAACTCTAAAAGCCGCTGGATAACCAGTAACAGAACGTCTCTTCCAACTTGTAAGCTATATGTATGAGACAGGCGAGATACCCAAAGATTTCAAACGTAGCATCATAGTTACTATACCAAAAAAGAAAGGCGCGGATAGATGTGAAAATTTTCGAACAATAAGTTTGACAGCACACGTGTCAAAAATATTAACTAGAATTGTGCAAAGACGAATGGAAAAACGGGCGGAAGAAATACTAGGAGAAGATGGTTGATACAAGTTGATACAGGTGTAGTTGATGTGCTTAGTTTGCTCTGTGAATTTTGCTTTTTATTGAGTGTTATAGTGAGTTTTAAAATATGAATTTTTGCCTAGTAGTGTAATTAATGTTTGTGAACAATACTGTGATATTTAATTATCAGTACTCTAACTTAATTGGTAAATTTACTACTATTTACTTCACTGCATTATTGTTATATAATTAAAAGGTTTACAAATCAACATTTGGTTCATGTTATCAGACATATGTTTGATAAGTATTATAATTAAATATCATTCTGCAATATACAAATATTATATTATATTATAAAAAATTTGCAAACATATTTTTGGAAAAAATTTTAATAATAAGGGTATAATATGTATGTCTGTTGGGAAAAAAATAAATTATAACATAAAATGGACTGCTCCAAATGCTTACGTTCATTTCAACCGTCTAAAGAGACAAAAATCCGTGTTTTCGTGCGACATGTGTAGAAATTTATATTGTAATGAATGTTCTGGGCTTAGTGCAACAGAAATAAGATGTATGGCATTAAATGGCAGAATACTAAAGTTCAATTGTAAACAATGTCGAAATTACTATCTGGTGAAATTGCTGCAAAAAAGTATTAAAGACAAAGAAGATACCATAGTTGATAAAAATAATATCATCAGTATGCTCAAAGACAAGATAAAAGAAATGGAAAAAGCTCTAAGCAAACATATGCAAATATCTTGAGTAAAAAAACTGAAGAGTCTCAAGCTAATTCTTATAAAGTGGACAATGTTCCAGTGGTTATAATTAAGCCGACCAGCATACAGAGCTCACTTAAAACTAAAGAAGAGATACAAAAAAAAAGTAGATCCAAATGCTATAAATGTGTCTATCTATTCGGTAAAAGAAATTAATAATGGAGGAGTTTTAATAAAATGTAGCTCTGAAGATGAAGCAAATAAGCTTAAGAGAGAGGTGGAATCTAAAAACTTTTCAGTTAAATATGATGTTCGACTGTCTCAACTAAAAAGGCCTCGTGTAAAAATAATTGTTAATAATAGCGAAAATTTAACTCGAGAAGAGTATATGAATTGTATAAGAAATCAAAATGAGTTCATAACCCCTGATGATAATCTTAACATAACTTATATTAAATCTATCAATAACAAAAAGCACATCATATTTGCCGAGTGCTCAGGTGAACTATTTAGTAAATTTATGGCCGTAAAAAAAGTTTACATACAGTGGGAACGTTGCGCAATCTTTGAAGACATGTCTGTTCTCAGATGCATGAACTGCTGTGATTATGGTCATAAGGTAGCCAACTGTAAGAACAAACTAACGTGTATTTACTGTGGTGAATGTCATAAACTCAACGAATGTCCTAAGGATTTTAAAAAATGCTGCAACTGTGTAAGTGCAGTATCCAAGTATAATTTAAAATACGATATTCATCATGAAGCAAATAGCAGTGAGTGCCCTACATACAAATACCATATTATGAAAATGAGAAGTAGAATTAATTATTCCTGTAAGTAATCCTGTAAGTAATATGTATATATAAAGTTTATGTTCACTTTTATATTACTATCTTTTTTTGTATTGGTTAATTATACTGTCAGAATAGAGTAGTCATCCAATTAATTTTATTTTAGTACACTTAAAACTTCTTATTAATAATTATAAAATTTCATGGCTAATTTAGAGTTATCAATATTAGATGAAATAGACAGGAATATTACAGTCTGATATTTCAATTTCTATGCAGGTGGATGACATTGATGATTTTAAAAATAAGATGTTAACCTTAGAACCTATGTTTCAAATACTTCATCTTAACATTAGGGGAGTTTACTGTCATTTTGATGAGCTCTTAGTTTTTAGAATCCTGTAACTTGAAGTCGGTAGACATTATTGTGCTTGGTGAAACCAGAGAAAATTTCAGTCTGGAACAAATTGCAATACCTGGGTTTAGTACAATATACAATAACAGCACCATAAACAAAAATGATGGACTAGTATTATTGATTAATAGAAAAATTGTCTGTGAAATAACGCATACAGTTCTGCCGCTCTCTATGATAACTATATCCAGAGTACTATTTGAATGTGGCAAGGTATCATGCAACATTATGGCATGTTATAGGTCACCCTCAACTTCTTATAATGATTTTTTGATTGATTTAGAAAATTACTTAACAAATGCTTCTGACAAAAATGTAAATATCCTTATAGGGGATTTTAATATAGATATTGGCGGTATATCAGATTTATCTAATAGTTATATATCAATATTAATGTCTATGGGTTACAAATCCTATATAAACACATGTACTAGAGTAACTAACACATCAAGCAGCTGTATTGATCATATCTTTGTAAAGACTAATATTAACAAAAACCAATTTAAAATAAATTCGTCAGTAATAAATCATAATATAACTGATCACTATCCTGTATATTTGCAAATTATGAATGAAAATCCTGTTTCACCTAAATTGATCACTGAAGTAAAACATGAAATAGATATTGCTAGTTTTTCTCGTCAAATATGTCAAGTAAATTGGAAAGCTGTTTTGAAAGCAACTCCCCATGTGATGCATGGTCAGCTTTTACCAACATTTTCAACAATGTATATAAAAGTAGTCAAATCACTGAGATTAAAAAGGTAAAATATAAAAGTTAAAGCCCTGGATATCCTATGCAATTATCGTTTCAATAAAAGAAGGATCAAATGAAGAAGCAGGTCCTAGCTCATAAAAATAATGCCAGGCTTTTAGAAAATTATAAAGTTTATAGAAATCAACTTAATAAAGTTATTAAGGAAGCAAAAAGATTATATTATGTTAGTCAAATTAATAATAGTGCTGGAGATATGAAGAAATTATATAAAATTATACAAGATGTAACCAGTCCTGCAGCTATGACAAGGTCAACTATTTCTATTACGGATGAGGATGGAATTCATTTTACATCTGATCATGATGCTGCGAATTTTTGCAATAATTATTTTACCAATATCGGTACTGATATGGCATCCAGAATATCTGAACCGCTAAGTGATATAAAAAATGTATATCCTAGCGTTAAAGACTCAATGTTTCTTTTCCCAGTAAAAAAAAATGAACTTATTGGTCACATTGTCGTTAAAAAATGACGCTGCACCTGGCCATGATGGTATTCGGGTACAATTGATAAAAATGTATCATGAATACTTAATTGATCCTCTGTTGCATATAATTAATCTAATACTTTTACATGGTGAGGTACCCAATGATTTTAAACTGGCTATAGTAGTCCCTGTATTTAAATCTGGAAAGATTACTAACATTAGCAACTATAGGCCCACCAGTTTAACTACTGTTTTCTCAAAAATCTTTGAAAAATGTTTAGTTAAGAGGTTATTTGACTATCTTGAAAGGTTAAATATATTAAGCTCTCGACAATTTGGTTTTAAACCAGGTTTAAGCGTTAATGATGCCGTCTTTGAATTAGTAAGTATAGTAAAGGATAAGCTAGAACATCAAAATAAATGTATTGGCATATTTCTAGATCTGGCAAAAGCCTTCGACACAGTACCTCACCATGGGTTATTAAATGCTCACAGCCAGTATGGAGTGAGAGGAGTTGCCTTGAAGGTGTTTGAAAGTTATCTTACTAATAGAATACAGAAAGTTCGAATTGGAAATGAATACAGTGTCGGAAAACATGTTCAAATTGGTGTTCCGCAAGGAACTGTTCTTGGCCCGCTTTTGTTTATAGTTTACATTAATTCTATGATTGTTTCGGCAAACATACACGGCGATATAATCTCATATGCGGACGATACTGCTCTTATTTTTAGTGATCCCACATGGATTGGTGTTAAACATAGAGCTGAGGCTGGGATGGAGAAAATAAAAAATTGGCTAGATCATAACAAATTGTCGCTAAATATAGAGAAAACAAAATATATTGCGTTTTCACTTACTGAAGCTAGTAGACCTGATTACTCGACTATAAATCTCCTAAATTCTAATAAAACAATAAATGAAGTACAAACTATCAAATATCTTGGTATATTAGTGGATAACCACCTTAAATGGACATCCCACATTAATAATCTGGTAACTAAAATTAGACATTTTATCTATAAGTTTTATGAACTTAAAAGGATACTAAGTATTAAATTACTAATTCTTGTTTATAAAGCCCTAGTTGAATCACTATTACAATTCGGAATCATAATATGGGGAGCTTCGTATAAGAATGCATTGCATCCTCTAAATATTATACAGAACTACATCCTTAAAATAATATTCTGTAAACCTAGATTATATCCAACATATATGCTATATTCTAAAGATATACTAAATATTAGAATGCTTTATTTTTATAATGCCTGTAAGTTTATTTTTAGAAATAAGAAATTGAGGAATCTGATTGCCCATAAATATGTTACCAGGATAGTTAAAAATGCATGTATCTCTGTTCAATTTTTTCAAAAGCAAGCAAATAGATTATTCATTATAAGTTTGGGCGTAAAATCTATAATATGTTACCTAATAGCATTAGGAGCTTAACAAATGATAAGCAATTTTCCGTAAAATGTAAAGAGTTTATATATGCTAATTATTTAAGGTGTTTAGATGCTTTATGATTAAAATATTAAAAACACCTGAGGTTTGTCAGTTATCTTTAAACGTACCTAGCCATTAAACCTTTCTCTGTGTTTTCTGAGTTCTATTGACTTCAATTTGCAGGTGCCTTTAGAATAAACTAGCACTATATTTTTATTTTTTTATTTTTATATACTAATTATTATAGTTCGTCTTGGCCTTAATGGTTTTAATAAATATGGCTGCGTTTTCTTAAATAATATGTTGATATTTTGATTCTGCATTAGTTTTAATTGTAAAACTGTTGCACATACAGACCCATTTGGGTCTAGGTGCAAATTTATAAATCAATGTTACATTTATACTGTAGATTGGTTGTAATTATGTTTTAATTGAACACTGTATCTATACGAAATAAATTTGAATTTGAAATTTGAATATAAGAAAAAAAAAAAAAAAAAGACCAATTTGGGTTTAGGCGGAACAGGGGAACACGGGAGGCTATTTTAGCTCTGAAAGTGATAATGGAGAAAACAATAGAAAAAGGGGAAAGCGTGTATATAGGGTTTGTAGATTTGGAAAAAGCTTTCGACAATGTAAAATGGAAAAAAATGTTTGAAATACTCAAAAAGATTGGAATGAGTTATAGGGATAGACGAATAGTACATAGCTTATACAAAGAGCAAACAGCAGTAATAGAATTAGATCAGGAACGTAGAGAAGTAAACATTAGGAAAGGGGTGAGACAGGGATGTGCCCTATCCCCATTGATTTTTAACTTGTACGTAGAAGAGGCAATGACTACTGTCAAATGCAGGAAGACATTTGGAATTACTATGCAAGGACAAAAAATCGATATGCTTAGATTTGCAGATGATATAGCAGTATTAGCGTCTAGCAAAGAAGAGTTAGAATCTGCTCTTAATGAAATGGAAACGGTTCTGACAGAGAGATACGGTATGAAAATTAACAAAACTAAAACTAAAGTTCTAGTATGCAATGGTGGAGAAAATAAATCAAAAACAAGAATACAAGTATGTAACACGAACTTACAAGAGGTTAAGGATTTCTGCTACCTAGGAAGCCAAATAACGCAAGATGGGAAAAGCACAAAGATATAAAACAAAGATTAGCACAAGGTCGTGCTACATTTAACAAGAAAAAGCAAACTACTGTGCTCAAAGACCACAAACATAGAAACAAGGAAAAGATTGCTTAAAACATATGTGTGGAGCACAGCACTGTACGGATGTGAAGCCTGGACAGTAGGAGAAGCGGACAAGAAAAAGGTAGAAGCCTTTGAAATGTGGTGCTACAGACGTATGATGAAGATATCATGGACAGACAAAGTTAAGAACGAAGAGGTACTAAAAATGGTAGGGGAAGAAAGAAATATGTGGAAAACGGTAAAAAATAGGAGAGATAGGATGATAGGCCACAAACTACGGCATGAGGGAATAGTGCGGAATATATTAGAAGCAGAGATCGGAAAAAAGAGAAGAAGAGGCAGACCTAGGTTAGACTACTGCACACAGATAGTAAAAGATGTAGGCTGTAGGGGTTTCAGGGTAATGTGTAGCCTAGCTCAGAATAGAAATCGATGGAGGAATGCATCCAACCAATCCCAAGATGGATAAACTAATGACAAAATAGTAACTGTACTTAAATATGGTGATTATTATAAGCAAGTACAAGTATTGGTTGGGCAATATTCTCGAATAATGTTAATTGTGTGTAAGGATTTACTGGAAAACTATTAATTCGGCAAATCTGTAAGTGCTGGGGGATCTTGACAGCCACAGGCTGCTTAACCCCGTTACTGAATTTCGGTGAAATAGGGCATAAAATTAGAAAACAATAGAAGGGGAACCGAATTGTATATAGGCTGTGTGAGAATTTCAGGGAGCTGTGTAGGCTAGTTCAGAATATAAATAAATGCAGGTACTTGACCAACCAGTTTTAAGACAGAAAACCTAAAGACAAAAAAATAAGTGCAAATAAATCTTATGATTATTATAAACAACTACAGTTGTTGGTTGTGAAATACCTGCAACTAATTTTGACTGTGCGAAAAGACATATTGGAAAAATATTAAATCGGTAAATGTTCAAGTGCAGGAAGAACTTGGCAGTCATAGGCTGTTTTCTCCCTTTCATAACCACTGAATGTCGGAGAATTAGGGTATATAATTGTAGAACAATAGATGGGAACTGAACTGCATCTAACAAGAAAGAACAGTGCCTATGATGAAAGACAACAAACATAGAAACAAGAAGAAAATTGTTGAAAGCATAAGTGTGCACAGCAAAGTATACATATGAAATACAAGTAGTAGGAAAAGCAGACAGATAAACAGTAGCAGCTTTTAGAATGCTGTGCTTCAGATGTATGAGGATGATAGGATTGACAGACAAAGTTAATAACAAATAGGTTATAGAAATAGTAGGGGAACAAGGATATATGTGGAAAAAAGTAGGAGAAATAGAAGGGCAGAATATGTTCTAAAGCATTTTGGGGAATAGTATGGGATTTATTACAAGCAGAGATAGGAAAAAAGAGGTAGATGTAGACCTAGATCAGATAGTGATAGATGCAGACTGCAAATTTCAGGGAAATGTGTAGGTTACTTCAGAATAGGAAACAATGGGGGTATGCGTCTAACCAGTGCCAGGACCGAACACCTAATGATGATGATCTTGAAAACAGATGGTCAAAAAAGTTACGGGTTCGTATCCCGACATGGTTTGCTTGAAAAATGTTAGGCAAGCATTTTTCAGAAAAATACACCCTCGTTCGGACGAGAGGTAAAATGGAGGTCCCGTGTGTGAATGTTGTCATGCATGTTAAAGATTTCTCCTTGCCTGGAACAGTAAGGGTTCGGCAAAATTCCAAATTTTCCAGGTAAAAAAACTCGCTTCCTGACTAATGTAGTAACTTCGGGTGGAGCATTAGAAAATCACATGTAGGTCAAAAAGTTAGAATTTTTCAATTTTCATCATTACGTTAGTCTAACGTAATGTCGGTAATTGAATTAAAATAATTGAAAAATGAAATTCAATTACTTTTTTGTAATTGAATTACTTTAATTCAATTAGTTTTGTGGAAGAGTAATTTGTAATTTCAATTACTAAGATAATGTAATTGTATTTGGTAATTGATTTTCAAAAATATTAAGTAATTGAACTACAAATGAGTAATTCAAATTATACATTTATAATTCAATTACTTAAAATGTAATTCAATTACTTTGAAACTTTAAATAATCCAAGGTATTAGACTACACTTTGTCATTTGTTTTTGTTGTGTCGTTGTATGTTGCACGTATCATTGGTATCATATCTTATCGGCAAACATATACCATGCATTTCAAACAATACTTTGATGTTTACTACTTTTTGCCGGCTTTTAGTAGTTAAACTAACTGCTTTGCCTACTACATTACAGAGTATTGCGAATATTGCACAATAATTCTTTTTTTGGAAGTCTAGAAGTTTGCAGTGGCACGTGTCGCTGTGGTTTTATCAGTTAGCGTCGGGCGGTTATTAGTGAGGGTATGTTACAATTGTGTTTAAAGCAAATTGATTATGCACGAATTGTAATTGAGGTGTTTTATAAACTGGCAAATGAATCTAAATAATTTTTTTGAACTTTGTGTTCGAGTTTGTTAAGCAGAATATGCAGTATAAATATTACAACTAATATTGTTTGTACCATTTATATAAAGACTTCAGTTTTTTAACGCACCAAGTGCTAATTTCATTTTTTTTTCTAAACAATGGAACGTAAGACTGACTCTAATGGCGCTAGCAGAAGCGACATCAGTTACAAGAATATAAATACTGATAGTGTTAAATTTAATAATTCTATTGACACTAATGACATTTTGAATTAAATTTTGATGATGTCTCAGATTGGAAAGACCCAACGTATACACCTCAGAAAGATAAAAATAATAAAAAAATTCCAGATTATTTCCCTGTAAATTCAAATAACTATAGGAGTATATCCCAGTGTTCGCAGTCAAAATCGCAAATAAGTTTTAATAGTTCAATCAAGCTTGCGAGTGTCGGTATTTCTTCATCTACATCTGCCCCCTGCTCATCATCAACACCTGATACTTTAATGCAGTCTTCAAGAGGTATAAACTTGAACGAAGCAGAAGGTAAAGATCTAATATCAAAATCTGAAACCGAGAAATATCCTTATTTGGATGGGAAATTTTTTAAACTTATTTCGATCGATCAAAAAGAGAAAAAAGTTCAAGGACTATGTCAACTGTGTCTGCCGAAAGATGTTACAATAAAAGGATTTTTAGGCGTTCCGACCAATTTTTTAAAGCATTTGAGGAAAAGGCACGCAACGGCAATGGAGGAGTATAACACTTACAAGGAGGTAAAAAAAATTAATTTAAAAAGGTCAAAAAGGACACCTGATCGTTCTATAGAAGGTGCCGAAAAACTATTAAAGAAACAAAGGAGAATAACAGATGTATTTTTCAGACAAAGTACTCGTACATTGAATCAAAGTGTTTTTGACAAAAAGATAATAAATTTCATTGTAAGCACAATGTCACCCTTAAGCATTGTCGATAATACAGCTTTTATTGCGTTGTTTGACGGATTGGACGTAAATGTTATGCATAGAACTACTGCTGCAAAGAAAATAGGAGATTATTTTTTGGAAAGTCTGACTCTTTTGAAAAGTGATTTAGATCAAGCAGTATATGTGTGTACGACGGCAGATGTCTGGTCGACAAAGCATCGTAGATTTTTCGCGTCACAGCACATTGGATTAATGAACAGTTTGAAAGATGTTCAGCAACTTTAGCGTGTCGTCGATTTACGGGTAGGCACACAAATGATAAAATTGCTGAAATGTTGGAAGACATCCATTTGCAATTGAATCTTAGAAATAGCAAACTAGTGGCGACTGTATCAGACAACGGTTCAAATTCTTTCAAAGCTTTCGAAGAATTTGGACTTTCAATTGCTTCCGTTGTTAGTACTGATGATGACGTAGACGACAGCGACATTGACTTTCTGGAAATGGGCGATATGGCAAATAATATAATATTGCCCAAACACGTTAGGTGCGCAAGTCATACTTTGAATCTTATAGCTACTACTGATGTAAAAAATGCAATCCAGAAAAATACTACATTGAGAACGAGACATACCAACGCTCTTGCAAAATGTATTGTTTTGTGGAAAATGGCTGGCAAACCTAAAACGAGTGAAATAGTTAAACAAGTTTTAGGCCACACGTTGAGTTATCCAGGTGCAACACGATGGAATTCACTATATGATGCAATAGCTCAAATATTAAAAAAAAAAGAACGTTTAGCGGAGCTTTTTGAAAAACACGATTAAGAACCAAATGTTTAAGGACAGGGAGTTAGAATATTTGACGCAGTATTGCGCAATATTACAACCTCTTGCAAATGCCATAGATATTTTATAAGGAGATCAAAATGTCTATTTTGGCTACTTAATGCCATGTTTATGATCTCTTTATAAGAAGCTAAGTCGGATGGATTTAGCTACCACCAACAGTGCTTTCCCAATTTTAGTAGCATGCCGAGATGGTTTATTGAAACGATTTAGTACATATTTTAACTTTTCAAGCTCAGAAGCAAAAGAGGCAACTATTGCATCGTTTACGCTGCCTCAATTCAAGCTTAAGTGGAAAACTTGTTTTCAAACCTTCATCAAAGAGGACTTGTCAGAGACTATTACAAAGTTTATTTTTGAAAACGCGCAAGATATGAACTTGGAAAATGATTTAGAAGCCAAAATTAACCAGAAAGAATGTAAAAATTTTAATTTACATCCATTTTTTGAATTAGATGGTGATGGTGACTCCAACAATGACAGTCAGGTAGAAAAGAATGAGCTGGAAAATAAAAAAAAGAAAATTGAGTTGGAGATTCTTCAATATATTAATAACCCATTAATGCAAATTACCTCTTTAAATGGGTATCCTTTTATTAAAAAATTGTTTTTTAAATACAATATGTGCTTGCCGTCCTCTGCTCCAGTTGAGAGACTATTTTCATTTGCCGAAATTATAAATAACCCAAGAAGACATGACCTTTCGGACCAACATTTCGAGGAGTTGGTAATTTTGAAATCAAATTCAAATAGTGTTTTCGAATACCCGTTTTCCGTAACGGGATACAAATAGAACCACCTTGAGTGCAAAAAGCCGTAAACAAGGGGTTCCGAGATAGAGCGTGGACTGTAATTATTAAGGGGTGAGGGTGAGAACAGTTTATAGGAGTAGAATCATACAAAGACATAAAAAACACTTACTGAAAGTTCCTTTGGCACTTGAGAGGCACTAAACACTGTAACTAACGCTTTTGGCCAAGGGTTGAAGGAAAGGAGCGAGACAGGAAAGGAAGAGTCCAATGCCGGATTAGAAGAAGAGAGCGGATTTATTTTTATTAGTTGTGGCTATCACGAGACTTGACGACCGACTCGCCTTAACTAGCGCGAACTATTCGGACCCGCTCGCGCGGAGAGAGGGAATGCCCCGAACGGGGACAGATATGGCGCGTACAAATAGATATCAAATGTTTTAAGTTTTTCTCTAGTTGTTTTATTTTTAGGATAATAAAATCCGATTTTGTTACATATTTTTTATTTTAATCGCACATCTCATCCGTATTTTAAAACTACATAGTAGGCATCTATTAACCATATTTTAATTGCATGTGGATATAAATAATATTGCATTTTTTGACAACATATATATCTGCTTCTTAATTATCAATAAGTAATTCAATTGTTTTTGTTGTAATCGAATTACCAAAATGTAATTAAATTCCTTTGTTGTAATTCAATTACTAAAAAAGTAATTCAAATCCATTGATTGTAATTCGATTATAGTAATTGTATAAGTAATTGAATTCCTTTCCAGGGTAATTGGTAATTCAATTACATTTGATATAAGGTTGGTAATTGGTAATTGTAATTGAATTACTTTCAGAAGTAATTGCGGCAGCCCTGACGTTAGATACTAATAATACGAAAAAATTTTAAATCTGGCTCAAATTTATTGGATTGGTTAATTTGACATGGAATTATCCTTAAAGAACTTAACCCTGATACAATTAACAGTCTTTTTTTCGCATTAATTGTACACAATAGAAATTATGAAAATCAATGGTGGAAAAATTGGGAATTATTCTATTTAGTTGTACAAAAAAATATCGCAACTACTAGGAGTTACCTAGTATGTCATTAAAGCTGACATACTTAACCTTTTCTGGGTTATAAATTTTTACAAAATATATTTTGGAAGAGAGTAAATGACAATTTAAAAAAATTTTCAATCGATTTCAATAGGTTAATTTTGCACAATGCAAACATGCCATTTGTTTCTTTATAATTAATATAACTGTAAAACAAAATTCATTTATTCAAAACATACATGCATCAACGATTATATTCAAATAAAATTATTCACACTTTCATAAGCATACGACGATAAAAAAATTAAAGTGCCTTGACCTTCAATTGTTTCATTTTAGGTGCACGCTTCTTTGCCTGTCTTTTCTGTTCTTTTTCTTCCCATCGTCTTTGTTTATCTGGATCGGCTTCTAACATCACTCTTTCTTTTTCGACACGCTTACGTTCTTCGCGTCTAGCAGCAGCCGCTTCTGCACGTGCTACATGAGTCGATTTTAGGAAAGCTTCTTCTACGCGTTGTCTATTTTTATCAGCCTTTATTTTACCTAAAAAAGGAATGTTTATGTAGTTAACCAAGATAACCTACCTTCTTTGGATAAACGGAAACGTCGAACTCTGTCCATGGAATAAATAACCAGTGTCATTAAGGGTTTGATGTGTTCCATTGCTTCAATAAGTCCATGTTTTCTGACAGGTACATTAAAACCAAATAATAACACCTTTTGCACTTCTGGTAGTTTTAATGCTCCATTATCTTCAACTTGTTTAACACCACTGTATTGATCAGAAAAATGTATATAATCAACGTAATCTCCGAATTTATTAAGTACAGCAATAAGTTTCGAGTCTAATATAGCAGAAGGTACTTCAGCTATTTCACTCATAACATTGAACGAGTTGGAAATGTTATGTTTTTCACCAGGCCGTCGTTCAGGACAAAACATGTTTATATCGGCCATTTCTTTAGAAAAGTTTGCTGCGGTTTTCTTTGCCGCAATACAAAAGACAAATGAGTCCATGTCTTCCTTTGTCATTATGACTTTAACATGAATTTGGTCTAGAACAGGACGTATCATTCCTGCAATAACCGCCACCAAATCTTGCCGTTTAATTAACTTCAATTCGACAAGCATTCCTTCGCAACAAACACGTCCACTACACCATAATGTATATACACTATCACTTTCTTTAACAAGTGGGCCATTCTCTTTATTTTCGGCTGTTGAGTCATCACCAACAAGAACAAAGTTTTCCTCTAATAGGGTTATATGAGCGAGAAGCCATGCATTTACTATATTTGAATTTTTTATTCTTCCCATTACGAAATTGGTAAAATAAACCACAAGACCGGTTAATAATAACATCTCCAACCAATAACTATCCCAGTTATGTTGAAAATACAATGGAACTTGCGTTATAGAAATTTTAGGTTCTGTAACTGGCTTCTCGCTAGTTGCAGCTTCTGCATACCCTTCGAACTCTTCTGCATCGTGAAAATGTTCAAATTCCGACTCATCCTCAACCACGGCATCTTGTTCATCTTCTATGGACAGTTCGTCGTTGATATGACTAGATTCTGTTTCTGATAAATCTTCAATGGGTTCATCATCGCCATCGACCATCTCGAATTCAGCAAATTCATTATTGCTTAAATCTCCATAATTTGTGGCTTTTACACGACTAAAAATCAAAATTAAATTCACTAAAATCGTATAGAATTGCATGTCTTTGGCTTAAATTGGAGTGAATTATATAAATTACTGGAGATTTAGAAAATAAGTTACATTAAATGGATGTGTCTAATGTACGCCTCAAACGAAACCATAGAATAATAGCCGACCGGAAGATTAAATAAGACAGGCAAAGCACCATCTATACGTCTAGGAAGAAAAGTAAATTAAAGATGGCGGACATGGCGCTAATTTTAAATTTTATACATTTAAAAACTACCGCTTCAAATGAAATACAATCATAAAATTGATCAAGTCCAAATGCTGAGATTACTTATATAAGTATGTTCCGAACTTTAAAATCATTTAATGTTCAAAATATAGTAAAATAAGTACTATTATTAACGCTCGGTTAAGACACAGTGGACTGTATTTTTAAACATGAACAAACAAAAGGTAAAACAATCAACTTACCCAAGATCTGCAGCTCACTTTAAATAGGTGTTTAAAGGGTGAGATTTAGGATGGTCATTGAAAGAAGGCAAGGATCACCAATTTAGAAATTTTACAGTTTTCGAACCCACTCTCTAAGACGGGTGCAAGGGGTTATTTTGACGTACACACCGTAATGCCACAATTTACTAGAGAACCGAATCACACCGATGTTTGTTACTATCTGTCTTAATTTTGTTATTGTCAGAATTGGCATATGTTTCAATTTATCTATAAATTAAAAATAACTTGAATTGAATGCTATTCTGGCGATAATTTATCGGATTAATAAACTGTAATTTAAAAATAAAGGGAATTAGTTGCCGGCGTTAGCAACTATTAAGCATGGAACTTGACCATTGCATGAATAGTATTTCATTTGAACAAAAAGAAATTAAGTTTTGTAACGTTACTTAATTAATATTGAAGCGGGCTACTGCTACCGCGTTTCTTTAATTTAAAAACAAGTAATAACAATAGTCTCTATTACTCACTGTTCTCAAGTCTAATTAACAGTATATGCCTATTTATAGATGTTTTCAGGACACTTAACAATGAA
The DNA here is from genome assembly GCA_036346225.1 of Platerodrilus igneus. Taxonomy (NCBI): domain Eukaryota; kingdom Metazoa; phylum Arthropoda; class Insecta; order Coleoptera; family Lycidae; genus Platerodrilus; species Platerodrilus igneus. The sequence goes on from JARFIW010001028.1 coordinate 484,158, forward strand.
GCACTATTACACTAATGAATTTACAAGCACTAATATCTTCTTAAACTAACTTCTTTACCATAGGTCCATTAACAACACTAACACAACTATTATTCAATCCAAGCTCTATCTACTTATGTATACTACAAGCTGCATGTACAATAGACACGTTTAGCTCATATAACATTTATGTATGTATAAGAATTAGTGGACTGTAATCTTTTGAGGGTTAGAGTTAGAGGAAAATAAATGTAATTTATGTTTACGGTAAAAGTTGTAACAATTTTATTTTTGGTTGTTAAATCCATCCATAAAAGTGCAAAAATTATAAAACACTTTTATTAAAATAATAAGTAAAATACATTTAACAACTTTGGTATTACGCTAAAGCTGTATCTATATGTAGTATTCTATGTATAGTCAAGTTTCTGTGCCTTCGATAACGATTCGCAAGCGCGTTTTAGTTGAATGCCCCCTCCTGGGACACTACGCTCGTCCGAGCGAGATTGTTAGCCAGTCGGCCATGCGAGATTGTTGAGTCAAAATGTACGAAAGAACGCATGCCGCCAATCTGCGTATAAATTTTGAGCAGTCGAGACATCTTTAAATAGCGGTTGGTATCCTACGAACGCTATTTAATTTGTTTAATTGAGATATTTTATTTAGCGCAAAAAAACTACACTAAAATGCAACTTTGAAAACAACTAATCCAACCACTGATGTTAAAACCACTTTGTATTACAACCTGTAAAACGCAACTTAGATGATGGAAAAGTTGACTAATTTATAGAAGACCATTTTACTACAAAACGTAAAGATGTTATTCGGTAAGGCAGCGAGGTTTAACATATTGCAGCAGCTGACGGAAGTATGGTGATTACGTTTGATATTACAACACCTCTTCACAGCTACAAAACGCAGTTTTTGGTTCGTAGATAGCTTTAAGTAATTTTTCGTGTTTCAAATTAGAAACACGCTATTTTGTTTAGTGCATAAAAGCACGAATATTATAAAATTTCGATTATTTGTTGAACTAGAATTTTCCAGTGTTAAAATTATAATTCACAATTTTTAATGGTTTAAGAAACCATACACGTGGTTCATTTTGTACTGTTAGTAACAGCGACAGGTGTTATTGACGTCACTTGTTTGTCTGCAATATACTGCTGACACATTTGTTCTAGAAAACATATGCTTCGAACAGCGTTTGTCCAAGTTGAGTAAACAAGAATATTTTTGTGATCTGCTTTTTTATTAGAAATTGAAACTAACACAAATAATTTAGAAAAGGAAACTTGAGTAACAATGTTTTAAATTGTAACCCACTCAAACAGATCTGCACGGGTCGGACCTTTTTTTTGTGTAACAAGTTTACACTAAGCTGTAAAATGTTTGATTATCAACTATTTTGATAAACCTTAATTTAAAGCTCATGAACTCATTTAATTATTTATGAAATTTTGTTGCACTGAATTTTGTTTTAAAAGAGAATCTTTTGAGTAAATTATTGGTTCAAGATTAAAGTTTTTTATTTTGATCAAATATGGTCAAACCTAACAACAGGAAACTAATATCCATAAGAGTAGAATTTTGATGTCAACTTTATATAGAAAATATTTTTTAATATTTCTTTAGGTATGTTTGTGGGACACAAATCGTGTTCCACCCTTCTATTAAGCTAATTATTGCAATTTCTTACAGGAGCAGCGTCTTATTCAGTTAAGACGGGTTTTTGTCATCGAAGGCGATTTTTTTTCTTTGGGTTTCCACGTCCGCCCCTAGAAATATACCTCGCAATTATCATAAATAAGTCAGGACTTGGTGGCGCCTATTTGTTTTGGATTAAGTTCAACTTACAGTCAGAATTCGACTTACCCCCCCATTTCTCATAGCTCTACCCAAGGAATAGACCCCTAGTTATGTCGGAAGACTTCGTTACACTTGCTCATAACGTGAGGCCAGCTATATATAAGAAAAATTAGTTTCACTGGCTTCCAATAAACGTAGGGCAGGTGCCTCAAAAAACAATATTCGTTACAAAGTCACTCACCAAATCTGTAGCACTTGTTGTTCTAGCTAGAGCGTTGGATGCATCACTGGAACTGGTAGATCGGCATTGTCTGTGTATAACACTAACCCGTATCACATAAGGGGTTGGATAGGGTAAGAACAAGGAAAATAATAAGAGGATTTGAGAGAGTGCAACTAAGTTCGTTGTATCATCGCGCACGTCTCGTACAACAGTCTCTAGAGGCACGATATTATCGGGTCGCTTCGCGAGTATTCGTTTAAAACTGAGAGCGGCGCGAAAAATGTATATACACTCAAAGCTCAACTACATTCACTATACGCGATATAATTTATATTAGACATTCAAGTATAGACTAACTCTTACATTCATAAGCGGCCTTATATATACCCTGCATTAAAGATATGACTCATTATCTAGTACTTTCTAGAAGGATTCTCAAATCCTGAAGAATACGCTGTGCCCCGGGCGTTTGTATGTTTGACGGGTTGCCTAATAGTTGATCGCAACAATATTACCTTTTTCATGTGTAAAATAGGATGCTTAACACTGAGAAGACATGAATACAACTATAGTATTGTACATGAAACATGATGATCTTATTACATTTAGAAATCTATCACTAACAATAGAATATGCAATAGAGAAAATTATACAATGAATTAGATAATCAACACAAATTTCCAAGACATTGAGAACAATAAAATAACAGCAGATTCACAAAATTCTTACATCAAAAGTTAAAATAAAGCAGCATGCTCTTTGACAGCAATTTCCTATTTTGTTGTCAATATCGAATCTGCCCTGCTTAGTTGAATGCTTTATCTGTAAAACTTTGAGAATTTTACTTGAGCCATTTCAGTTGTTTATTACATGAGCTTATCTGCTTCGTATCGTAAGATTACAAGACTTTAAGTTTGTTCTAAATGCAAACTGAAATCACAAAAACTTTTACATGCTTAGTTAAAATGTCTAGTTTGCAATAATAAATACGTATGGACTATGTTTACTAAGCATATTTAAGTTAAAACTTACAACATATACTTAGGTAAACCATATTATTATAAAATAAAATCTAAGACGCATGTACGCCTTACAACCAAACTTACGGAAATTGTATAAAAGGAAATTATATATTTTAAATTAAATAACTAGTACTTAAATGTTAAACAACATTTTAATATTATTATAAATACAATTTAATAAATTTTATTGTTTTAATCAAGTTTGAGTCGGACTACTTAATGATATAAGCTCCCAGCACCACTCAAACAAACAGAAAAATAGAGAATAATTAATTAAGATTGTTAACATATATTCTATGATTAGTCCCGGGTATTGTGATTCCTCCGAATAAGTCAGTTTGATGTACGGTTGGAATATCTTCAGCCGAATTAGAAATGATTGCTTTATAGTGATCTGCATGTATCAACATCCCTGCCATTTCCAGCACAATGAACTACAGCTAAAGGCTCGCGAACTAATTGATCTTTTTTTGCACAAAAATTATATGATGTGATACTGAAGCCGAAATGATAATAAGAATCATTTGGATATCTGTTAAAGTTTATAAGTTTGTACTGTTAACATTTCTCAAATAAATTCGATTATCTCGAAAACTAAATGAGATATCGAAAAGTGTATAGCATATTTGTAATCAGCGTAAAAAACTGAACAAGGTACATAAATATCATTTATTCTATCATTATGGGAATATGCCAACGGACGATGGCGGCGACGGCGGCGACGACGACGACGTAGTGATTATATTAACCTTACTTACTTTCATAAGTTTGGTTGATTAGTTAGCTATACTCCATTCCAGTTAAGAAGGTAGTAGATGGCGCTTGTGCTTGAGTCAGATTTACGCAGATCAAAAATTTATTAGTTGCTGTATTTGAAAAGTTGCCAGCGTCGGTTGTATATTTACTATTTTATGACGATAGTTTTTCAAAAATAACAATGCAAATGGCTGACTTTATTAGTTAATTTTTAAGTATTATTGCATTCAGTAATTGCAATTTGGTGTTCTTCTTAAGGAATAAGACCACATTGCTTTTTGAAAATGATTTTATTGACGTTTCGATCCTTCTCCTAGGATAGTTGTCTAAATAATAACAAGGAGTATTTGTAATTTGGTATTAAATTTCAGAAGATAAAATTGGACTTGAAACTACATTAAGTTTAAGACGGACGAAACTTAGGGGCAAATTCATAAAGCACACTTAATCAATGTTCCATCTCAACTTTTAGTATTTTTCCGAATACCAAAAATTGAGATAGAGCATTACTTAAGTATGAGTGTGGCTTAAGTGTGCTTTATGAATTTGCCCCTTAGTCTTTACTTAACAATTATGGTAGAAACAAACATTCACTTGGAGTTATAGAATGCTTTAATAAAATTCTGTCAGTTTCATTTTTTCGAAAGGTTGTAAGTTTGTTAACAATGATTGAAATTAAAGCAATGCATCGATGTTTATACAGAGTTTTATTTATATTTTTTGCAAGATTGAGGTTTTTGAAGAAATACATCCAAGAAACACGGTTTTAAAACATATCAAGCATTATTGAACTTTATTTTCTACCTGTTTGGTTAAAGTTTAAATAAAATATTAATATAGAACAATATATAAGCTATTTTTAATTAAACACATCACAAAATATCAAAACAATGATATCACAAATGTATATTTAATCTACGTCCATATCATCCCCAGAGGTATCTTCGTCGTCTGTTGTACTTTCATATCCAACATTTAATTACAATTTGTTCGACAAGTTCTTCGACAATGCCATCCAATTTCCACATTCTTTCTTCTTCTTTAATTATATGGCTAATACAATTAACCCAATGTCCTTTATCTATGGCTGCAATTCCTTCATCCAGAAGCACCTTCACGTCGTTAATTTTAAAAGTAGAATTGTTGGTAGCTACCTGCTGCTTTACTCGAGCCGAAATCAGCTCAATTGGATTTAGATTGCAGTGGTATGGAGGTAACCTTAATACAGTTCTGCTAGAGCGTTTTACAATTTCGTCAACAACATAAGGTGTCGGGTGAGCTAGAGAGTGTTGCTTTACCATTGGTTCCTTCATTTTACCATATTCTATAGCCCGACTATTGGAAAAGTTTTCATATAGAATAGTTTTGACATGGCCATGGCAAGAGATATGGTCCAGTCTTTTAACAACTGACCCAAAGTGAGACACCGTCAGCCTATTTCTTCTATTTAATAAAAAAATTGGATTTTCAAATTGCCCAATTGTTTTACACTGTATTTCTTCCTGCATTGTTTTTGTTCTCTGTTAAAAGCAATGATACTTACACAATACATGTTTTTCAAAAATGCTTACCTGCATGGCGTTTAATAATCTTTTTCTTTCTGACTCCATTTCTGTCGATGATAACTCTGCTTGCTGTGCTTTTGGTCCATATGAATTGTTTACAATTTTTGGTAACTTGATCTTTGTTTTTTTCTCGGTCATTTGTGTTACAATATGTCTTCTTGCATTATATTTGATTTTCCAATGCTCCACCCGAAGGTACTACATTGGCCAGGAAGCGAGTTTTTTTTACCTGGAAAATTTGGAATTTTGCTGAACCCTTGCTGTTCCAAGCAAGGTAGGGATCTTTAACGTACGAGACAACACTCACACACGGGACCTCCATTTTACCTCTCATCCGAACGAGGGGGTATTTTTGTGAAAAATGCTCGCCTAACATTTTTCAAGCGGACCGTGTCGGGATTCGAACCCGGGACCTTGGGCGTAGTAGTCACACACATACCACTACGTCACGGAGCCGCCCTATATATGTCTTCTTGCAGCAATCAACTGCGCTTTATGTGTTTGTTCAGCTAGATACTTTTTAAAATAGTGACCCGGACTTACATTGAGAGCAGTCTTCCATGGAGTAGAATGACAATCGAAGCCCTTGTCATATCGCAATCCTGTTAGATGTGATCTACTCTCAAAGGATCCTCAGTAGACCATTTTCAGGCAACCCAAAACCACATTTCCTCCAGAATCCCACATTTCCTCACACATCTGGACCAAATAGTTTTCTTCGACTAACCATTTTTCATCTTTCGAGATAAATATATCTTAAATTTTTCATCTTTGAGATAAATGAGCATCCACATTTCCACACACGAGATAAACCTATTTTTAAGATTTTTTACCGCTAACATTCTGGACCAAATAGTTTTCTTTGACTAACCATTTTTTTATCTTTCGAGATAAACCTATCATGTTTGGTATCAATTAATATTAGAATTTTCTCAGCTACCCGAATCTCTAGAAATTTTTTAGATAGCATCACCCCCAAGGGAGCTACCCTCATTTTAAGATTTCTTACCTGTAGCGACTTTTGAGCGTTCTTATAAATTTTTTTAGTGCGTTCTTATAAATTTTTTAGTCATGCGATACATCTTGTTAGTCTAAAATTTTACACAGAATTCAAATCTGTAAACAGATTTGAAATCGGACCACGCCCTGCAAAGTTATACCCCTTTAAAGTCCTGATCTTCTAAATTTTGCTTTTTGCTCTATAAGCAAACCTAACAAATAGTTTTCTTCGTCTAGCCATTGCATCTTTTGAGATAAACCTATCTTGTTTGGTATTAATTAACATTAGATTTTCTCAGCTACCCAAATTTCTAAGAATTTTTTAGATATCATCAACCCCAAGGAGCTACCCCAATTTTAAGATTTCTTACCTGTAGCGACTTTTGAGCGTTCTTATAAATTTTTTTTAGTCATGCGATACATCTTGTTAGCTTAGAATTTTACGCAGAATCCAAATCTGCAAACAGATTTAATATAGGACCACGCCTTGCAAAGTTACACATATACCCTCTGCGAGATAAATCTTTCTCCACATTTCCACACACGAGATAAACCCACCTTGTTTGGTATCAATTAATATTAGATTTTTCTCAGCTACCCGAATTTCTGGGAATTTTTTAGATTGCATCATCCCTAAGGGAGCTACCCCAATTTTAAGATTTTGTACCAAGATCAATTTCTAATCACCTCTCCTTTTTAATATCTACAATCCTTTAACCAAACACGTAGCAGTATTAACATAAATTAAGCACTCACAAATTTAATAATATATTTTATCCAATTTACAGTTTAATAAACTAATTACAATTTTTACAAAGTATAGCATTATTTTCCTCGTGCAGTTGAATCCATGCAGTTGAAAGTAGCCTGTAACAAAAAAGAAATTAATAGGTTGTTTAAATAGACCTGTAACAAAATGAGATTAATGTAAAAAAAGAGGAGACGTGTTTTCAGTCAATAAGACATATTGTTGGAACGTATTGATTTTTTAAATAATATTAACAAAGCCGCTAGTTCGCATGAACTGAAATTTGTGTAAACAAGGATGAACTCCATTCAACGGTACATCAACTACTTATTTTCTATTTAGGAATATACGCCAGAAACTTGCATGCTTTTAATTAATTAAAAGCAGAAAGTTTTGTCCAAAACGCTAATGTAAAATATATAGAGCAAATAAATTATTCCCTGAATGTGTTTTCAATTGTAATAACTGACTATACAATCACTTATGAATTCTAAATTACACTTTATTTAACTAAGTTACTTTAAACAAGAAATTACCGCATCCAAAAATTTCAATGCATGCTTAACAATAATGTAGAAATGGCAAGGCCGACTTTGGCGTAATAATTAAGAAAGCGCATTTTGCTTGTATGAAATCTATGGAATTTCTCCTGTAATGAAAGAAGAATGCATTCGTAATTGAAAATGCGTGCTACAACTTTCGCTAGATACCAACCATGTTAATTAGAAATTTTGTGTATGACATCATTAACTACCTAAATTTCAGAATTAACAAAATGTAATAAACCAGATTAAGTACTGTTCAATAATAATCAGAGTGAAAGTAAATGGGTCTTATTACATATTGAAATCCTAAATTACCTTACGTGACGCGGTAGAAGCATTATAACGCAAATTCCGGAAACTTCCAATGTAGTATTAATTCATTTGTAATTATTGTAATCCAACAAATATTTTAGATTCTTAACGAACATGTGAATCACATTTGAAAGCTGTTTATAATTTCTTCTCCAAACAAACGCGGTCACTAAACCACAATTAATAATCGCCTTTATAGGTTTAACATTTCTACCATTACCCAGTTGCGTAGCTGGATGCCCACCCCTTTTGGAGGTATATGCTCGTTATAGATTGTAAGACCCTCGGTTTTACTTAACTACACTTTGTGAGATCCCTTTAATCTTTTTAATCGTGTCCTTCTCGCGCACAATACAGTAGGACTTAACATTACTACCAACAAATTCTAACACCAAGTCACCGTTAAACTTGTCTTTAAATTTCCCCACAACTTTTTGTTAACATGCGTTATATTGTGTTTATTATTTGCGGGGTACACCACTTTAAACCTAAAAATAAAAACAGGATAGTTTAATACGTCTATTAATAATTTATGGTAATGTTGGCGATACAAATATGTAAAAACAAACTTTATCAAGAAAAATAATGTTTTAATAGAATACATACATGTATTGATAACATCTATAAACCGCTGTGGTAACCAGAGTCTGGCGAATCTGGGATAGCCAAATCTCTAAACATTTGCGCAAGCGATTGCCTTGCAGTTGCATCTTTTAAGTACTGAATGGAAACATTTAATAAGTTCCAACACTGTCAAGTAATTTAAATTGCTGCAAACATTAGACAGAGAAATACTGGCACTGCTCTCTCCTCTAATAACGTTTGAACCCTTTCTTCCTCCGTTGTATTTCCACATACTTTTTATATCACCAACAAATTTTCGTAAAATTCTGGAAAGTTTCTACACCTTAACTCAACCATTTTAAAACAGATCAATTCTCGCAAATTTAATAGCTTGATGCACTCGTACGCAGGTAGCACAATAACATTCCATCTTTCGTAATCTCCATATTATATAAATTCTCTTTTCAAAATTGTTCAACAGCCATATACTTCTATTAAAGGCTGTGCTCAGCTGCAATTTGAAATCTTGATCCAATTGTATCTCAACAACATCGTTTCCAGTAGTCAAACCATTTAATCTGACTTGTTTTGAGTCTTGAGCAAATTGGAATTTGAAATTCCACTTGAAAAGTACACAATTTCTTCCAATCGAAGTAAGAGAATGTTATCGTAGAATCAGCACACATACCACTACAGCAAATAACTTGGATGGCAGGTTGAAGACCACCATATAAATCAAAACCAACTTCTAATATATGGTGGTGATAATTTGGAGGAAATTCGCCTAACCTATAGGTTGACTTACCAACTAGTTGGTTGATATTTAATTGTGGTACTCGCACATCACTTGTAACGTCAACACAAGAAAAATCCATCTTTAATTTATAATTTTAATCAAACTCGACGATACTTTGACGACTAATGAACTGGAACATGGCTCTCGCCTTTTATGCCGATGGTCGAGCGTGCGCAGCTCATTATTATATTAGTTGGCGTTATATGCAAGTCTTGACTGGAAAAGTGACGCGTATAATTGTTTTATAGTGGGTTTTACCTGTATGTATTTAACCACCAACGCCATTTTAGAATTATTAAACAAAATTACTCTTAGCAGTATTTTAATATACCATCGTGTAAGATTTCAATTATTATTGTGTTTTCCTCAGGTTCTCAAATCCTCAAATTTTTCAAATCGAATGACTCCTTACTGATTTGCAGAATAACCTTTTGCAAGCACCGTATATAATTCATCTTTAATCTATTTCTAAACCGTATCGCTCTGTCTTTTGAGATAAACCCTGGTGTAACCTATAAATTAGTATAGAATTTTCCTGGGGAATTGAAATTAATTATCACGTCTTTTAAAATTAGTTCCAACAAAGACCTGTATATATTGTATTAATATTCAAAACCTATCAGCAAAACACCTTTGCATTTTATTTAGATTTAGCTCGATAATAGAGTTAAACTCAAAAATATTTATTAGTAGCTAGAATTGTTAAAATTTTCAATTAGTGAATCCACATACAAATGATTAAACCAAAGGTATAATACATATATTAATTCTGCACGGTGACCTAGAAAATGGTTCGATAATCTATTTTAAATGTAGTTCAACATAAGACGTATATTCTAAATAAATTTAGTGAAATGTATGATCATTAGCCTTGCATTGTTTGTCGATACGTCTGACTATTAATTTAATAAAAGCACTTTCCACAATTCTAGTTAATATACGGGAATACACATTCTATAATTTGATTTAAATTGGGTTAATGTAAGGACAAATTATACTTATACTTTCTCTATGTACATAAATACGGGGGAAATGATACCAAAAGTTCATTTTAAGTTTATTTTGTAAAACGTAAAGTCGTTTATAGTGTAATTAATAGTAATACTGAATTTTCAGTCTTTGGTTTAAAATTTCGTGTGAGGACTATCGACAAAGAAGAGTAAGTCTTAGTTTGAATTTTGCAAAATTACACTTTATTTAACTAAGTTACTTTAAACAAGAAATTACCGCATCCAAAAATTTCAATGCATGCTTAACAATAATGTAGAAATGGCAAGGCCGACTTTGGCGTAATAATTAAGAAAGCGCATTTTGCTTATGAAATCTATGGAATTTCTCCTGTAATGAAAGAAGAATGCATTCGTAATTGAAAATGCGTGCTACAACTTTCGCTAGATACCAACCATGTTAATTAGAAATTTTGTGTATGACATCATTAACTACCTAAATTTCAGAATTAACAAAATGTAATAAACCAGATTAAGTACTGTTCAATAATAATCAAGTGAAAGTAAATGGGTCTTATTACATATTGAAATCCTAAATTACCTTACGTGACGCGGTAGAAGCATTATAACGCAAATTCCGGAAACTTCCAATGTAGTATTAATTCATTTGTAATTATTGTAATCCAACAAATATTTTAGATTCTTAACGAACATGTGAATCACATTTGAAAGCTGTTTATAATTTCTTCTCCAAACAAACGCGGTCACTAAACCACAATTAATAATCGCCTTTATAGGTTTAACATTTCTACCATTACCCAGTTGCGTAGCTGGATGCCCACCCTTTTGGAGGTATATGCTCGTTATAGATTGTAAGACCCTCGGTTTTATTAACTACACTTTGTGAGATCCCTTTAATCTTTTAATCGTGTCCTTCTCGCCACAATACAGTAGGACTTAACATTACTACCAACAAATTCTAACACCAAGTCACCGTTAAACTTGTCTTTAAATTTCCCCACAACTTTTTGTTAACATGCGTTATATTGTGTTTATTATTTGCGGGGTACACCACTTTAAACCTAAAAATAAAAACAGGATAGTTTAATACGTCTATTAATAATTTATGGTAATGTTGGCGAAACAAATGTGTAAAAACAAACTTTATCAAGAAAATATAATGTTTTAATAGAATACATACATGTATTGATAACATCTATAAACCGCTGTGGTAACCAGAGTCTGGCGAATCTGGGATAGCCAAATCTCTAAACATTTGCGCAAGCGATTGCCTTGCAGTTGCATCTTTTAAGTACTGAATGGGGAAACATTTAATAAGTTCCAACACTGTCAAGTAATTTAAATTGCTGCAAACATTAGACAGAGAAATACTGGCACTGCTCTCTCCCTCTAATAACGTTTGAACCCTTTCTTCCTCCGTTGTATTTCCACATACTTTTTTTAAATCACCAACAAATTTTTCGTAAAATTCTGGAAAGTTTCTACACCTTAACTCAACCATTTTAAAGCAGATCAATTCTCGCAAATTTAATAGCTTGATGCACTCGTACGCAGGTAGCACAATAACATTCCCATCTTTCGTAATCTCCATATTATATAAATTCTCTTTTTCAAAATTGTTCAACACCATATACTTCTATTAAAGGCTGTGCTCAGCTGCAATTTGAAATCTTGATCCAATTGTATCTCAACAACATCGTTTCCAGTAGTCAAACCATTTAATCTGACTTGTTTTGAGTCTTGAGCAAATTGTGAATTTGAAATTCCACTTGAAAAGTACACAATTTCTTCCAATCGAAGTAAGAGAATGTTATCGTAGAATCAGCACACATACCACTACAGCAAATAACTTGGATGGCAGGTTGAAGACCACTATATAAATCAAAACCAACTTCTAATATATGGTGGTGATAATTTGGAGGAAATTCGCCTAACCTATAGGTTGACTTACCAACTAGTTGGTTGATATTTAATTGGGTACTCGCACATCACTTGTAACGTCAACACAAGAAAAATCCATCTTTAATTTATAATTTTAATCAAACTCGACGATACTTTGACGACTAATGCACTGGAACATGGCTCTCGCCTTTTATGCCGATGGTCGAGCGTGCGCAGCTCTTATTATATTAGTTGGCGTTATATGCAAGTCTTGACTGGAAAAGTGACGGTATAATTGTTTTATAGTGGGTTTTACCTGTATGTATTTAACCACCAACGCCATTTTAAATTATTAAACAAAATTACTCTTAGCAGTATTTTAATATACCATCGTGTAAGATTTTCAATTATTATTGTGTTTTCCTCAGGTTCTCAAATCCCCAAATTTTTTCAAATCGAATGACCCTTACTGATTTGCAGAATAACCTTTTGCAACCCGTATATAATTCATCTTTAATCTATTTCTAAACCGTATCGCTCTGTCTTTTGAGATAAACCCTGGTGTAACCTATAAATTAGTATAAATTTTCCTGGGGAATTGAAATTAATTATCACGTCTTTTAAAATTAGTTCCAACAAAGACCTGTATATATTGTATTAATATTCAAAACCTATCAAGCAAAACACCTTTGCATTTTATTTAGATTTAGCTCGATAATAGAGTTAAACTCCAAAAATATTTATTAGTAGGTTGTTAAAATTTTCAATTAGTGAATCCACATACAAATGATTAAACCAAAAGGTATAATACATATATTAATTCTGCACGGTGACCTAGAAAGTGGTTCGATAATCTATTTTAAATGTTTCAACATAAACATAAAAAAATTTGTGAAATGATTCATTAGCCTTGCATTGTTTGTCGAACGTCTGACTAATTAATTTAATAAAAGCACTTTCCACAATTCTAGTTAATATACAAACAATTCTATAATTTGATTTAAATTGGGTTAATGTAAGGACAAATTATACTTATACTTTCTCATTAAAAATACGGGGAAATGATGCCAAAGTTCATTTTAAGTTTATTTTTGTAAAACGTAAAGTCGTTTATAGTGTAATTAAAACTGAATTTTCAGTCTTTGGTTTAAAATTTCGTGTGAGGACTATCGACAAAGAAGGTAAGTCTTAGTTTGAATTTTGCAAAGTAGAAGAAATTAATATTTACATGTATAATTCAAAACTGTTAATCAAAATTTTTCTAGAATGAACATCTTAAGTATTGCGTGCAGTGTGTGCGAAAATGTTTTTACTGGATGGATGCCATAAAAAAACAACGAAAGGCACATCGAGATGGTTTATTTCAGGAGGAACTAAAAAAGCCAATGAGTGGGAACAAATTAAAATTTGGAAAACCAATCGACCGCAACCATAAAGAACGTATAAACCCGCAATTCAGTTAGAACAAAAGTTACTATTTGAAAAACCATACACCATAACAAAATCTTCTTCCAAAATCATAATTGTAGGTCTGAACCCTTCGACGATTACAAAATAATTTTTAGATTTGTTGACACCATTTCGCAGAGCGTACTTGATGTATCCCTCAACGTATTTAGGAAGTTTATATCAAATCTTCCACACATTATACGCATTGGGGCAAAAATCAGATATGCAAATTCGACAACTTGCGTTTTTATTTAAATAAAAGTGAAGATGATGACATTTGATGGGAATTATTGATATTTACCAAAGGAACTTTAGAGCACTTTTTAGGGGTATCACAGATCGTTCTCAACCATGCTAATACTTTAAAAGAACTAACGGAAAAAGGGTACTCCTAATATAGATCTGTTTCTGTTAGATGTCGCAATGGAAAGATATAATAGGAATGATATTCCACAGAATCTCGCACATGATGTAATTAAAAGCAAATACAGTAATAGTGATATTGGGGTCATATTATCAATTTATAAGAACCTACCCAAGATTGTTTGAAAACAGTATTTGTAAACAAGTTGAGTATATGGAAGAATACAACAGGTTTTCCATTCCACGCATTTACGAGCGATGTTTAAATTTTTAAAAGACTGAAAATTTTGTAACACTAATTAATTACACTTTTGTTTTCTTATAAGTTTCTAAATTGTTGTATTTCAACTACAGATATTAATAGATGTCAATAAAATTATGTTATAGTTTTAAATAAAACGATTCTGATTAATAATTTTGTAAAACGTTTATAACACCCTTTTAATAAATAATACAATCTTTGTTATAATTCTTTTCATAATTACTTAGATACCCATTTCAGTTACGTGAACATTTGAAAAATTAAACAATACCAATGTATGCTTTATATTTTAAAACATAAACAAGCTAATATATACAAAAATTTAATTTCTAAATTCACATCATTCATTTCTTATGATAACAGTTGTGGTGGTTAAATTTTTATTTTAAAACTTACAATTTAGTATATATTCCATTTGAATATCTGCCAACAGTTTTATAAACCCCATCTCCTCGATTATTTCCATAAAATCATCCAGATCCTCGGGCAATGATAACACTGCAGTACAGTGCTGTATTGCTTCCTCGTATGACTGACACATAAGACATTTTCTCCTTCTATCAAAGCGTTGCCCACATTCTGCTTTTTTACTCGTAGAGCATTGCGAAATCTTCGAATAACCTCTCCAAAGTTTTTATACATATTTATTATATTGTCTCTTTAAACCGTACAATCAACAAATAATAACTTCTACGCGAACAGTCCTTTTATATGAGCTACTCCTATTCGGATATGTACCGATTGCACCCGATTTGTGTACACGAAAGCAACAGGTAGGGAATGTATTCTATGAATTTCTATTACATTCCTTAACAAAATGCTAAGGACTTTAAAAATAATTATAACTCTTGTTAGACCTCTAGCCTCTGGATAAACGTTATTATTTTAGGTTGTGTCACTGTTTTCTGAATCAACTTCCTACACACTTTTCCTAAACTATGCGTATCAATTGGGGTTACACTTTACTCTATAAACCGACTTGTATATATTTTCGTATTAGTCTCTAGCTATCACGTCCGTATAATGGTACAGAACTCGTCGTCAACTGGTGACTTAATCTTTTTTAAAAACTAGCCTTTGTTTTCAAGTTTAACCCTTGTTGTACGTGTGGGGATTCTTCCGCTATTCCTTGTGACTGGAAAAGGTGATTTCAAAGGTTTTAACACCTCTTCAATTTTTGTGAGATGTAGTGTCTCCCTTTTGTATACCACAAAGTTCTTTCGTACGGAATCCTGCATAAAATGAAGCTTACGTTTATTACAATTAAAATTTTTAACGTTCGTCATATGAAACTTCGGATTGGGGCTAACCATTGAACGCCTTCTTCTATATTTATATACTCGTCAAAATTCTTCCTATATCGACCATTATCCAAATCAAAATCTTTACAAAGTTATAAAACTTTATCAGTCACCCCAACACTGCAAGCACATTTCTTTAAATTTTGGATATGACATGTCGCCACTTATATGGTCAAGAAAGATATGGCGAAAGTTTGTGTGACCCTGTTTCCATAATGCGATTACATTGGCGTCATCTCGAGTCTATGTTTTAAGGTCCTAGCGTAAGTTTGACATAAGTAAAGAAATCAATGATCTTATGTCGGAACACTTTTTACCTTTTGGGGAATTTCACCCTATGGGGCAATTTCCTTTTATTGGGGAATTTCACCCTATGGGGCAATTTCCCCTATGGGTAAAATTTCAACCCTATTTGATGCAGATAAACAAAACTTTCCTTAAATACCCACAATTTGATAAATGATTATGCAAATAAAAAATTGGTTTAATATTATTGCAATACAAAAGTTATGAACAAAAATTTTAAAAAATTGTCTTTGCTTAAAAAAGTTATATAATTTTATATTTTAATTCTGGTTAAACCGGAAATGAATTGTTGGAATTCAATTTGTTCTCCGGATCCCATAAGTGGGTTTGTCTGAAAAATAGTGGAATAACCTTCTTTTAAATTTTGGTAGCTATATCATTTGAGTTAGAGGCCTTTGGAAAAAAATTTACAAAAATTTATTGTTTTAAAATTTTTAATTCCGCTAATAAAATTTTGTCAAAACCCCAAAATACCAAAATGGGAACCAATGATGTTGGATGGGATGTATGCCGTACGGATGCGAAAGGAAGAAGGACAAAGTAGGGGGAGGTAATTGCTTTTAAGGGTTTTCTCATTAAAAACCTTCCTAATTGCTTTTTTTTTAAAAATTTTTGAGTTTTCCATTAAAAACCAGGTGGGTGGACCTAGGTTAGATAAAGGAAAAATTAATGGGTTGGGTCCAGCGCCCGGCGCTAACTTTAACCTGGTACCAACCTGTGGAAAATCATTTGCTGAGGTTTCTGGGGTTGTACAAATGAAATCATTTATGGTTTGCTTGAGGACAGTTTCATGGGGTATGTGGTGCTGTGTCAAATAACTTGGTCTTGGGTCGGGCGTGACGGCGGTGGTCCGAATTGGTTTCAATGGGCCGGTGATGGGTGCAGGTTTCGGAAATTTTATTGGTTGTGGTGTTGAATGGTTTTGGCCAAGGTTGTTTGGGTGGTGTGGGTTGAAGCATGAAGATGTCCGCGAAGTGGTTGCCAAACAATCCTGGTTGAAAGCCCGACAGGGGTTCCTTTGGAGGCTGGTTGGGCTGCTGGAAATCTGGACCCAATCGTTGCGGCACTTAAAATTCCCCCTTGACCAATGGGAACCTGTTTCAGGTTAAATCCGTTGTGGGTGGTCATGGCTGTTGTGGTATTTGGAATGGGTGGAAGGACCAATTTAAATTGAAAGGCGTTCAATGTTTCGTTTCGGAAGGTTGAGTACCAATTGTTGGGTTTTAAGGGAAGGTTTGATCGGGGTTTGAGGGCTGCCCGTTAAATCAAAGGGAAGAATTCCGTTGGGGGTTTCGAAACCTGGAAAAGGGAAATCCCGGTTTTCCGTTCCGGTGGACATGGCTGCGGTTTAATCTATATAAACCGCCGGTTGGGAAAAGATTCGGCTGAATTAAAATCGTTTATCGGAAGGCTGGTCTAACTTTGGGAAATCCCAATGGGGAATGATGGTTAAATGACTTTTCGGTTGGTCGGGGCTATTTTAAACTGTTGGGGGTTTTGTTAATGGCGGTTTGGAAGAACAATTAAAATTTTGGAATTTTCAATTTCGTTTCTGTGCGGGTTAACCGGGAAAAAGCGGTTTCGTGTTTTGGCATTGCTGCGAAATTTGTGCCGGAGATTGGATTGAAAAATTCGGGGTGGGCTGGTTGAATCATACCAAAATTTGGAAATAAATTGTAACCCCCAACGTTTCGTATGGGTGGCCTTTATGAAATTAAACTGGTTGGCTGTTCCATTTTCTGCGGATGTGGAAAGGAAAAGAGTTATTTAAAGGGTGGTTATCTGTTTGTCGTTTAAAAAATTTATTGCAGGTGGTTTTGGAAGAAACAAAAAATTTCGTTTTCTGGAGAAGGTTCTAATTGTTAATTTAAATTTTTTAAATCTTTATTCTTGGCGTGGTTCGTTCATGACTTATTGCTTGTTCCGCGTTGCCCGGGTTTGTATCGTTTTGTGGAGTTGCTAATTGGCCCTTTGTTCGGAAAGTTATTTGTTGAGGAATGGTTTGCGCAATTTAAATTGTATTCTTTGGAAACAGTTTTTGCGGTTGCTTTTGCCGCTGTGGTGGAGAAATTATGCGGTCGCATCCGTTTGGAAGAAAGGCCACTGTATGCGTGGTTTTGCCGGCTTGGTGTTTTTTGGGAAAATCAAATGGGGTTGACTGTTGGCGTTCTGGAATAAATCTGTTTTATGGTTTTAAAATGTTTTCCACCACCCAATGTTTCATTTGATGAAATTTTTTGATTTATTGTTTTCTTTAAATTAAATAATCTTGATGTTTCCTTAACCAAAGTCAAACTTGAAAATTTGGTATTATGAAAAAAGATTTGGTTTAAAAATTTAAACAAAATTGAACTTTTTTATTTGTGAAAAATTTGATTGATTAATTTAAATCTTGTGAAGGTTTTGAAACGTTGGGAAACGGGGCCAATATGTTACCTTTTGGGTCTTTCGGCTTTTAAAAAAATCGCCTTCGGCCGTGGAAAAATGGGCCGGTTTGTTTCGTAATTTCCGACTTCTGTTTTTTCAAACAATCTTGAAGGTTTTCTTTAAATTGCTGTTAATTCAAAACAATGATGTTTTGCCCAAAGCTCCTGGGTTCGAGTTCGAACACTGTTTAAATTAATTAATGCTTATTGGGTAATCTCAAACGGCAATTTGTTTGTTGAAATTGGTTGATGGTTGGGATCGGATAAAAATGCTGGCTTGCCATTCTAAAAATGCGGATTTCACAAAAATGGGTGATTAAAATGGCCTTGGTCGGGTTTGGAATCCTTGATTCCCTTGCCTGGCCCTGTTGTGCGTGGCGAAGTTTGAATATAAATTAAAAGGAGGTTTTGGGGTTAAAGTCAAGCTTCGGTGGGAAAGGTGGTTGAAATAAAATTTTTTTGTTTAATCGGTGGTGGTCAAATGTGGCAAACGTTTTGGTTCTTTTGTTGGGTGGATGTTTTTCCAAATTGTAAACTTGGGAATTTGTTGGTGAAAAGTGGTGGTGGATTATATGTTCCGGGGTTTGTGGTGGCGGGTTGTGGTAAATTGCCGCATCTTTATTGGGTGGCTTTTGGGGTTGAAAGGTGGAAATTAAAAACCATTGTTGTGTTTCCTTGGGCGTTGTTTTTTTAAATGCATCACGTAAAAATTATGTTTGCCGACATTGGTTTTCAATTTGGTAAGTGTTGGTTAAAAATTTGTTTTTGAAAATTGTTTTTGTTCAAAATTAATGAACCGTTTTTTTTTTGGTGTTCGAAAATTTTCCAAAATTGACTCCATTTCGGGGCTTTGGTCGGCAAATGCACGAAAATTAAACCAAAGAATTGTGTAAATTAGTTTTATTTGGTTTACCCAGGAAACGATTGTTAATCGAATTGGTTAAAATTTGAAGGTTTTCTCGATTTCCCGTAAATTTATCGGAAAAAATTAAAACTGTTTGCCTTAATTTTCTTGGAATTTTTCAAATTGTATCGGTTGTTTCTGGTTATTAACTTTCGTTGGGAGAAATTGTTTATGAACAAGGCGGTTTCGGACCCAAATTCTTTGGGGTGGGTTTGGATTAAATTTTAAAGAAGTTTGGTGTTGTTATGTGTTGAATTACGGTTCTCTTTTCGTTCGTTTTGAAAAAATTTAAATTATTACCAATGGTGTTTGGTGGGGCGGCTTGTTTGGTTTAAACCGGAATTTGTTTGCGCGTTCTCCCTTTAGTGGTTTTGTTTTAAATTTAAACCAATGAAATAAATGGGGTTTTGCTCGATTATTTGTTTCAACGTCCAACAGCTTATGTGCTTTTGTACAACTAAATCAGTACCCTAAAAATGACACAATTTAGGATTAATCATTCAAAATCTATAATAATATACCATTTATATGCAATAACAGACCAGTGGCTTGAATATTTGTGACTTGGCTCTGTGTGCTTTCGTCAACGTTGACACAATATGAATCTTTGCAGTTCCGATGATCATTAAAAACATAGTTGGGTGTATTTAAAATATCTTCTTTTAGCACCTCCACATCCCCATTTGCATTACTGTAAATCACACTTTGAACAGAATTTTCCAGCTCTGCAGTTATGTTTTTTGTCAATTGGTTTCTAGCAGGCAAATTTACACTAGTATCCTTTTTGATGCACCTTAATGCTTTTCCATAATTTTTTAAAACATGGTTAACACATTCTATTTTTTGTACAGCTGTACCATATTCCACATTTCGTCTAATACTAGCAAACACGTTAGAATCTCCATCGGCAATAAAGGTTTTGTATCGAAGTCCATGCATTTCGATTGATGTTTTAAAACCTTCGGTTATTATGTCAGCTTCCATTGCTGATGAACTTTCAGACCAGTTTCGATAACAAATGTGTTTACTTGGAGGAAGTTTTTTGTTGGTGGCTCTAGCACAAATCGAACAATATTTTTTACGAACTCCTAAAAACAATAACTTTTTGGTGCGCCTTCCAATGATAGCAGCCAAAAAGTATAAAACATTACTGCAATATTCGAACAACGCAATGGAAATTTTTATAGGTAATTATTATATTTGTAAAATTGTAATTAGTTTATTAAACTGTAAATTGGATAAAATATATTATTAAATTTGTGAGTGCTTAATTTATGTTAATACTGCTACGTGTTTGGTTAAAGGATTGTAGATATTAAAAAGGAGAGGTGATTAGAAATTGATCTTGGTACAAAATCTTAAAATTGGGGTAGCTCCCTTAGGGATGATGCAATCTGAAAAATTCCCAGAAATTCGGGTAGCTGAGAAAAATCTAATATTAATTGATACCAAACAAGGTGGGTTTATCTCGTGTGTGGAAATGTGGAGAAAGATTTATCTCGCAGAGGGTATATGTGTAACTTTGCAGGGCGTGGTCCTATATTAAATCTGTTTGCAGATTTGGATTCTGCGTAAAATTCTAAGCTAACAAGATGTATCGCATGACTAAAAAAAATTTATAAGAACGCTCAAAAGTCGCTACAGGTAAGAAATCTTAAAATTGGGGTAGCTCCCTTGGGGTTGATGATATCTAAAAAATTCTTAGAAATTTGGGTAGCTGAGAAAAATCTAATGTTAATTAATACCAAACAAGATAGGTTTATCTCAAAAGATGCAATGGCTAGACGAAGAAAACTATTTGTTAGGTTTGCTTATAGAGCAAAGAGCAAAATTTAGAAGATCAGGACTTTAAAGGGGTATAACTTTGCAGGGCGTGGTCCGATTTCAAATCTGTTTACAGATTTGAATTCTGTGTAAAATTTTAGACTAACAAGATGTATCGCATGACTAAAAAATTTATAAGAACGCACTAAAAAAATTTATAAGAACGCTCAAAAGTCGCTACAGGTAAGAAATCTTAAAATGAGGGTAGCTCCCTTGGGGGTGATGCTATCTAAAAAATTTCTAGAGATTCGGGTAGCTGAGAAAATTCTAATATTAATTGATACCAAACATGATAGGTTTATCTCGAAAGATAAAAAAATGGTTAGTCAAAGAAAACTATTTGGTCCAGAATGTTAGCGGTAAAAAATCTTAAAAATAGGTTTATCTCGTGTGTGGAAATGTGGATGCTCATTTATCTCGAAAGATGAAAAATTTAAGATATATTTATCTCGAAAGATGAAAAATGGTTAGTCGAAGAAAACTATTTGGTCCAGATGTGTGAGGAAATGTGGGATTCTGGAGGAAATGTGGTTTTGGGTTGCCTGAAAATGGTCTACTATCCTCTTTGGGTAAGATTAAGCCTCTTCCCAGCATTAAGTCGTGCTAAGATACCCATAAACAGTTCTGCTCGATTATTTGTTTCAACGTCCAACAGCTTATGTGCTTTTTGTACAACTAAATCGAGTACCCCTAAAAAATGACACAATTTAGGATTAATCATTCAAAATCTATAATAATATACCATTTATATGCAATAACAGACCAGTGGCTTGAATATTTGTGACTTGGCTCTGTGTGCTTTCGTCAACGTTGACACAATATGAATCTTTGCAGTTCCGATGATCATTAAAAACATAGTTGGGTGTATTTAAAATATCTTCTTTTAGCACCTCCACATCCCCATTTGCATTACTGTAAATCACACTTTGAACAGAATTTTCCAGCTCTGCAGTTATGTTTTTTGTCAATTGGTTTCTAGCAGGCAAATTTACACTAGTATCCTTTTTGATGCACCTTAATGCTTTTCCATAATTTTTTAAAACATGGTTAACACATTCTATTTTTGTACAGCCTGTACCATATTCCACATTTCGTCTAATACTAGCAAACACGTTAGAATCTCCATCGGCAATAAAGGTTTTGTATCGAAGTCCATGCATTTCGATTGATGTTTTAAAACCTTCGGTTATTATGTCAGCTTCCATTGCTGATGAACTTTCAGACCAGTTTCGATAACAAATGTGTTTACTTGGAGGAAGTTTTTTGTTGGTGGCTCTAGCACAAATCGAACAATATTTTTTACGAACTCCTAAAAACAATAACTTTTTGGTGCGCCTTCCAATGATAGCAGCCAAAAAGTATAAAACATTACTGCAATATTCGAACAACGCAGTGGAAATTTTTATAGGTAATTATTATATTTGTAAATAAAGTTTTACATCTGTTATATAAATAAATGTATGCAAAGCAAATAATTTATTTATTCAAGAATCTATCTACAAAAATTAAAGTCAATATTTGAGCACACATTTTCAAAATCGAATGAAATATATAATTAATTTTGTCCATTACTTAAACAAAGTATAAGAATTTAAAATATACTCACTTCCAAGCTCAAATACACCCACACTAAATAAAGCTCTAAATGTTTGTTTATAATAATAACGAAATGTCACTCTATGAACAATAAACTACACATTCAAAAAAACAATTAGCGAATACAATATGTACATAAATGAAATAATACAATAAATACTATACAAATTTGTTTCGGAAAACGACCTTGGCTATTATTAGAATGCACTATGTACCTAACGCTTTGCTTGCATTCGAGTTTGCCGAAGGTCATTTACGACAAATACTTACAGGAAGGAGAATTGAGAAAATAGCATCCTGCCGTATTTACTAAAGTTAAAATAAAGTAGTTCCCTCTATCATGCGAAAGCTATACCACAAAGGCGGCTATTTTAAAATTAGTTCGTGTTATGAAAATAGAGGGATGGTATCGCGCCCTTACAAATATTTTAGTGTACATTTCGATATTCGAAGGTATTTGTTAGAGTAGCTCAGTAATCACTTGCAAGCTTCTGAATGCATTCCATGACGTCAGAATTTACAGTATCAGAAGGTGCACGTGTCGAGACGGTCGATCGAGTCGACAGTCGGAGCATTGTTTTGAATATGATGTTGGTATTTATTGTAAAACCATTAGTTATTTAATCATTGAAGGGAATATTTATGTGTTACCTGTTGCTTTTGGCTTAGAATTTGATGCCTGTTGTTTTATGTATAAATGAGTGGGATTTTAGATTTAGAGTTGAAACTACAATTGCATTGCACTTATTGCAGAGGTACTTTTTTTACTATAAATCAACAGGGCATTATGACTGGAATAGGTCAAAAAAGAACTTACTGGGATTGTTTAACTTACAAACATTGGAATCAAGAGAAAATGTAAACGCCGTATTTTACCTGCATAAACTAGTACATGGGAAGGTAGATAACTCACATGTTTTGCAGTACATTAGCATATATGTTCCGACTTACCCCACTCGGTTACCTAGTACCTTTTATCTAGCAGAAACCCCCAGGACAAATCTTTTGATTAATTGACCACTATACACAATGTGTAGGTTGTGCAATAATATAGCAAATCAGTGTGATATTTTTGGGCTGTCTTACAAGGAGTTAAGTAGCATGTTAATTAACTTGGTGTAATATTCTAGTTAGTACTATAGATATGTATTATAAAATATCTGTATGTATCGTTACTCTATAATTAAGTTATTCCTGTTGAGTACGTAATAATAATAATTACTGTAATTTTACGACTATTAATGATAAATACTGACATTGTATTGAATCAAATTATTAGGCAAGTTTGAATATGAAGAGTGTTATATTTCTATGTTATATTTATTTTGGTTTTAAGATAGAACTTGAATTCACCACAAAATTGTTGTGTATTTTTTCAGTTAGAACTTGTAATGCTAGGATGTGTTTAAATTTTAAAAGGTACGTTTTAACTGATGCTATCAGAATGAATATTTTTTAACGTTCGCTTACTAGGTTTCATATATTTAACTAACATGCATTTATATAAACATTTAGTGTCTGACTTTGGGACTGTATTTGTGCTATAGAATTTTGGCATGTATTTGCTATCAACTTATTTAATAATGTTTGATATTTTTATGTTTCATTTGTCATTTTATCATGTGTAATTGTTTTATTTCAGCTTATTAACCACATATTCCACTGCATCGCTCATATCTCGGTTTAAAGTTAATTATATTGTTTGTTGTTTTGTATATCCTATTATCTAGCCGATGTTCCTATATAATTAACTAGTATTTAACATTTGTGATAATTGTTGTGATGTAATTGAATTGAACCTCTGATCTTATCTTCCTGGTGTCCCCCCTCTTCAACTTTAGCTGGGTAGTATTGGTTATCCAACCTCCTACCAGAAAAGACTAGCTGGTTTACAGTAACGTTTCTTCAGTTGTCATGTGTGGTATGTCTGGGTAACAGTTAACATCCCATTAAATTCAATGTTGGTGATCTGGGTACTTGTACGTTACCCGTCCTTGTCGAGATGTGCTAAATGCAGTTGGAAGTGTGAGGGCAGTTTGGGGTTTTCTCTGCCGTGCTCTTTCCCCAATCACCCAGGTTGAGTACGGCACTGTTTGCTTTGAATGTCATTTTTTTCCATGCGAATGACCTATTTAGTGGTTATTCTTTTGATTAAACGTAAAGTTAGGAAAATACTGTAGTTTTATTTCAAACCTTCCTGCCTTAACGCCATCTTCCCAGTGTGAGTTTAGGCTACATTATAACAACACAACGTAGGAGTCGTCGAGCCACTGCCACTAGATGTTAGATCATGGAGCCCAGTGTACCGTTTATAGATAGCGTTTGGGTCAGCCTTCAGGTCGGTTACACTACAAGAGTTTGTATATAATAGTGAGTCGAACGATGAATCTAGTTTCCCAAATAGCCTTACCCAGGGTTGCTAACATACTCTTAATGTCTCTGAAACTAATTTATCTATGAAATTAAGCAATTGGGTAACTGATCGTAACAAATCCCACTCAGCTACTACCAAGTTGCTGCGAATTGTGTCTGCATATCATTTATCCGACCTCTGGACTGCAAAACTTTGTTAAAAACTCATACTACTCAATAAATAAGGATATTGGTCAATTAGGAGTAGTAAATTTATTGTCGCACATCTCATTAAATAGCGTATTTCCTGATAAAGAAATCAAATCGAGTTTCAATATTGATGGCATACCCTTATTTCCAAGTTCTCACATTCAAATATTTGGTTCTCAATTAGCTAATAATTCACTTCTTACAGATTTTGCGAAACATTGTGAAATTTTTATGGCAAAGAATGTTTTGCGTACAATATCCACACATTGTGTCATTTGAGTAAAGATGTAGAAAAGTATGATCCATTAGATCAATATTCAGTCTACAAAAAAAATTAGTAGAATGTCCACATAAGCCATTACAACAGGTGTTCTGTAGAAGAAATTAATACTGCAAGTACTACCAACTGTTCATCTGATGATCATTCACAATTCATATATATTCATTATTCTGGTCCATTACTACGTGAGTGGTCTACCTGCTCCCAATTCAAAAAATTATTTGCAAAGACTATACATTCATTATTTGTTCATATTGTATTCTGACTCGTACTTTATGATGAACGATAATACTATCGTTCAAATACACAATATATTATTAATTCTGAAACTAATGCATTTGTGGTTGGAAGATATTAAATGACTCGTTTTGCAATATCGCGAGTATGTCGAAGCAGTAAGACGTTTGAATGTGCTACTCTTGTAAACAAATCATTTGGATAAGCAGGAACATAGCCTAATTGTATATTTTTCAATTGTTGTGTAATTATTCATTTGTTTCACTAATTTTTCTTGTAGAGATATGTAGTGGTGTAAAAGTAGTCTATGACTAAACTTCGCCTGCATGGACCTACAAACATGCCTTATATACTAATATTTAATGTAATATTAACAACAATAAAGTCAATTTCAATTCGAAGGCTGTTGGTATATTTATTATTAAACATTTATGTATTGACCTTAAAATATGGGGTTTAACAAATATTTACAAATGCCTGTTATTCCCTCTTCTTACCGATACTTTTATATCATTTACATTGCTACGTATGGTGTAAAACAGTGTTCCTTTTAAATTTTTGGTTGGTAATGATTTAACGGTTAAAAATACCTATATACACATTAGTGTAAATATTACAACAATTGAACCTATTTTTATTTTGTTAGTTATTCATTAAAAATAAAACATTTGTAATAACATTGTTTTAATAAAGCACACTTTACAGGTAACAAGTCAAAGTTTTTTGTATTGGAAATACTTTCTTCGATATTAGCATTTGATGAAAGATATTAAACCGAAGACCCCAAATATTCTATTAGTTATGAAATATTTATTGAAATAAACGTTTACTCGTTTTTGACAAAGCAATTTCATGTAACAAAATAGCTATTTTTTGACAGAATAAACCAAAAAGGAATTCTTTTATGGTGTATTTCTAATCACCTAAAGATAGGTCTAGTTTTGTAATTCGTTTAATCCTAAACAAACTTTTACGCTTTTATTTTTAATTTAGCTTAATATATATTTCATGATTAGTGGGAGTTTTGAAGCCTGCTATGTGGTGGTAAAGAATGGAAAGACTAATAAGTTGCCTATGTATTTAAAGCTGATTTTGACACTTTTCAAACGAAAATATAATTACCATTGCAGACCCCTGGTAAGATACACAAGACAATGAACTTCCCCAAAGTGAAGTGTAAAATGATGTAGGAATAATTATTGTTTTTTGAGAACGTCCTCCACCCAGATCGTTCAAATTTGTAAATCATTTTGCTGAGTACCAAAGGTGTAGCCTAATTTGTAACAATATGTATTCTAATTCCGTGTGATGGTTCCACTAAGATATTTTAATAAACTTCACTTTTGCTAACTGAAGCAATATTTTGCTTATATTAAATATTGTAGAATTTCTAGTTACGTTTTGGGATACGGCACACTACCCTTTTTTAAAAAACTATTATAACATAGTATAAGCTTCACAAAGTAACACTGCTGTAATAATTTACGTATCGCTTGTAAACATAAACATGAAAGTTTACAAACAACCATGGATGTTGAGGTTATGTCATTTTTTGCTTCATAAATATTCGCAATTAATCCAATCATTATTATATTACACTTATCAAAAGGTAATTCACCATATATTATTAGTTTACTTCATTTCAATGCGACAAAAACAAAGTCCAAAATAATTCAATTTGAAATATTCTGGTTTTAAACCTTATTCTACACATCATTAACAGTGCCATCTTCGGTGAGAGTCGTGAACGATTTCTATTAAAATGGCGTACAATTAATGTAAAACTTCAATAAGATCAGTTCAGTACACTACGACTATCATGATCAACATTTTTGAAATTTTTTAAACAGAACGATTATATATGTATTCTGCTATCCAACAAATGCTTTTTTTATATACAAATTGATTCTGTTAGATGTAGTAACTAAAATAAAGTAAGTGAATTTTTACCATTACTTTTAACAGTTATTTCTTGCTTATTACTGCACTTTAGAAAAAAAAGCAAACCTTCGTTAGAAAGTACAAAGTTTTGTGAGTCTAATGGTGAAGTTACATTTTGCATATTTTCAATCCAGCAAAAGTTATTTACCAAACAGAATAACCTGTTTTTTGATGGATTTTAGGCAGCCAACCATACATCCGATCGCGCCCTTAGGCTTCCCTTCGTAGCGCCACTATTAAGAAGATAGTTGTCTCTTTGTTGCACCAACCGTGGGCTATTGTAGCAGCTTCAAATTGTTTCAAATATGTCGGCCAAGGTGTTTAACCATCGAATGAGGATAGAAATTTTGATGGTATTGGTTCGCTTCTTTTCATGCTTCTTATTTCTAGGATGTTCTGATTTATAACTTGGTTTGCTAATTCAAGTGGCCGCGTTGTTAGTGAAATCATTTGTTCTTGTAGCCTCATCACATCTTCTTCCATTTTTACCAATTTACTGTCCAACTTTTGCTCAACTGTTTTTACCAGTTGAGTGAAATTTTCTTTCAATGCAATGGAACTTTCCATTAATCTTTGTTCGAACGTGGCAGTATTTTCAGTTAACTTTTCTATTTTCTCAGCATTTTTACTTAACTTTTCTTTAAGGGTTGATTCCAGTTTACTGACTTCACTACGTTTTGAGTAAGTATCACTTCTAGTTTAGCAGACCTCTCTTGCATACCGGATTTAAAATCCTTGGAAAAATTTATTAAAGCTTCTGCATCCATTTAACTTTGGCGTCTTGAAACTGGCATATACAAACTACTCAAATGTCTTTAGACTTAATTAATCACCTAACATACTATAAATTAATTTATTACACTTTTGCCTATTTATGTATTTTACAAGCTGGCGGTACAATATACACGTTCACATAACACAAATTTATATTTACTCTTGGACTTCCAAAAGCGTAACTAATTAACTTTACACAATATAATTTATATTCGACATTTAGATATAAACTAACTCTGTATTTCATCAGCGGTCTTATATACACTCTGAATTAAATAGATGATTCATACCCTAGTATATGCTCCAACATTCTCGATTCCTTGCACTTGGGTTATATAGCTTGTATGTTTGACGGGTTGCCTATTAGTAGTTCGCAACACTGCTCCCTCTTTAAAACCGTTACGTCCCGCAACTGTAAAAACATTTTGACGCCAATTTGATGACTTTTGACGGTATCGGCAGCTATCTTCTCTGGTGCATCTACCACGTCGTTGGAAAAACAGTAAACACTCTTTTCTTGGTCTTTGCAGGCAACCAGTTGATAGCAACAAACAAGGATCTAGACGTTGGTTCTCTGGAAAATTACTTCTAGCATATTTCGGACTATTCTCCAATCTTAGCGATCCAGTCCACAGCTTAGCTTGGGCACCGCTAGTCTCCTTACTTCATTTTCCATTATCTGAGCCTTAAGTTTAATCAAAGCCTCCCATAGATGTCCATAACTAGGTCTCTGCCATGACGAATTTTTGGTGACCATATAGTAAACATAACGATTTCTATCCCGAAGAACCAAAGCTATTCCTACAGTTGACTACAGTTGTACTAATTCATTAACACATCCAGCCGTTCTATCCACCTTACAACTTGCCTTTCAGGATTTCGAAAGTGCAGTAACCATTTTTGTGCAGTGTGGTCTGTTTTTAACATGGAATTTACGGCCGTATAAGTACTTATGAAAGTGCTCAACGGATATGACGACGGCAAACAGTTCCTTTCTTGTACACGCAATTGTTCCTTTTTGGTCGCGACAAGACCTTTTTGAAATACCCAATATCTTTTTTTTGTCCGTCCTGCACTTGAGAAAAAACGCTTTCTATGACTATGTAACTGGCATAGGTATCCAACACAAATTTCCTCTACATCTGTGGATAATTCAGAATTGGTGCTGTAACTAGTAGCAGTTTCAGTTGTTCAAATGCGCTGTGGCAGTCGTCATTCTAATCATATTCTTGTCCATTTTCGGTTAATTTCGTCAACGGTTTGGCAATGTTCGCAAACCCAAGTATAAAATGTCGATAATAGTGCACAATCCTAGAAAACTGCGTAGTTGCTGTATAGCTGCTGGTGTTGGCCACTCTTGTACCGTTTTTACCTGTCAGGGTCAGCTCTTATTCCGGTCTCCGAAACGACATGTCTTAGGTATTTCACCTCCTTTCCAAATAAGTGACATTTCTTAGGGCTCAAGGTAAGGTGTGCTCCGCGTAATCTTTGGAATATCTCCATTAGATTCTTAAGATGTTCTTCAAAAGACCCCCCTAACACTATTATGTCGGCTAGGTACACCAGACATGTTTTCCAGGACAGTCCACGCAATATCGACTCCATCAAACGTTCAAAAGTAGCAAGGGCATTGCATAATCCTAAGGGCATGACTTGAACTGCCATAATCCAGTTCCAATAGTAAACGCAGTTTTCTCTTTATCGTTTGGCTCCAAGCCTACCTGCCAGTATCATTGGTGTTCTTCCTCTTCAACTTTAGCCAGATAGTAATTGCTCAGCCGTCTCTGGTGCCTTCTAGAAAAAGTTAGCTATACTACACTAACCTCTCTTCAGTGTCATATGTAGAATGTCTGATAACAGTTGACATCCCGTAATATTAAAAGTGCACAGGGTGCTTGTTCGCCACTCCATTCTTGGAGAGCTGTATTTATGCAGTTACAAGCGCAGGGTTGTTGAGGTTTTATCTGCCGATACTCTTTCCTCAGTGTTAGCCCAAAGAGTCTGGCACTGTTTGTTCTTGTAATTAATGTTTAATTAATGGTAACCTAATTTTGAGGTTATCATATAATAATTAAAGTTGAGTCGTTAACTATTGTAGTTTTATTTCAAATCTTCCCTCCGTAACGCCATCTCAGTGTGTATATTGGGATTAAGTTTTGGTCACACATCGTAGGTATCACTAGTCACTGCTGTAGACGACTAGATCATAAAGCCAGGTATTGTCAAGAGAGAGTAATCGTGCTTCCGCAGGTAGGTTAGAGTACAGAGTTTGTAAAGGTGACCAGGATACATTACAATATACACATACAAAATAATGAGTACTATTATTGGACCCAGTCTTAAATGTATAAAAAATGCATTACTGGATAGTTGTGGGAAATCTAATTATTTATCTGTGTCAAACATCGTATATTTAGATCATCATCATCATTAGGTCTTCAGTCCTGGAACTGATTAGACGCGTACTCTCATTGTTTCCTATTCCGAACCAACTTACAAATTTTCCTGAAATTTGCACAGTCTGCATCTATCACTATCTGTATGCGAAAGTCTAATCTCGGTCTACCTCTATTTCTTCTGTCATATCTCTGCTAGTAATGTATCCCGTACTATTCTCCAAAAATGCCCTAGAACGTATCCTTCCCTTATATTTCTCCAATTTTTTTTTCTTTACAAATATCTTTCTTCCTCTACTATTTCTATAGCCTATTTGTTATTAACCTTGTCTGACCATGTTATCACCCTTATACATCTGAAGCACAACATTCCAGATGGCTTCTATCTGTTTCTGCCTGCTTTTCGTACTTTTACAGTTATATACCCTATTTCCCCAATATTCAGTGGTATGTGAGGGGGGATAAGCAGCCTATGGCTGCCAAGTTCCTTCACCACTTCAACATTTGTCGAATTAATAGTTTTTCCAATATATCATTTTGCACAATCAATATTGGTTGAAAGTATTTCACATCCATCACTTATAGTTGTCTATAATAATCATCAGATATAAAAGCACTTACTTTTCGTCATTAGATTTTCAGTCTTAAAAGTAGTTGAACGAGTACCTCCACTTATTTATGTTCTGAGTTAGTCTACACAGTTTCCTGAAATCCCCAAAAGAGCCTATATACAGTTTAGTTCCCCTTTTATTGTTTTCTAATTATGTGCCTTATTTCACCGAACGTCAGTGGTATGTGAAGGGGATGGCGGCTCCGTGGTGTAGTTGGTATGCGCGTGACTACTATGCTTAAGATCCCAGGTTCAAATCTCGACACGGTCCGCTTGAGACATGTTAGGCGAGCATTTTTCACAAAAATACACCCTCGTTCAGATGAGAGGTAAAATGGAGGTTCCGTGTGTGTGTTGTTCCTATCTTGCTTGGAATAGCAAGAGTTCGGCAAAATTCAAAATTTCCAGGTAAAAAAAACTTGCTTCCTGACCAATGTAGTACCTTCGGGTGGAGCATTGGAAAATCAAATGTAGGGTGTGTAAAGGCATTTTCTGAATTAATAGTTTTCCAGTAAATACTTTCGTACAATTAACATTAGTTGAGAATATTGCAACACCAATACCTGTAGTTGTTTATAATAATCATCATGTTTAAGTACATTAATTTTTTTCATCATTCGTTTTTCCATCTTGAGACTGGTTGGAGGCGTGTCTACATGGATTTCTCTTTTGAGCTAGCGTACATATTACCCTGGAACTCCCACATCCTACATCTTTCACTATCTGTATTGAATAGTAGAACCTAGGTTTATTTCTACTTCTTTTTTTCTATCTCTCCTATTTTTTACTATTTTCATATATTTCTTTGTTTCTCTACTATTTCTAGTACCTCTTTGTTCATAACTTTGTCTGTCCATGATATCTTCATCATACGTCTGTAGCACCACATTTCAAAGGCTTCTACCTTTTTCTTGTCCGCTTCTCCTACTGTCCAGGCTTCACTGCTGTACAGTACTGTACTCCACACATACGTTTTAAGAAATCTTTTCTTGTTTCTATGTTTGTTGTTTTTGAACACAGTAGTTGCTTTTTCTTGTTATATGTAGTACGATCTTGTGCTAATCTTTGTTGTATATCTTTTGCGATTTTCTCATCTTGCGTTATTTGGCTTCCTAGGTAGCAGAAATCCTTAACCTCGTGTTGGTTCTCGTTACCTATTTGTATTCTTATTTTTGGTTTATTTTTCTCTCCTTTGCATACTTAATCTTCAGTTTTATTTTTGTTAATTTTCATACCGTATCTCTCTATTCTAACTGATTCCATTTCATTGAGAGCAGCTTCCAACTCTTCTTTGCTAGATGCTAATACCGCTATATCATCTGCAAATCTAAGCATATCAATCTTTTATCTTTGCATAGTAATTCCAAATGTCTTCCTGCATTTGACAGTATTCATTGCTTCTTCTATATACAAGTTAAAAATTAATGGGGAAAAGGCACGTCCATGTCTCACCCCTTTCCTAATATTTACTTCTTTATGTTCCTGCTTTAATTCTATTACTGCTGTTTGCTCTTTGTATAAGCTATGTACTATTCGTCTATCCCTAAAACTCATTCCAATCTTTTTGAGTATTTCGATTTTTTTCCATTTTACATTGTTGAATGCTTTTTCTAGATCTACAAACCCTATACACACGCTTTTCCCTTTTTCTATTGTTTTCTCCATTATCACCCTCAGAGCTAAAATAACCTTCCGTGTTCCCCTGTTTCGCCTAAACCCAAATTGATCTTCTCCCAATATTTCTTCAGCACGTTTTTCCATTCGTCTTTGTACAATTCTAGTTAATATTTTTGACACGTGTGCTGTCAGACTTATTGTTTGATAATTTTCACATCTATCTGCGTCTCTTTACTATGATGTTACGTTGAAATCTTTGGGTATCTCGCCTGTCTCATACATATAGCTTACAAGTTGGAAGAGACGTTCTTTAACTGCTTGTCTAGCAGTTTTTAGAGTTTCTGCTTGCACCTTATCTGTACTCGCCGCCTTACCATTTTTTAGACCCTTTAATGCTATCTCGCAGTATAGGATATCCCAAGTTATCATTTTCTAATGCTGTTAGTTCCTCTCCTGCATATAAATTCCCTATATATTCTTGCCATCTAAGCACTTTCTTTATATTTTCTATAATGACGTTTCCTCCTGCTTCCATTATATATTTTGCTGTATGGTTCTATATCCCTAAAATTCATTCTAATTAATTTGTATGCTTCGTCTGTCTTTCCTATTTCCATCTTCGTTTGTACCTCTTTGCACTTTTCATCAATCCATTGTTCTTTAGCTTTCCTGCATTTGTGAATAATTTCCCACTTTATGGCTTTATATCTCTTTATATTCTGTTTCCTCTGATCTATTTTTGTATTTTCGTCTTTCTTCTATTAAATTCAGGATATATTTTGTTATCCATGGTTTCTTTTTTTTTTGTGTATACCCGAAAATATCTCTGGCCGTTATGTCTAAGCTGGATTTAATGTTATTCCATTCTGTTTCTACTTCCTTAGTATCAGAAATTTTCCTGATATCTTTTAGCAATTCATTTAACTTTTTTTTATATTTTTCATGGATATCTTTATCTTTTAGTTTCTCAAACTCAAAGTGCCTTTTTCCATTTCTTTTTTTCCAATTTTTAAATTTAAGAGTGGCTTTCATAATTACGATTTTTGGTCAGTGTCTACATCTGCTTTGCTTCTGGATAGCTTCTACAGTCATTTACTTAATATCTAAACCGTTGTTTAATAAGAATGTAATCTATTTGATATGTTTCTGAATTCTTTGGCATTTTCCACGTGTATCGTCTTCTAGCTTGATGTTGAAATAATGTGTTTGCGATAATTAAATTGATTTTGTCACCAAATTCTACCAACATATTTCCCCTGTCGTTTCTCCTGCCTAAACCAAATAAACCTACTACCGCTCCTTCCCTACCCTCACCTACCATTGCACTAAAATCCCATGTAATTATTAAATTTTTATGTCCTTTTATGTATCTTAATGTGTCTTCAATATCTTTGTAGATCGCTTCTACCCCTTCCTCACTGTGGCTAGAGGTGGGCATGTAAACTTGTATTATTACTGTATCTACCGGTTTAGATTCAAATTTAACCATGAGTACTCTATCATTCTTTTGTAAATAGTTTTCTATACAGTACCTCATCTTTTTCACATAACTATCCCTATATCAGAATTTCCGTCTTCTGATCCTGTATGAATTATCCTAAAATCTCCTCTCCAAAGAATACCCGCCTTTGGCCACCGAACTTCGCCGATCCCTATTATGTCTAGTGCTAACTTATCCATGTCAATTTTTAAGTTTTCTAGTTTATGTACTTGCTTCATGCTTCTGACATTCCACGGTTCGACTCGCAGAATGTTTTCGATTCTTTTTCTACGTTTTCCGATCACATCCTGCGAAGTAGTCTCCTCCCGGAGATCCGAATGGGGACTATTTTACTTCCGGAATCTTTTACTTCAGAGAATGCCATCATGTTTGTTACAATTTAAGTACGCTGTGTACTTGGGAGATAATGTGGTGATTTCCCGTTGCCTTCCA
Source organism: Platerodrilus igneus (assembly GCA_036346225.1). NCBI lineage: Eukaryota > Metazoa > Arthropoda > Insecta > Coleoptera > Lycidae > Platerodrilus > Platerodrilus igneus. The sequence goes on from JARFIW010001028.1 coordinate 519,106, forward strand.
CATCGCGGTAGTGTCTCAGACTGCCATACCGACCCCTATGGTCTCTGCCAATCTAAGTACCGAAAGAGCCGCTGCCCTTTTTCGGGGACCTGTCTTAGTCTGGTTCCTCACTAAAGATCCTACTAATTTGATTGAACCTGTAGTTCGGCTCTTTAAATCACTGTAACGGGAAAGCCATTCCACCTGTTCTAGTAATCTAGAAATTCGTCAAGGTGTAGGTCCAATTGGAATGGGTATATTTAGATTTAAGATTTTAAATAACTGATAATGTGATAAAGTCTGTTATGGTAGATCCGTGCGGACAAAAGAGAAGTAAAGCACAATAAGCACAGTTCCAGTAATCCCGCACCGAGTACCGCAACAAAACATAGCAAAAAGTGTCGTGCGGTGGGATGGGTCACACATAAAAAAATTGAAAATCTCAAAGAATGAATTTTATTTACAAACTCTTTGTCACAACCATAATACAACAAAAATATTTACAATTCTTCCAATTAGAAAAACGTGTATAAGGGAAAAGGAAAACCAACTCGTATAGAAGAAAACATTTTTTACAAAAATCCCAAAGGATTTTCACAGTATCAAAAATCAACGCAAAAATAATGAATACATTCCTGACTTACCTTACACTAATTTATACCGTCAATAATAATTTTTACATAAAACAGCAATTAATAGAAGTTACATTGCAATCAACAAGTAAAGAATCAATCGAAGGTAAATTAACACCAATTGCAGTGGACAATTTAGCTGCTAGAAAACTTCATATCGTCATGCAAACTAATTTCAGAATGCCAAATTTTGAATTCATCAGTGCAGTATTGTAGCAATAATTCTTTATTTTGGGGTCGTTATATTATTAGATCAAGCAGAAATAAAAATTGGACAATAAATAATTGCTTAGCCTAACGTTCTAATAAGTTAAAACTAAAATCGATAGTCTATTTGTTGAAATGCTTTAGAGCACGTTTCCAAAGAACTGACTGTCTGTAGATTTGTAGATTCAAAGCGTTGACTGTAACATAGATTGCCTATTTTCAGTACGAAACAATAAGAATTTATTATTTTTAAAGTTGTTTGTAGTTTGCCTTGTAAAAACATGTTGTAACCTTGTAACTTCTCGTGGAAAAGCAATGTTTTAATAAACAAATCTATTGAAGAAACGCATAAATGTATCCTTGTCGAAAACACCTTACTGTCTTTGAGAACAAATGTTTTAATATAAAAGGTACCAGTTTTTAAGAATGTATTGCAAAAGTAGTTTTCTATATTTAAAATTATAATTACATCTACTAATCAAACCTGAGATCTGGTACGTTATCAAAATAGATTCAACATATTTAAATTTGTTAATAATAACAATAACAAATTTTACGGCTAACCGAAAATAAGTTCAAAGTACCTTAAATTTTACAACTGAATATTTAATAAGATTCTACAGAATGATGAATAAGCAATCGTTTAAATTGATCGAAGACTTCCGGAATCATTAATAAACGCAATTAACCGTAGAAACAATACGAAATTATAAATTTTTTTTACGCGAGTTAAGGTTTGGGCCTTGAAAGCTGCGTTTTTAAAAACACTTCCAAATTTACTTGGTTGATACAGAATTAAATGTGGAATTTTACAAACTTGAATTAAAATTACTCTAAGTCGAAAAAAAAAGAATTAAATGTACTATTTTGAGTAGCCTAAGCAACTGCAATGTAAAATAAAAGCTGAATACCTTGACTGACTGCTAGGTCTTGGAGCTCCCGGGCTATTTATGATGTCCCTACCCCCTCACATGGCTGTGGAAACTTGCAGAGCGCATGTCTGCTTATTCTTAATTCTATTCATTATTACAATGTTATAATCTTACTTTCTAGGTAATTGCGGTATCTTGATCGTCTACGACCTGCCACCTGCAGTGTTATCGTCGTCTCGGATACAAAGTATTGCATCCGTTCTCATGAACTGTTAAAAGATTTTATAAATTGTCCTTGTATTACATTGTTGCACTTTACTTAGCATTTTCTTAACACTTTCTAATAATTTCCTATTAGGTCCTATTTTATAATACATACATAATTGGGGGATATGTAACTCTTCCCGACGAACATATAAAATTAAGGGTTTTTCTTTCTTAAAATTTAATTAAAATTCATAACTTAATTTCATTGCATAAAATTCATAATTTCTGCTGGTATATTTGTTTCTTTATTTACCTTTGTTTCCTTAAATCTAAAACTGTTTTTTTTATTCATGTATCTAATATACATTTTGTAAAATACATAAATGATCAATAAAATAGTCAAAATGATTAAAAAAGCGTTTTTAGTTAGCTTAAATGCTTTTATAGTTTATGGCGTGGTTGAGGTCGTCTAATTCTAGATGTTCTAGTTGCATGGGTTTTTGGATTATTTTTTCGTCTTCGATTTGCATTGTCTTGATTTGTAGCTCTGGTAAGTTTGCGAGTTTCTTGATTGCTACTGGATCTTGGTAAACTCTGATTATTTCATTTTTCAGTTTTGAATAACAATTTTCTTTGAGGGTGATTAATTTAATTTACTTTCGGTTAAAGTTAAATTGTTTTCGTCTTGATTGCATTGGATTGTTGCTATTACTTTGTAACATACTGTTTTAGTACAGTCGGTTATGTAAAAATAACTTTCTATTATTTCTCAAATTGGTTTATTTTCTAGTTTAATTTTAGCGTCCCAATTATTAAGATAACGGGTTTGTAGCATAAATATGTGTGCGATTTTAAACCGCTTCAAAAGTTCCGTCCCCAAGTAGCCAGAGCAGGGTTCTTGGAAAATATAATCCAAAGATTTAATTAACATTCCCAAGGTACGAAGCTTTACTTAACTAAAATTATAGTTTCGGAGTTTCTTGTGAGGGAGATTTTGGCTATCCTAAAGCAATTGTTAGTTTTCATTAACTTTTAAGATTTATGACAGGCTTAACCTTTTCGATTATGAAAGCTAAACTGGACTGGGTATTTTTCAATTAACTTAAAGGTATATAAGGAGTTCAGCGTGGGATGGAAGGGGTCTTTTTTATTTCGATACTTTCGACAGACAGGTTGTTGATTTCTGTACTTCTGTAAGTAAAGTGATGTGTGTTTTTTATTTTATTCTGAGTAAGTACTTTCCCAGTTACTAAAACAGAGGTTATGGTATTTTTTTAAATAATGAACTCAAGGGTTGTGTTATGAATTATGTATCCGTAATTGTTTAACAGACTTGTGCCGGCGTTCTGTAAAAATACCGACGTTCAGATTAAAGCTCTGAGCTTAGGCTTAAGTTGAACGCGTTGAAATTTTAATCCCTGAATACTTATTTCGACAGACAGCGAGTTTTCAGCAGGGTACACCGCTTCATTGTTATTTCGACGGTAGCCTGGGGGCTCACGAAATAGCTTAGCAACGAAATCTACCTGATTACGCAATTTTCAGGTCAGGTATAGTAGTAAAGGACTCCCGTAGTGATAATCTTTGTGTGTACTTGAACGAGTTCCGTTACAGTAATAGTTGACCGGTGAAAAGGTCGTTTCTGTCCCGTTAATTGGAGACACCCTTGTTAACTTAGAGCGTGGGTCACAGTAGGTAACTTTATTAGAATACTGTATATGTATAATTAATTATTGTATTGGGGTGTTTTAGCCCGAAATTGGTTCTTATATCCTTAAAAAGTAGACTAGTCCTAAGGAATTTAGACATTAATTTGGTTTAGTCATATAGTGTTTAGCTAGTCGGGGACTATAAAGCTCCACAGTAGTGCAGTGTTAAAATTTTCTGCGTGCGTATTTGTGACAATCTTTTCCCATTCTCAAGAACAAAGTGCAACGAGTGATAATACCTTGATAAGATCCGTAAGCCTTCCCCTCCCTTACGGTGGCGCCCTATTGTATATAACGGCAAATATTGTATATATTTTGTACTCATATGTCATTAGGTTAAGGTTTAATTAGTTGTACAGTTAATAAGGCGGCTCCGTGGCGTAGTGGTATGTGTGTGACTACTACGCCCAAGGTCCCGGGTTCGAATCCCGACACGGTCCGCTTGAAAAATGTTAGGCGAGCATTTTTCACAAAAATACACCCTCGTTCGGATGAGAGGTAAAATGGAGGTCCCGTGTGTGAGTGTTGTCACGCACGTTAAAGATCCCTACCTTGCTTGGAACAGCAAGGGTTAGGCAAAATTCAAAATTTTCCAGGTAAAAAAAACTCGCTTCCTGGCCAATGTAGTACCTTCGGGTGGAGCATTGGAAAATCAAATGTAATGTACAGTTAATAAAACAATCTAAATTTCCATCTTAGTGTGTTGTAGCTTAATGACCCTCACCCTCTCACCGACTGTAGTAAGCTTGCGAGGCAATGTTTCGAAACGTTTGAGTACTTTAGATGTAGGGGTAATGCCTTATTATTTTATTGGTAATTTGATACCCTCACGAGACAGGTTTGTATATTAGTTACAACTTCTGTGGGAAAAATGGCTATCCATTTGCTTTCTGTCTTTTTGAATCTTCATATTAGTCATTTGTACGAGTTTGGCTTCATAGTTTTCATAATGATTTGAAAATTTTAATAATTGTACTTCGCAAGGGCTGTCTTCTTGAATGATTGTTGTTGTCAACGATTGTCATAAATATTGATTTGGTGTGACTTCGTTACATTTTTCGTTTGTGTATAACCATATCTTAGTACATTTAAGGATACCAATTTGGTTTTGGGTATGATAACTTGATACATGCTAGTAATTTTCGTTGGGAAAGCAAATAAATGATAATAATTATAAATGTTATTTTCTACTATCGGAATTTCTATTAAAAATGTTATGTCGTTATTCTTTACATAGTTTTTAACTATAGCTGTTTTTTCAAATATTAGAATGTTTGATTCTACTACATCAAAGGATAATTTACTGTTGGTTATAAATGATCTAATCCTTAATAATTCTTTTAATAAATCAATTGATTTTATGATACTAGAGTGTAGGGTATTTAATTTTCAAATGTTACTATCTTGGTTTCTTACTAGTTTTCTTAGCGTTTCGTTGAATTTTATAATTGTTGATTGGGTTAATAACATTTGGTTGCTAATTATGGTTTATATATCGTTTTGATTTTCAATTAATTGTTGTATTGCGTTATCATAAAGTTCTGCGTCTTGATTATCTAAATTGCCTGTGATTGCTATTATTATGTTACCTAATCCGTTAATTAGTCCTCTTTTTCGTCTTGCCGTTTGTTCTGCGGGTATTAATCTGTTAAATTTATTTTCTATGTTTCTTAAAATACTTTCTATTATGCTGTTATAATTCATCATTTCTATTGCGTATTCCTTTCCGAATTTTGTTGTGTCCATTGATTGTTTTAATCGGTCATAATTGTTTTTGATTATTTGAAATTCTTGTTTTACTTCTGTTAAGTCGAATTTTTGTGCAAAGGTCCAATAGTCTATGGTATTCTGCATACTGCCTAATTTTATTGGTAGCATACCGGGGTTGTTTTTTGTGTCTTCGATTACTATTTCGGTGTCCGTTCTACCTGGGTGGAGGTTGACGGTAAGGGTGATGATTGTCTATCTGAAAGTACAGGGCGTCTTAAGTTTTTCAAGTGGATATATTTTGTTATTTTGCCGTTGTCTACTACGAGTATGTTTTTGTCTAATATTCTCTTAATTTTAAATGGACCTAAATTTCTGGGTGCCGTTTTGTGTCGTTTACTTTGGAAATTTTTCTCGTACACGGTTTGTCCTATTGATAATTTGTTTGTGTCGCTATTATTATTACGGGTTGTGATGATACGTTCCTTGTCGTTATCTAATTTATCTTTTACCTTGTCATAAGTTATTTTTAGTTTTTCTTTATGATCCTTGGCATACTGTTGATATACTTCTTTGTTATAATGTATGTCGTAAGGGTTACGTGAATCTGAATGTCCTAAGGTTAATTATAATGGCGTTAAATTGGTTGATGAGTAGATTGTGTTATTATAGGTGATTAGTGCGTATGACATTAAATTAGTAATGTAATGTTTCTTCTTATAAGTTATTCTTAGTAATCGGAATTGTTCTAACAGGGTTGCATGTACTCGTTCATTCAGTTCATTTAATTCAGGGTGGTTTTCAGTTATGAATAGAATTTTTATTTTGTAGAGTTCTAAAGTGTTCTGTATCGTTTCATTTTTAAATTCGCTGCCGTTATCTAACGTTATTGTTTCGAGTGTTCAATAAAATGTAAAGTACTGTAAAAAACCTTGGGTTACGTCAATGCTATTTTTAGAGGTGATTGGTATTGCTTGGCCTATTTTTGTGAATGCGTCTACAATTGACAAATAGCTTTTGCGCTTCTACTACTAGAGTATCGGCATGTAATTTTTAAAAGGGTTTTCAGGTGTTTTAGTTAACGTTAAAGGTATTTTTGGAGGTTTCCTGTCGTATTTCGCTTTGTCGCATAGTTCACATTGATTAATAAAGTCTGTAATTAGTTTTTTCATGTCCTTGAAATAATATCTTCTTATAAGTTGCTTCATTGTTCATTGTCGTTTTTGGTTATTTGAATTTGGTATATCTTCTTATTGTATGTTTTTGTAAATTTTACGGGATTGGGGTTATTCAAAACTTCGGTAATTATAAATTGATTGGGTTTCATATCGATTGCTTCGTTTAAAATTTTAATCGCGTTTTTAGGTTTTTCGTTTTGTGTCGAATGTATCGTGTCGATCTCGTCTGGATCTTCCCTTATTTCTGCTTCGTCTACGTTTCCTATAATGGATTCTATTTCTAATGCATTAAATTGTATTCTACTTAAAGCGTCTGCGTTGTTGTTGTACATTCCCTTTTTATATATAATTTCGTAATCATATTCTTTTAGTCTGATTCGCCATCGTTGTAATTTCGAATTTGGTTGTTTAAGTTTGCATAGCCATACTAATGGTCTATGATCGGTGTATATATAAAATTTCCGTCCGTATAGGTATGGTCTAAAATACTTTGTTGCCCAAATTATGGCTATCAATTCGTTCTCTATCGTACCGTATTTTTGCTCGGTTTCATTTAAGGTTCTGGATGCGTAGCTGATGGGTTTATCGCTACCTACGTTTCCTTGGCTCAATACTGCACCTAATGCTATATTGATGCGTCTGTCGTTAATATGAATGGTTTCGAAAAGTCCGGGTATTCTAATACGGGGTGATTCGTTAATATACTTTTAATTTTATCTACGACTTTAATGAATTCAGGGTTGTGTTCGATTTTGTTTCCTTTCTTTAAACAATTTGTTAAGGGCTTGGTTATTTGGGCATAACCTTTGATGAATTTGCGGTAGTAACCACTAAGTCCTAAAAATCGTTGATTTCCTTGTTTGTTTTTGGTATGGGGTAATTTAGTATTGCATTTGTTTTATTGGGATTCGGCATAACTCCTTGGGGTGTTATTATATGTCCTAAGAATGCTACTTCTTTCTGTAAAATTTCGCTCTTATCTAATTGTACTTTAAAATGTGCTTTCTTTAGTCTTTCAAATACTTCTATTAATCTTTCTATGTGTTCTTCTAATGATATTGAGTAAACTATGATGTCGTCTAGATACAGAAGGTTTTTTTTATGTATCCCACGTAGTATATTGTCCATAACTCGTTGAAAAGTTGCGGGTGCGTTCTTTAATCCAAATGGCATTCTTTTATATTCATAATGTCCTTTCAGTGTGCTGAAAGCTGTTTTCGGTGTATCCTTTTTATCCATTTTTACTTGATGGTATCCTGAGGCGAGGTCTAATGTTGAAAATTATTGGCACTTACCAATTTATCTAAAATTTTGGTTATATTTGGTAGTGGGTATTTGTCGTCTACTGTTTTTTCATTTAACTTTCTATAATCTATTACCATTCTATATTTTCTCATTTCTGATGCGTCTAACTTCTTAGGTACTATTAATACGGGGCTGCTGCATGGTGAGTTGGAGTATTGTATGATATCTTGGTCTAGTAAGTCTGCTACTGGTCTATCGGCTTTTTCTTGGCTTGCTTGAGGTAATCTGTATGCTTTTGTGAATATTGGTTGGTTATCCCTTAGTTTGATATTATGTTTGACTGTATTGGTAAATGTTAGTGGTATTCCTTCACAATGGAGTATGTCGCGGTATTCAAAACATAAATTTTTAATGGCTTTTGCTCCTCTTGATTGATGTCGGTATTAAAGCGTACGTTACTTAAATTTTCTCTTAACATTTCGTCTTTTTCTATGGGTTGTAATTGTCTTCTAAATTTTCATCTATTTCCATTTCGTTAAAATTAAATTCTTCTACGTTAATTGGGTTTGTTAATGATAGTTCTACGCGATAGTCATTCGAGTTTAAAATCGTCGTAGTGGCATAATTATCTTTTATTTGTGGCTAGTGTGGTTAGGGTCTCTACTCCTTGTTGAAATGTTATGTGATTTATTATTCCTAATTTGTTATTTGAATTTACTGGGATTTTTATTTTTTTCTCTGTTTGGGGTTCTATTGTGTATTTTTCTTCGACTTGAGTATTTTGAAATTTAATGGGGATTCGTTCCTATTACGTTCTTTTAATAAACGGTTTTTTATATCAATGTTGGCTTTTAATTTTCTTAGAAGGTCCATTCCTATTAGTCCGTCATATTTGTCATTGAATTTGAAAATCGTTAATTTATGTTTCATTTTAACGTTGAATGTTCTAGGTAAGGGTATATTAGTTACAAATTGGTGTAGGGTTGTTTGATGGGCTGTTTTAATTTTAAATGGTTCTCTTTCTACATAGTCTTAATTGTGTCTTTACGGTTCGGGGGCTAATAGGTGTTTTCGAGGATCCGGTATCGATTAATAGCTTAAATTCGGCATGGGATATTTCTATTTATGGTAGTACTAGGTGATTTATGTTATTTAAATTTATTAAGTTTGGTCGTTTGTAAATCGGTCTATCTGAAAATTTGAGCACGCGTTTTCTTCGTCGTCCTCGTCGTATGTTTTGTATGGTTCGTCGCGTTCATAGGTTTCTACATGGTTTGATTCATCGTTCGTACTGAGGTGAATGTAATTATTCTGGTCATTGTCAAATTCTTTTACTTCTTGGTGAAATAGTTTTTCCAATGTAAAGTTTCGTTTTTGGTTATGGCTGGGTCGGATGTGCGTTATTTTTGTATTTGGTTTGGTGTTACCAGATGAGGTATCCATAGGTGTGGGTTTATAATAACTGTTAGGGTTGTCACTATTGTTTGTCATTGGTGAATTTCTAATACGGTTCGCGTTGAATGCTTGTCTTTGTTAATTTACGTGTTGGTTGAATCTTGGTATGAGTGTGGGTTTCGTAAAATTTAGGTTAAACGTTAGTTTTGGAAATTGTTTATATTGATTATTAAAGTTGGTGTTTTTAAAATGTGGGACATTCTTTCGCGGTTGGTTTGTTTGTGCATTGAATGGTGTGAATTTTTGTTGGGAAATTGTTTGTCTCACGGCTTGTATAGTTTTTATTGGTGAATAATTTTTATTCGCGTTGGGGTTGTATAATCTGTTTCGATAGTACATTACGTTTTCTTCCTATCATCATATTGATGGCTTCCTCTAAGTTTTGGGGAAGTTAGAATCTGACTTTGTCTGATAGTCGTTCTGGTAGTGCATTTAGATATATGTCTAGTATCATACATCCTTGTTTTCAAAAGTTTTATATGTTGGTCGGGTTCTTTAATTTTTAGTTTGGTTAAGATAAAACTTCTTACATCTTGACATTTCATTCCGAATTGGTACGGGAATTGGTTATTTTCTATCCTAAGGTTTATTAAGTTGTTTACTAGGCATTTTAGGTTACGTTGATCGCCAAAATATGCAAAGAATACTCGTCTGAAGTCGTCTTATTGTTCTATGTCATCTCGGCTGCCTATTAGTGTTAGTGCCCGTCCGGTTAGTTTACTAATGATTAGGCGTAAAAGTAATACGTTTGTATCGTTGTTTCCGGGTTTGTAGAAGGTTTTCAAAGATATTTCACACGCGGTGATAAAATTTGCTAATAAAGTTTGATTTCTATTAAACATACGAATTGTGTTGAAGTAAATCTTCAAATCTAAACTCATTATGGCTGAGGGTTGTTCTAATAATTAATATTCAATTTTAATTTCAATTAATTTCAAAGTTTTGCATAATTGGGATTTATTTCACGGTTTGTATTGTTATTCCTTGCTTGGGTTTATTAATTTTCAGTTTAGATTGCGTCGGGTTATTTGTTATTTTTAGCTTGAGTCGTTTTAGGTTACTTAAAGAATTGAGTTGCTTGTCTTTGTACTTAGTTATACGGTGCTATAATTAATTTATAAGATTTATGCTCGGTAATGTCTGGTTGCTTGCTGTAACCTTGATTACGTTTATTTTTACTTCGCGGATGTTAATTTTATTGTAGGTTTGATTCCTGAAAGTTTCGATGTGACTGAGTAATTTTTCGTGGTAATTTATTTTAATTTTATTTGCGCCAATTAAGACTTATTTTTTATTTATATCTGCTAATTTAATTGTCTGTCTTTTCTCTTTCTTTGTAATTATATTGTCCGGTCACCTTGCGTCTTAAATATAAAGTTGTAATTTTCCGTCAATTGCTTTGTTCAATGTTGCATAAAATGTCCTTTTATAATTAACATAATGGATTGTTTTAATTACAATGTTTTAGTCTACTGTAGTCTGTGAATGCTTTGGTATAATTAAATATGCAATTATATTTTATTTGATCTTTATGAAAGCTTTTATTCAGCTTGATACTTTAATTAGATTGCGTCTTTTACTTTGTTAATTATAAATGGTTACGTCCAATGACTGTTTATACTTAGATATCTTTGCACTGAAAAATCTAATTATAATAACTTTTTATAAAGTTTCCATGCGTTTTTTGACTGAATAGTTTTTGTACAGTTTATGATGAACGTTTTTTAACTATAATTATATATATATATATATATATATATATATATATATATGTATATATTAAAATGATGTTTTATTCCCTGATAAGATTTTCCGGTCGTAATCTCTACGCTTTGTTTTAATTAATAATGATTTAATTTTATTCTGGTAAATTGAAAAGTTTTCCTACAGTTACGCAAATTCGGTTAGTATATGGCTATGAAGGTTTGGTTTTTAAATAGTTCACTTTCAATGATGAGATTTGCGTGTGGATTTGCGCTTTGTTAATTCTATTAATAATTGTAAGGTGTTTCTATAATTTATAGGAATGCAATGAGGTTGCGTTTGAATAATTACTTTTTTTATTTAGTTGCGTTATATACAAAAATTTCGATATTAAATTGTAAATTAATTACGTTTTATTTTTGGTATTTTCAGGCATTGGTTAATTTTCGTATTGGTAATTTAAATTCGTTTTCGTTTTTTGTTTTTATAGTTGTTGCGCCAGTTAATTTCGTAATAATTTGTCTCATTTACGCATGTAATGCGTTTTTTTTAGTTCTCTCGTTTTAAAGGTCTCTTTTAAATTCAATTTCCTCAAAAATAAACTTGAAAATAATTCCTTGCAATAGCTAAGTAAATTATTTTCATTAAATAGCATAAAATAATATTAATAATAGTCAATATTTGTACATACATAAATAATAAAAATTTATAATATTAGCAATATCAAATATTTGTAAAAAATAAATTGGTTTAAGGTAATGAACTTACACTAATTGCTTCTGTCAATTTTTGTACCTTCTCCACGTCGGTTTTGGATTGGATTTTTTTTGTATCCTTTACAAATCTGTTTGGGTTTGTTGGATTTGATCAATTCTTGTTTCGCCTCAACTTCTGTTTGAGTTTTGCCAAATTTGGAATTGAAATTCTAGACCACCAGTTCTTCGAATTTGGGTTTCCTAGTGACCTTTTGACATCCGTACGGCTGCGCCAGTTAAGGTTCGGGCCGTGGCAGCTGCCTTTTTGAAAACCAGTTCCAAAACTTCTTAACAAATTTATTTTAAACAGACATTAATTATAGAATTTTACAAAACTAGATTTAAATTACTCTAGGTTCGAAAATAACTATTAAATGTACTATTGTGAGTAGCCTAAGCAACTGCAATGTGAAAGCTGAATACTTTGACTCACTGCCGGGTCTTGGAGCTCTCGGGTTTTTTATAATTTTCCTATCCCCTCACATGGCTGTGGAAACTTGCAGTTCTCATGTCTGCTTATTCTTAATACTATCCATAATTAAAATGTTGTAATCTTAATTTCTAAGTAATCACGGTACCTGGCCATCTGTGACCTGAGATCTGCAATGTCACTAACGTCTGCGATACAAAGTAGTGCATCCGTTCTCATGAACTCTTAATAAACTTTACAAATTGTCCTTGTGTTACTTTGTTGCACTTCACTTGGCGTATTCTTAACACTTTCTAATAATTTTCTAATTATTCTATTTTATAATACATATCTCAATTGGAGAATACATAACTCGCGTCAAGTTATTCAATTTCAGGGACGCAAAGTAACTAGTCATTGATTTAAATTGTACTGCAATAAATATTTAATTTATTTCAACAGAAATATAATTATGATTTAAATTTTGGAGTGTTATTATTTGTACCATATTTTGAACCAATAGAGAAACTTTTGATTTTTAGTTCATTCTAAATAGTTATTCAGGAATATTGAGTGTTGATGAGACACAAATAGTGTCTTTGATAAGGTTTTTATTTTGCATGTGCCTTAATGGGTATCACTTGTATAGCAGATCGTAGACAAAAGCGAGTTTGAGTCTAAGTAGTATATATTTGTGAAATGTTTTTCTTTATTACAGCTTTTCAGAAAATCTTCCGTAGAGGTTTCTACATTCTATTTAGAAAGTTTAACTTCGGTCGTCTATCGTATGGATGTACTGGTTTCTATGTTAGTCGAATTCATCGATTGTTCGTTTGTTGCTTCATCTACCACACAGCTCAGCTCTTCGCGGCACTAAAATTCAGCTAGACCAAAAATTTTCGAGAAAAGTAAAGGAAACATTACCTATGCAAAAAATAAAGTTAATCTCAAATTTCAATACTGTCTTTGTTATCGAATATATGTGCTTATAAAATCCAAGAATATGATATTAAAGGTTTTGAAGTAGGTGCATAGGTTAAATAAAAATTTCCTAAAACGCTGACAGGTATGTAGAGGTTCGAAAAACAAGATTTCAAGTGGAACATTTCTAATAATAGGTATTCAGTTTAGTGCAAAATTATTATCAATGGAATTATCTTATTAACGTCAAGTGGAGATTAAGATTTGCCAAATAAATTTAATTCCTTCCTGTTATAAGGTTTTAAAATACATCAGTTAATTCTGTTTAAATCGAGGTGAAAATTTTCTGTTCCTACGAAGTGATAGCTATTTGAATATCAAAAATACGTGATCCGATAACCCAAAGCAAACCCATTAAATCTGGTAATATTTCGTAGCTTAGTATGCAAACCTAGTTTAGAGCAAAGATCTCCAAATTGTTTAGATCACGTGACAATTATATGTGTTTTGAATATGCCCGCGCTTTTCTAGTTTGAATTGTTAGAAATTCATCAACTTCAAATACGTTCTTGACACCTAACATAGTGTTAAAAAATTAATGTTTTTAATGGAAAGGATGATGCACTTCTTTAAAAGCAAATTTTTTAATATTTAACATCAATTTAGTTAGGTTTAACCTTAAATCTCTTCGATTGATAATATCCAATCTTTTCCTGTTTTTTGTGAGAAGATTGATCAACGCGAGTTAAGGTTTGGGCCTTTGGAGCGGTGTTTTTAAAAACAATTCGAAACACTTAATAATTTTTATTGATTCTTAAAACAGAAATTACAATGGAATTTTGAATAACTTGTATAATAGCTTTAATTCAAAAACATTTAATTAATTGTAATAAGGTGAGTAGCTTGAACAACGAACTATGGAGTTCGAAGACTGACTGCCGGGCCTTGAGCTCCCGGGCTTTTTATAATAACCTGCCCCTCACACGGCTGTGGGAAGTTGCAGATCTCATGTCTGCTTTTCTCTTAATTCTACACTTTATTACATTGTAACAATCTTATTTCTAGGTAATTGCGGTATGTTAACCGTCTGTGACCTGCCACCTGCAGTATCACTGCCCTCTCGGATGCAAAGTTGCATGTCCGTTCTCATGAACTGTCGATGACCTCTCTGGGTTATCCTTGTATTACATTGCTGCAACGAACTTATACTTTATTTAACAATTTCTAATAATTCCTATTAGATTCAATATATTCAATACATATAGATAATTGGGGGATACATAACTCGCGTTGAAACTCTGTTCCAAGAGGTATGACGAAAATATTATAAAAAAGTTTCTCGCAATAGTCCATAATGTAGAATAAGTAGTCGGTACGTCTTTCTGAAGCCAAAATTGCTAACATCCCTTTCTAAATTATACCTCAAATTCTTCGTTAGTGGTTATTCGGATCAATTCTTCTTGTAATATGACATACGTTCTCTCAATCTTGCAACTGCAAGTTAACCTTATTATATTATTTGGTGTAAAATATTTTTCTATAACAAACTTAATAAATTCTCTGCAACCCACACCGTTAAGCGACAAGGAAACAAAATTTTTGTAGATAACTCAAGGTGAAATTAGTTGGTAAGCAGCTGAGAAAAAAAGAATCTCCTATTTACGTAAATGGCTAACTTTGAAAATTACTTTAGTGCTCTGGCATGAGACGAGGTTACCGGCCGATTTTGTTTCGACACTCAAAATACGGGAGGAAGGGGGGATAGGGGTGGCGTTTACACTGCACCAATGTGAAAGCAAAGTCCTGTGGAAAACGCAGAAACCCCTCGACTTAAATGAATTTCGACAAAACCACTATTTGTAATTTTCCACTTAGACACAAGTAAATACAATATAATAATTTATCGAAATGATTCATCAATACTCTAATTTTAAAATATTAACTTGTAGGGGCCTAGACCACATTAAAATAAGCGACTCTTTTTAAGTCACAATTCAATTCTATTAGTAAGTTTCAATAATTTACGTATTTACAAAAAGGTGGTAACTGTGTAATGAAAAAGATCTTAATTAATTTGGTTATATAAGTTATCTTCAGGTAAACATCCCCTATCAGCCTGTTTAAAAATCAACAAAATTTAAATATAAAGTTTTAGTTCGTCTTAAATCTTTTGTTTACAAATTGTCAAATTGAATCGATACTCGGACAGTATTATTAATATTGTAACGGGCTACTACTACCGCGTTTCTTTAATTTAAAACAAGTAATAATAAAGGTCTTTATTACTCACTGTTCACAAGTCTAATTAACAGTATAAGCCTTATTTATAGCTGTTTTCAGGACACTTAACAATGAAGCACTATTACACTAATGAATTTACAAGCACTAAATCTTCTTAAACCAACTTCTTTACCATAGGTCCATTAACAACACTAACACAACTATTTGTTTATACACTTCTATTTATTTATGTATACTACAAGCTGCATGTACATTAGACACAGCATATATCATTTATGTATAAATTTTTGAACTCGTAAAAGCTCAACTACGTTTACTGTACACGATATAATTTATATTAGACATTCAAGCATAGACTGCCTCTTGCATTTCTTAGCGGTTTTATATATACTCAGATTTAAATATATGACTCATCTTCTGGTAATTACGAGAAGCTTCCAGGTCTGGCGAGAATGAACAGTGCTGGCGGCGTTTTGTGTGTTTCATTGCTAGAAGCATTCTAGAATCCTGAAGACTATGCAGACCCTACAACGCTTGTGTGTTTGACGGGTTGCCTAATAGTAGCTCGCAACACTACCCCCTCTTTAAAACCGTTACGTCTCGTAACTGTAAATACATTTTGGCGCCAATTCGATGAATGATGACGGTATCGGCAGCTATGTTCTCTGGTGCGTCTACCGCGTCGTTGGAAATAACAGTCAACACTCTTTTCTTGGTCTTGGTAGGCAACCGGTTGATAACAACAAACAAGGACCTGGACGTTGGTTTCCTGGAAAACTACTTCTAGCATATTTCGGACTATCCTCCAATCTAAGCAATCCAGTCCACAACCTAGCTTGGGAACCGCTAGTTTCGTTACTCCATTTTCCATCATCTGAGCTTTAAGATTCAGCAAAGCTTCCCATAGATGTCCATAACTAGGTCTCTGCCATGAAGAATTTTTGGTGACCAGATAGTAAACATAACGATTTTTATCCTGAAGAACCAAAGCTTTTCCTACAGTTGGCCGCTGTTGTACTAATTCATCCACACATCCAAACTTTTTCTTGAAAACTGAGCTACGCAATGTGCAAGAGAATACTCTTCTGGTGCTCTAAACAGATCTTGCTATTTTTCAAAACAACGCCAAATCTCGCCTTAGCGGAACCACCATACGCCGCCATAAAACTCTCGAAATCTACATTTGGCTCATGATTAATAACTTGTCGAATGTCATTCTTTTTATTCGAGCCTTCCTGGTTGTTGCCAGCGTAGGATGTTAAACGGTCAAAGTGTACCACTTTCGGTTTACCACGAGGAGATCTTCTGATCCGGTACACTACATCATTAATTCTTTTCATCACTTCGTACGGGCCTTCCCATTGTCTTTGTAATTTTGGTGACAACCCCCGTTTTCTTTGTGGATTATACAACCACACCAAATCTCCAGGTTGATAACCACCTTCTTGTGCTCTCGTGTCATATTGTGATTTCATTCGATCGCTTGCTGCCTGGATATTCTTTCAGACGTTTTCGTGAATGCTATTTGATCTTTCACGAAGCTTACTAACGTAATCTTCACCTGCGATCTTTTCTCCAGGTTTAAATCCAAACTGAAGATCACATGGTAGCCGCAATTCACGTCCTAGCATTACGCAAGCGGGCGAGTATCCTGTGCTGTCATGTACCAAAGATCGGTACGCCAGTAGGAACAAATGTAAATATTGGTCCCAGTCTCGTTGATGTTCAGAGACAACTTTGGCCAGGTACTTCCCTAACGTCCTGTTCATTCTTTCAACCATTCCATCCGATTGGGGATGAAGTGGCGTGGTTCTACTCTTCCTGTTTCCAAGGTGCTTGCAGACGTTTTGAAACAACGCCGATTCGAAGTTTCGACCTTGATCGGAGTGTAATTCCAACGGAACTCCAAAGCGACAAAACAACAACTCCCTCACTAGTACATCTGCAACCGTCTCGGCTTCTTGGTTAGGTATAGCATATGCCTCCGGCCATTTGGTAAAATAATCCATTGCAACCAAGATGTATTTATTTCCTTTCTTTGATTCAGGAAACGGACCAACTATATCAATAGCCACCCTCCCAAAAGGATTCCCCACGTTATACTGTTTCATTGGGGCTTTCCGTTTTGTGACCGGGCCATTTGCAGAGGCACACAACTCACATTTCCGGCACCACTCCTTCACATCTTCTTTGCAGTTCACCCAATAAAATCTTTCTCTCACTCTCTCGAGAGTTCTTTTCACGCCAAAGTACCCTCCGAAATACCATCCTGCAAGTGCTGCAACACTTCCGGCACTCTGCTTCTCGGCACTATCACTTGGAGCCTCTCAGTGCCGTCTTCACATTCCAGGCGTCGTTTCAAGATTCTATTTTCAATCACCAAGGAATCCCACTGTGCCCAGTATGCTTTCAGGCTCCTACTTGAAATACTAATTTCTTCCTAAGCTGATCGTTGTCCTCTACTTTTACACTCAATAATACGTCCATATTCGATGTCATTCTCCTGAGTTTTCGTATTCTTTTGGATTGCCAAGTATCATCGGTTACCGTCATTCTATGGATGACACTTATTTTCTCTTCCATCTTGGAGCAATGATTGCAGTCCATCGGACAAGGTCTTCTTGATAGAGCGTCTGCATTCCGATGGCTAGTTCCTACACGATGTTCTGTATTAAAGTTATATTCCTGCAGCCGCTCTATCCACCTTGCTACTTGCCCTTCAGGATTTCGAAACTGCAATAACCATTTCAGTGCAGCATGGTCTGTTCTCAACAGGAATTTACGGCCGTATAAGTACTTATAAAAGTGTTCTACGGATTTGACGACGGCTAACAGCTCCCTTCTTGTCACACAATAGTTCCTTTCTGGCCGCGACAAGATCTTGCTGAAATACCCAATAACTTTTTCTTGTCCGTCCTGCACTTGAGAAAGAACGCCTCCTATAGCTGTGTTACTGGCACCGGTATCCAACACAAATTTCCCCTCCATCCGTGGATAACTCAAAATTGGTGCTGTGACTAGTAGTCGTTTCAGTTGTTCAAATGCTCTGTGGCAGTCGTCATTCCAATCATATTCTTGTCCATCTTCGGTTAATTTTGTTAACGGTTTGGCAATGTTCGCAAACCCAAGTATAAAACGTCGGTAATATGTGCACAATCCTAAAAAACTGCGTAGTTGGTGTATATCTGCTGGTGTAGGCCACTCTTGTACCGTTTTTATTTTGTCTGGGTCAGTTCTTATTCCGGTCTCCGAAACGACATGTCCTAGGTATTTCACCACTTTTCCAAATAGGTGGCACTTCTTGGGGCTTAATGTAAGGTTTGCCCCGCGTAATCTTTGGAATATCTCCTCTAGCTTCTTAAGATGTTTTTCAAAAGACCGACCTAACACTATCACGTCGTCCAGGTACACCAGACATGTCTTCCAGGACAGTCCACGCAGTACCGACTCCATCAATCGTTCAAAAGTAGCAGGGGCATTGCATAATCCAAATGGCATGACCTTGAACTGCCATAATCCAGTTCCAATTGTAAAGGCAGTCTTTTCTTTATCGTTTGGCTCCAAGCCTACCTGCCAGTATCCGCTTTTCAAGGCCAAGGTCGAAAACCATTTAGATCCGGATAGAGTATCTAAGGTGTCATCAATTCTGGGCAAAGGATAGCTGTCTTTCTTTGTCACATTGTTAAGCCGCCGGTAGTCTACACAAAACCTTGTCGACCCGTCCTTTTTCTTGACAAGCACTACCGGGGATGCCCATGGACTATTCGAGGGTTCAATCACTCCCTGTTCTTCCATATCGGTGATAATTTTCTCAGCTTCCTTACGTTTTGCCAGTATTGATCTTGTGTTGCACAACATTCGTCCTTCCTTTCTCACTATCATCCAGTGCAAACACACCTCGATATCGCCCGACCAGTTCTTTTACCTTGCCCAGTTGGTCGCCATTTAATCCTTGACACGAGGGTATCAACATATCCAGCAATTTCCGTGAGCAGCCGTTGGTTGGTTTATTTTTCGTGTCGTCCACACAACGTTTAATATGACATACTGGAATGCAACTTCCCACAATCATGCCTTTCTTCAGGGATTAATGTTCAGCACCCTTACTGGTACCATATTTCGAGACTTTACCAGCGTTCTTCCAAACAGAAGTCCCTCCTGACCCATTCCCGATTCAGTTGCTTCCATCATGCATACTTGCCCTTCCCGGAGCGTACCATCCGGGCGTCCCATTACTATCATTTCTGCCTTCTCGGGTATTTTCATATCGCAAATCATTCGAACTTGCATCGTCTGGTTACTCCTACCTTGAAATGGAATCTCATCATCATCTATCCGAAGCACATTTTCTTTCATGTTTACATGAAACCCACATTCTCTCATGAGATCCATTCCCAAGATCACTTCTTCTGTAATTTCAGCTACCAACACTCGATGATTAATTAATTTGTCCCCAATTGTCAACATAACGGCAGTCTCTCCGTGAGTACAAATTTTCTCACCACTTGCCGTTCGAAGACACACCGATACAGGTAGCATTTTTCCATGACCAACCAAATCTGGTCTCACAATAGTTTTTGTCGTTCCTGTATCCACGAGTAATCGGACACCCCTACCATTAATTCTTCCATCGATATAAATGCTGTCCAGACTTCCCATTGACGGTGCAGCACGGATGATAATCTCCGGAGCACTACGCTGTGCTGTCAACGTTCGCCCCCTTACATTGACCTGCTTTAACTCAACCGGTTGTTTCTTTGGTTGAGTACAGCGTCTCTGCATATGACCAACTTCACCGCAGCTCCAGCATCGCAGACGCCATCTCCGCGGTCGTAATCTTTTCAGCCTTTCCGCTTTTCGCTTTTCAAACACACGGTTTATTATTTCATCTATGCTGTTCTGCAATTGCTCAGGTTCTTCTAATGCAGACCGAACTTTGTGACTCATCCTGTGTGACGTCTGCTTAGCTGCTTCAAATTCAAGCGCATGAGCCAGTGCGTCATCTAACATTTTTGGCCGTGCTAATCTTAGCGCTTGCTGTATTTCACTGTCTTTAATACCATCCACAAATGTTTGAACAGCCAGTTGTTCGAGGAAACTATCTGGTGCCGTTGGGTATGCCAATCTGACTAATCTGGCGATGTCAGCTTCGAATTCTTGCAGGCTTTCACTTGTCTTTTGCGAGCGGTTCCTAACTTGTGCGTGGTAAACCTGTTGAAGGTGGGCGTCTCCATATCTCATCTCAAGCTTCGATGTTAAGAGGCCGTAATCATTCTGCTGGTGATCAGGAATCGTTTGTAAGATGTTAAGAGCATCCCCCCCTAGGGCCACTACTAAGGAGATAGCCTTCTCTTTGTTGCACCAACCGTTGGCTATTGCAGCAGCTTCAAATTGTTTCAAATATGTGGGCCAAGGTATTTTACCATCGAATGTAGGTTTTTTACTTTAAATTTAGACGGAATTGACTCGCTTCTTTCCATGGTTCTTATTTCTGGAATGTTCTGATTAACAACTTGGCTTGGTAATTCAAGTGGTCGCGTTGTTAGTGAAATTATTTGTTCTTGAAGCCTCATCACATCTTCTTCCATTTTTACCAATTTATTATCCAACTTTTGCTCAACTGTTTTTACCTGTTCAGTAAAATCTTTTTTCAATGCAATGGAACTTTCCATTAATCTTTGTTCTAACGTGGCTGTACTTTCATTCAACTTTTCTTCCACTTTGGCGGCATTTTCACTTAACCTTTCCATTTTCTCAGCGTTTTCAGTTAACCTTTCATCTATTTTTGCAGCATTTTCAGTAAGTGTCAATTCTAGTTTAGCCGACCTCTCCTCCATACCGGATTTAAAATCCTTGAGGAAATTCATTAAAGTTTCTGCCTCCATCTTACTTTGATTTCTTGTAACTGGCATATACAAACTACTTAAATGTCTTTAGACTTGTGTTTTAAATTAATCACTATATACCCCACACCTGACACCAGTGTAACGGGCTAGTACTACCGCGTTTCCTTAATTTAAAACAAGTAATAATAAAGGTCTTTATTACTCACTGTTCACAAGTCTAATTAACAGTATAGCTGTTTTCAGGACACTTAACAATGAAGCACTATTACACTAATGAATTTACAAGCACTAAATCTTCTTAAACCAACTTCTTTACCATAGGTCCATTAACAACACTAACACAACTATTTGTTTATACACTTCTATTTATTTATGTATACTACAAGCTGCATGTACATTAGACACAGCATATATCATTTATGTATAAATTCTTGAACTCCTAAAAGCTCAACTACGTTTACTGTACACGATATAATTTATATTAGACATTCAAGCATAGACTGCCCCTTGCATTTCTTAGCGGTCTTATATATACTCAGATTTAAATATATGATTCATCTTCTGGTAATTACGAGAAGCTTCCAGGTCTGGCGAGAATGAACAGTGCTGGCGGCGTTTTGTGTGTTTGATTGCTAGAACCATTCTAGAATCCTGAAGACTATGCAAACCCTACAATGCTTGTGTGTTTGACGGGTTGCCTAATAGTAGCTCGCAACAATATCTAATATTACAAATTTTATTTATTCCATTCAAATCTGATTGATTACATTTACGATAAAAATAAGCTAAGAAATATTTTGTTTTTAATAAAAAAGAATCGAAGTACTTAAAGTTAGTCTCTTGTTAATAATAAAACACCTGGAAAATTTTATGTTTTGAGTTTTTAAAAATGAACAATAAGGGTTATTTTACTGTACGAAAATTAATATATTTTGTTAGAAAAGGTAAAATATCTAATATGTAAATCTTCTTGAAAAGTGCAGATATTACGTGCAAGTTACTCTTTATTAAAAATGTTCAAGCTCAAAGAATTGGGAGCATCTGCATCACTTTAGACAACATAAAAGAAAGTAAATCACTTATCCCTTGTCTATAGATTCAATATTAAGCGGAATAATTCTACTGGCGTCGCCGTGGATCAATGTAGTAAACGTAAGACTACGGATCCCAAGGTCCTGGATTCGAATCCGAAGACGGTCCGCTTGAAAAATGTTAGACGAGCATTTTTCACAAAAATACAGCCTCGTTCGGATGAGAGGTATAATGGAGGTCCCGCATGTGAACGTTGTCACGCACGATAAAGATCCCTACCTTGCTTGGCACAGCAAGGGTTCGGCAAAATTCTAAATTTTCCAGGTAACAAAAACTGGCTTCCTGGCTAATGTAGTACCTCCAGGTGGGGCATTGGAAAAAATCACATGTAAGGAATAACCCTACTAAGCGGCTTTTTAGCGTAGTTGGTATACGTGTAATTACTACGCCCAAAGTCTCGGTTTCGAATCCCGACACTGTCTCCTTGAAAAATGTTAGGCGAGCATTTCTCCTAAAAATACGTCCTCGTTCGGATGAGAGGTAAAATAGAGGTCCCGTGTGTCAGTGTTGTCTTGCACGTTAAAGATCCCTACTTTGCTTAGAACAGCAAGGGTTCAGCAAAATTCAAAATTTTTCCGCCAAAAAAACTCGCTTCCTGGCCAATGCAGTACTTTCGAATGAAGCATTGGAAAATCACATGTAAGGAATAACCCTACTCACAAGTAGTCGGCAGGCAACACCTGTTACGATTCTGAGATATTTGACCTTAAAGGCAGCAATAATCTCCAACCAGATACTTCCTCCAACTTTATCTTACAACTGCATGAAGTAATTTTCCATTAAATCCGACCAGAATTTCGTTTTATTTACGAAATTTTAATTAGGAAAAATTGTTAGTTTACTCAAAGTTTATTTCAATACAGTAAATCGATTGGTTATAAAATTGTAGTAATAGGTTAGTTTAATCCTGGTTTGTCGCACTGAAATACCAAAAGAAATATTAAAGTCTGATGAATAATTAATCAATACTGATCATTAAAACTTAAGGATAGCCTTTACGCAAGAAAGAGCCTAGTCTTTGCGCTTGTAACGCGCCATATATGTAAACATATTTTATTTTTATATTTTATAAGATTATTTAAAATATGAGCACTACGCGGTAACTACATCAGCCTGCTATTTCCAGCCTGGTGATAAAATATAGGGTGCTTAGCTAGGAAGGTCAATCGAAGGGGGACGAGTAGTTAGTTAATGTTTAGATGTGCATGGATACAGGTGGCTATGCCAGCTGTCTATGCCGAGGGTGTATCAGGTTTATTAATTATTATGTATGATAGTCGGATGTTCACATACCTCTAGTATAAAAGCTTTGATATTACTCAGAAAATATCAATTGCAGATGTTTGCTATTTGTGTTATAGAGAATTAGCAAAGTATTATGTAATTCGTTACGGGTAATGAAAATGCTTTTGTAGCGTAATTTAATATGTTGACAATGGTGTTAGTGTAATCTCCGAGTAGAAGATAACGGTGAAGCCGCCCGGCACACCGGCAGGTATTTATACGCTTGCATCTGCAAGGATTTTTAGAACATAAGTGTTGACCTTTATTTTGATCTAGTAATTTGTATAAAACTGCTCGCTAACACGTGCTGTAATCGGTTCGCATTAAGAAGTGTTTAATTGGGTGTATTATATAACGTTATAAAAAATTGTTAAGTTGGCTTTTTATTACCAGCGGTACGACGTGTGAAGTAATTTCAGTTTGTATTTCATCAGTTAATAATAAATGTTATATTGCCCTCGGCCTGTCGTTGTATATTTGCTAACCTGAATCCCTGAGAACAATTAAAAGTATCACGTCTTTCTTCGTGCTCGACACGGATTGACATCTACACGCTTCTACGCAAATAGTCCAATGTCACCCTACCTTTTCAACAGATCGCGTAGAAGTGCTGGAAATATGCAATTCCGATAAAATGTACGATCCAAAAAAGCATTCGGGTCGCAAGTGCGATCAACACGAGTCTAAACAACCTACGTTTTCTCTAACAAATTGGATAAATCCAACGAATTTCGTTTGAAAACAAGCAGGGTTATGAACGTTGAATTCGATATTTCAAAAGCGTAATTTTTTCTATAAATACAAGAACGTAAATACTACAATTTTTGATGCTAAAACCTACTATTCTAAAATAAATACAAGATAATGTTAAATTACGTATCTTAATTTAAATTTAGTAAACAAATCTGTTAAATAAGTAACATACTGTTTCTATTTAATTAAGTTTTATTTTAAAATGGCATGTTTTATATTTAAAAACTCAAACTGGCTCCGAAAAAGAAATGTTGTCAAACATAAACCGTTTGACAGCCAGCGTACTTCGGAATGAACTAGCAATCGATGAAGGTTCTCATTTCCTTCATTCGGCTGTACAAATAACCTAGTATTCATGTTTACTGCGTCAGTAACAAGTTGAAAAGATTTATTCAATCTACCACTCAGACTTTTAGCAACTACATGTTGTTGATAGATGACATAATATATTGCAAACACCTCAGTTATATCTTGTTTTAAATAGCTTATCAATTCACGAAAGCGTCCAAACATGACCGGTGCCGCTGATATTAGATTTGATAAAGGAATCGCTTTTTCCATGAAATAATCTCTCAAAACATTACATACTGATGAGCTTTTAGTATCTATTGTCAAAGTTGTCGCTAAAAGCAGTTTTTAATAGATTTTTCGTCTATAACAAAATGAATAATGCTAATAATAATGCTTCATTACCAAGAAAAGCTAACTTGTTCAGTTATGTAGAAAAATAGGTCATTTGCAGATAATTACAGAAGAGACTTTCAATATCATGACTTATATCATCAATACGATTTTGAACAGTGTTGTTTCTCAAAGGAGTTTTTTTGAATATGTTATATTCAGGTTTGGACAAATTTGGCAAAATTAATTGTTCTCGATAGAATGTGCTTTTTAAGATTTTGCTTAAAATTCTTCGTGACGTCGAAGCGAACATCGTGGGTCTCTTGCGAAGTTTTTCTTTAAGTATTTAAAAGTATCACGAATATTTACTTGTTTTTAGCAGAACGATACCTTGTGAGGTGATCTTATAGCTTAGATAGTTTCATAGGATTATTACTAAAAACTTTTGTACATAAAAAGCACATAGACAATCGTTTGTCCGACAATGATAGTAGAAAGTGATATGTCAAATAATTAGCACTGTGCTGTGTACATTTATTTTTAGATTCAGCCATGTTTACTATCAATTACCTGTGGACGAAAATTAAGGTATTTAAATACGAGGGGTGCTCGATATGCTTTGGGAACTAACAACACAAGAGTTGCTAGGTACGATTTGACAGTATACAAACATTTTGCCATATAAACACTATTTGTTTTGTTTTGATTGATTGAGTTGGAAATTTCGTCTCAGCTAGAAAATTGAATTAACTCGCAAACATTTTCGTGCGATGATTTTTACAATTTCCGACGTGGATTATCTCCACAACAGTGCCTAAATCAATTTATTTCAACTTTTGGGGAAGAAGCTCTAACTAAGACCATTGTATATCGTTGGTATAGTGAATCCAATCCTGGTCGTAGTTCTCTATCGAATGAATTTAATGAATGTCATCCAAAATCGGCTGTTGTGCCAGAAACCATTGTAGCAGGTACGTCCCTGTATAGTAATAATTTGAATTGGTATGCGCCAAATAAAGGGTAGTTGAGCGCGGGCTATCATCCTGGTTGGATGTCCACGTGCCGTATATAGATATAGGTTTTAGCCTTTTGTATTGATGTTTCAAGTTTATGTTATACGCTAGCCGGTGCATTTTCATTGTTCTAATAAATAAGTGTAGTGTTTGTTTATCGGTTTTGTATTACCTCAAACTACGCGAGCAAGATTAAATAAAACACCAGATTCCAGTTTGGTTTGTTATTTATTTATCCCCGAACCGTTACACCATCGATACTGTACACGAATTGATACTGTAAGATCGTTTTGTCACTTATCGTGAGATTCATGCATTCCTAGGTGTTAAGAATTGCGCTTTTCCTACCCGGAAAAGGCTTCTTCGACTACTACGTTGTTGGTAGTTGGTATATGTTAATTACTATTTTGCTGCCGTGCCTACGCAGTTCTACACGCAACTTCCAAGATCTTGAATACAACAAGCCATGTTTTATATTCTTTATTATCTTTTTAACTAAAATTACTATTTTCTATTTTTTTGACAATGACAAAAACGCGAATTTATTTCAACAACTACTCTATTCGTTTCAAGCCCACTACAAAAACGACTGACTTTTCTCGTGTCGTATCCACATACTGAATATTATACATAAGTTTTAACACTAGGCATTAGTATGACAAGTATACATTCGACATTACACAAGCATTTAGCTGTGAAAAAGCTATGTGCGCATGAATCCCACATAATTTGAAAATCGCTCAAAAAAGACTCGTGTCGATTGGTGCAAGGAAATGCTCAAAAAATACGATTGCGGTGCATCAAATGCAGTGTGTAACATCTATACAGATGACAAATCTTAGATTTGTTCGTATGAACCAGAAAATAAACAACAGTCGACTGTATGGGGTCTTCCAAGATGAACGAAATCCAACAAAAGTTGTCCGTGCTTTTCGTGCACTTCGAAGAAAATGGTTGCCTATTTTTTCGAAATAAATGGACATGTCACGACTGTTGCTTTAGAGGATTGTAGAATGGTTAATTCTGCTTGGTATACAACTGTTTACTTGCCACAACTTTTTGGAGGAATAAAAAAATAAACCGAAGACGACGAATCATTCTCCATTATGACAATGTGAGCTCTCACACATCGGCTCAAACAAATTAAGCAATTTTGAGGAGATAAATTTATGAGCAGTGGACGTAATTTATGATGTAGTAAAATAGATATTGTTTATCTCCTAAATTGTGTTATATTCCCTCGTTGAACCAAGATCATAACCAAACCCAAATGTAACGCTGTTTTCTTGTAGCCATAGTGTAGCACTTACTATATGGACAAGAAATAAAGCGTTTTTAGAAACGGACTTAATTTTTAATTTAAAACAAATCTTTCACCATTGTGAAGAAAACCGAGTAAATTTTTAAAAAAAATTGAAAAATACATCTGCCGTATTAGTCGTAAAATATATCATTACGACTTTTCCTAATTTTTTATGTATTTTATTATTAATAAATATATAATAATTAGACACCATTCTGAACGGACCTGCACCTTGACGACATTCTAAAATACTAGACCAGGTAGAATAACTTGCGCGTTTCAATGAGCTCAAGAGCCAAAGAATAGGTTTAACCAAATTAGTGGAGTCTTTAGTGAGAAACCGGACTAAGACAGGTCCCCGAAAGAGAGCAGCAGCTTGTTCTGTACTTAGAGTAGCAGATACCATAGGGGTCGGTCATCATCATCATCATTAGGTCTTCAGTCCTAGAACTGGTTAGACGCGTACCATCATTGTTCCCTATTCTGAACCAACCTACAGATTTCCCTGAAATATGCACAGTTTGCATCTATAACTGTCTGATCTACGTCTACATCTACCTCTTTTTTCCTATCTGTGCTTGTACTATATCACATACTGTTCCCCAAAAATGCCTTAGAACGTATTCCGTCCTACTACTTTTTCCCCAGATATCCTTGTTCCCCTACTATTTCTGTAACTTATTTGTTATTATCTTTGTCTGTCCATGCTATCGTCCTCATACATCTGAAGCACAGCATTTCAAAAGGCTGCTACAGTTTTTCTGTCGGCGTTTCAGACTGCCCGTATTTCATAGGCATACTGTGCTGTGCTCCACACATATGCTTTCAACAATTTTCTTCTCATTCTATGTTTGTTGTCTTTCCTCATAGGCGATGTTCTTTCTTGTTAAATGCAGTTCGATCACTTTCTATTGTTTTACAGTTATATGCCCTATTTCTCCGACCTTCAATGGTTGTGAAGAGAGGTATGCAGCCTGTGGCTGCCAAGTTCTCCCAACACCATTTGGCGATTTAATATATTTTCCAATTTATCTTTTCGCACAGTCGACATTAGTTGCAGGTATTTCGCAACCAACAACTAATTGTTTATACTAATCCTCAGATTTATCTGAGCTTATTTTTTCGGCATTAGGTTTTCCGTCTCAAAACTGGTTGGACACGTACCTGCACTTATTTCTATTCTGAGCTAGCCTACATAGTTCCCTGAAATTCTCACACAGCATGTGTATTAAGCTCGTTCCCTTTCTATTGTTTTCTAATTTTATATCCTATTTTACCGAGATTCAGTGAAGGAGGTTAAGCAACCTGTGGCTACCAAGATCCCCCAACACTTAAACATTTGCCGAAATAATAGTTTTCCAGTAAATCCTTTAACACACTTAACATTATTCGAGAATATTGCCCAACCAATTCTTGTAGTTACTTATAATAATCATCATGTTTAAGCACAGTTATCTTTTCGTCATTAGTTTATCCATCTTGGGATTGGTTGGATGCGTACCTCTATTGATTTCTATTCTGGGCTAGCCTACACATCTCCCTGAAATTCCTGCAGCCTACATCTTTTACTATCTGTGTGCAGTAGTCTAACCTAGGTCTACCTCTTCTTCTCTTTTTTCCTATCTCTGCCTCTAATATATTCCGCACTATTCCCTCATGCCGTAGTATGTGGCCTATCATCCTATCTCTCCTATTTTTTACCGTTTTCCACATATTTCTTTCTTCCCTTACCATTTTTAGTACCTCTTCGTTCTTAACTTTGTCTGTCCATGATATCTTCATCATACGTCTGTAGCACCACATTTCAAAAGCTTCTACCTTTTTCTTGTCCGCTTCTCCTACTGTCCAGGCTTCACAGCCGTACAGTGCTGTGTTCCACACATATGTTTTAAGCAATCTTTTCCTTGTTTCTATGTTTGTGGTGTTTGAGCACAGTAGTTGCTTTTTCTTGTTAAATGTAGCACGACCTTGTGCTAATCTTTGTTTTATATCTTTTGTGCTTTTCCCATCTTGCGTTATTTGGCTTCCTAGATAGCAGATATCCTTAACCTCTTGTAAGTTCGTGTTACATACTTGTATTCTTGTTTTTGATTTATTTTCCCCACCTTTGCATACTAGAACTTTAGTTTTAGTTTTGTTAATTTTCATTCCGTATCTCTCTGTTAGTACTGTTTCCATTTCATTGAGAGCAGCTTCTAATTCTTCCTTGCTAGACGCTAATACCGCTATATCATCTGCAAATCTAAGCATATCAATTTTTTGTCCCTGCATAGTAATTCCAAATGTCTTCATACATTTGACAGTATTCATTGCCTCTTCAATGTACAAGAAAAAATTAATGGGGATAATGCACATCCCTGTCTTACCCCTTTCCTAATGTTTACTTCTCTACGTTCCTGCTCTAATTCTATTACTGCTGTTTGCTCTTTGTATAAGCTATGTACTATTCGTCTATCCCTATAGCCCATTCCAATCTTTTTGAGTATTTCAAACAAATTGTTTCCATTTTATATTGTCAAATGCTTTTTCCAGATCTTCAAACCCTATATACACGCTTTCCCCTTTTCTATTGTTTTCTCTATTATCACTCTCAGAGCTAAGATAGCCTCCCGTGTTCCCCTGTTTCGCCTAAACCCAAATTGGTCTTCTCCTAGTATTTCTTCCGCCCGTTTTTCCATTCGTCTTTGCACAATTCTAGTTAATATTTTTGACACGTGTGCTGTCAAACTTATTGTTCGAAAATTTTCACATCTATCCGCGCCTTTCTTTTTTGGTATAGTTACTATGATGCTACGTTTGAAATCTTTGGGTATCTCGCCTGTCTCATACATATAGCTTACAAGTTGGAAGAGACGTTCTGCTACTGCTTGTCCAGCGGTTTTTAGAGTTTCTGCTTGCACCTTATCTGTACCCGGCGCCTTACCATTTTTCAGACTCTTTAATGCTAATTCAAACTCGTTTTGGAGTATAGGATATCCCAAGTCATCATTTTCAATGTCTGATTCCTGTTCTAATGCAGTTAGTTCCTCTCCTGCATATAAATTCCCTATATATTCTTGCCATCTACTCACTTTCTCTACGTTTTCTATAATGACGTTTCCTTGTGCGTCCCTTATATTTTTGCTATACGGTTTTATATCCATAAAATTCATTCAATTAATTTGTATGCTTCGTCTGTCTTTCCTATTTCCATCTTAGATTGTACCTCGTTGCACTTTTCATCAATCCATTGTTCTTTAGCTTTCCTGCATTTTCGAATAATTTCCCATTTTATGGCTTTGTATCTGTGTTTTCCTGTTTCGTCTGATTTATTTTTGTATTTTCGTCTTTCTTCTATTAAATTCACGATATTTTTTGTTATCCATGGTTTCTTATTTTCTTTTTGTGTATACCCCAGAATATCTCTGGCCGCCATGTCTAGGCTGGATTTAATGTTATTCCATTCTGTTTCTACTTCCTTAGTTTCCGATATTTTCCCGGTATCATTCAGAAATTCATTTGACTTTTTTTCGAATCTTACTTGAATATCTTTATCTTTTAGTTTCTCTAAGTCCAAGTGCCTTTTTCCGTTTCTTTTTCTCCCATTCTTAAATTTAAGTGCGGCCTTCATAATTACGATATTGTGGTCAGTATCTATATCTGCTTCTGGGTAGCTTCTACAGTCTTTTACTTGATTCCTAAACCGTTGTCTAACAAGAATGTAATCTATTTGATATCTTCCTATATCTTCTGGCATCTTCCACGTATATCGTCTTCTAGCATGATGTTGAAATAATGTGTTTGTGATGATTAAATTGTTCTTGTCGCAAAATTCTACCAGCCTATTTCCCCTGTCGTTTCTCGTGCCTAAACCAAATAAACCTACTACCGCTCCTTCCTCCCTCACCTACCACGGCATTAAAATCCCTGTAATTATTAAATTTTCATGTCCTTTTACGTATCTTAATATGTCTTCGATATCTTTGTAGATGGCTTCTACCTCTTCGTCACTGTAGCTAGAGGTGGGCATGTATACTTGTATTATTACTGTGTTTACCGGTTTAGATTCTAATCTAACCATGAGTACTCTTTGTTCTTTTGTAAGTAATTTTCTACACAGTATCCTATCTTGTTCCGCATAACTATTCCCACACCCAAATTTCCTTCCTCTGCTCCTGTATGAATTACCCTGAAGTCTCCACTCCAAACTTCACCCGCCTCTGGCCACCGAACTTCGCTGATCCCTACTATGTCTAGTGATAACCTATTCATTTCGATTTTTAGGTTCTCTAGCTTACCTACTTGCTTCATACTTCTAACATTCCTCCGACTCGCAGAATGTTCCCGACTCTTATTTTAACTTTCCGATCGCATCCTCCAAAGTAGTCCCCTCCCGGAGATCCGAATGGGGACTATATTAACTCGGAATCTTTTACCCCAGAGAATGCCATCATGTTTGTAACAATTTAAGTACGCTGTGTACTTGGGAGATAATGTGGTGGTTTCCGTTGCCTTCCACATCGCGGTAGTGTGTCTTAGACTGCCATACCGACCCCTATGGTCTCTGCCAATCTAAGTACCGAAAGAGCCGCTGCCCTCTTTCGGGGACCTGTCTTAGTCTGGTTCCTCACTAACGACCCTACTACTTTGGTTGGACCTGTAGTTTGGCTCTTTAGCTCATTAGAACACGCAAGCCATTTCACCTGTTATAGTAATTTAGAACTTCGGCAAGGTGCAGGTCCATTCGAAATGGAGGGGTCGGTATGACATTCTAATACACACTCTGCGATGTGGAAGGCAACGGAAACTACGACATTATCTCCCAAGTAGACTGCGTACAAAAGTTGTTAAACACGATGGCATCCTGTGGGGTAAAAAATTCCGGAGGTAAAATAGTTCCCCATTTGGATCTCCGGGAGGGAGCTACTTCGGAGGAAAAAATCTGTGAACATTCTGCGAGTCGGAGCGTGGAATGTCAGAAGTATGAAACACGTAGGTAAGCTAAAGAACCTGAAACTCGAAATGGATAGGTTAACACTAGGCATAAGGAATTAGCAAAGTCCACTGGCCAGAGGCGGGGATATTTGGAGGAGACTTCAGGTATTATACCACCGTAAACGCGGTACGCACGCCACTAATGACAGTTGGTAGCGATATTGCATAATGTGAAAATTGACGCGCAAATTGTCGATGACGTCACACAATATGCAAAGTACGGCGACACAATTTACTAATTTCACAAATTATATAGAAAACCTCCACGGGGTACTCACGTGAACAAGTAGGGCTTTCTTCGGAATCTCCATAATGGCGGCAGCTTCCTTCAGGATTACTCCATGATGGCCGCCCGTGGCTTCGCTAATATTTCTCGGGTGTGGGAACTCTTCAGCCAGGTTGCATCCAAATTCGCTTTGTCTTCTTCCTATGTAGAGGTAACGACGGGAAAGGGTATGAGGAACGATAATCTACAGAAGGCAAAAGGGACCTACATAACAAAAGATACGGTAAGACACAAAGACAACCTTCTTCACATCTTGGAGACTAGTTCTAACGCGTTTTCCGGAAATTCTCTCTATCCTCTTTCGTCCACACGCGTGGGCGCAATCTGACGCAAACGCACTGTCTGAAGTGACGGAAATACGCACACGTCCTTTTAAATTTATGGCGCGAAATTCTCACATATTAAAACTTAATTAAAAATGTCTAGTGCAGAAATTTTTGGCACGTAACACAGGGTAATTCATACAGGGTCAGAGGAAGGAAATTCGGGTGTGGGGGTAGTTATGCGAAAAAGATAGGACGACGTGTAGAAAACTATTTACAAAGAACGAAAGAGTACTTATGGTTAGATTTGAATCTAAACCAGTAAATACAGTCATAATACAAGTATACATGCCCACCTCTAGCTGCAGTGCGGAAAAGGTAAAGGCGATCTACAAAGATATCGAGGACATACTAAGATACGTAAAAGGACATGAAAATTTAATAATTACGAGGGATTTTAATGCAGTGGTAGGTGAGGGCAGAGAAGGAGCGATAGTAGGTTTATTTGGTTTAGGCACGAAAAATGACAGGGGAAATAGGCTGGTAGAATTTTGCGACAAGAACAACTTAACCATCACAAACACATTATTTCAACATCATGCTAGAAGACGATACACGTGGAAGATGCCAGGAAATATAGGAAGGTATCAAATACATTACGTTATTGTTAGACAACGGTTTAGAAATCAAATAAAAGACTGTAGAAGCTACCCGGAAGCAGATATAGACACTGACCACAACATCGTAATTATGATGGCCGCACTTAAATTTAAAAATCTGAAAAGAGGAACGGAAAAGGCACTTTGACTTTGAGAAGCTAAAAGATAAAGGTATCCACGAAAGATTTGAAAAAGTCAAATGAATTGCTGAAAGATATCGAGAAAATTTCTGATACTAAGGAAATAATAACAGAATGGAATAACATGAAATCCAGCTTAAACATGGCGGACAAAGATATTCTGAGGTATACACAAAAAGAAAATAAGAAACCATGGATAACAAAGGATATCCTGAATGTAATAGAAGAAAGACGAAAATACAAAATAGATCAGATGAACGGGAAAACAGAGATACAAAGCCATAAAATGGGAAATTTTTCGCAAATGCATGAAAGCTAAAGAACAATGGATTGATGAAAAGTGCAACGAGGTACAAACTAAGATGGAAATACGAAAGACAGACGAAGCATACAAATTAATTAGAATGAATTTTATGGATATAAAACCATATAGCAAAAATATAAAGAATGCAGGAGGAAACTTCATTACAGAAAAAGTAGAGAAAGTAGCTAGATGGCAGGAATCTATAGGGAATTTATATTCAGGAAAGGAATTAATAGCATTAGAACAGGAAGCAGACATTGAAAATGATGACCTGGGATGTCCTGTACTTAGAGATGAGTTTAAATTAGCATTAAAGAGTCCGGGTACAGATAAGGTACAAGCAGAAACTCTAAAAGCCGCTGGACAAGCAGTAACAGAACGTCTCTTCCGACTTGTAAGCTATATGTATGAGACAGACGAAATATCCAAAGATTTCTAACGTAACATCATGGTAACTATACCAACAAAAAAAAGGCGCCGATAGATGTGAAAATATTTTCAAAAATATTAACTAGAATTGTACAAAGACGAATGGAAAAACTAGTTGACGAAATACTGGGAGAAGATCAATTTGGATTTAGGCGAAACAGGGGAACACGGGAGGCTATTTTAGCTCTGAGGGTGATAATGGAGAAAACAATAGAGAAGGGGGAAAGCGTATATATAGGGTTTCTAGATCTGGAAAATATCATTCGATAATGTAAAGTGGAAAAAAATGTTTGAAATACTCAAAAAAATTAGAATGAGTTACATGGATAGACGGATAGTACATAGTTTATACAAAGAGTAAACAGCAATAATAGAATAAAAACAAGAAAGTAGAGAAGCAAATATTAGGAAAAGTGTCAGACAGGGATGGGCCTTATCCCCATTAATTTTTAACTTGTACATAGAAGAGGCAATGAATACTGTCAAATGCAGGAAGACATTTGGAATTAATATGCAGGGACAAAAGATTGATATGCGTACATTTGCAGATGATATAGCGATATTAGCGTCTAGCAAGGAAGAGTTAGAAACTGCTCTTAACGAAATGGAAACAGTTCTAACGCAGAGATATGGTATGAAAATTAACAAAAATAAAACTAAAGTTCTAGTATATAAAGAGGGAAAATAAATCGAAAACAATAATACAAATAGGTAACGAGAACTTACAAGAGGTTAAGGATTTGTGCTACCTAGGAAGTCAAATAACGCAAGATGGGAAAAGCACAAAAGATATAAAACAAAGATTAGCACAAGCCTGTGCTACATTTAACAAGAAAAAGCAGCTACTGTGTTCAAAGACCACAAGCATAGAAACAAGGAAAAGATTGCTTGAAACATATGTGACGAGAACAGAACTTTATAGCTGTGAAGCCCGGTCAGTAGGAAAAGCAGATAAGAACAGAGATAAGAAAAGAGAACTGGAGGTAGACCTAGATTAGACTAATGCACACAGATAGTGAAAAATGTAGGCTGTGAGAATTTCAGGGAAATGTGTATGCTAGCTCAGAATAGAAATCAATGGAGGTACGCTTCCAACCAGTCGCAAGATGGAAAAACTAATGACAATAATAATTACTGTTCTTACACATGGTGATTATTATAAACAACTACAGATATTGATTTTGCAATACCCTCAACTAATGTTAATTGTGCGAAAGGATTTACTTGAAAATTACTAATACGGCAAATGTCTAAGTGTTGGGGGATCCTTGGCAGCCACAGGCTGCTTAACCCCCTTCATACACCACTGAATCTCGGTGAAATAGGGCATATAATTAGAAAACAATTGAAGGGAATCGAGCTGTATATAGGCTGTTGTAAGAATTGCAGAGAACGTCGTGGGCTAGCTCAGAACATAAATAAGCTGAGGTACAAGTCCGACCAGTTTCAAGATGTAAAACCCAATGACGAAAAAATAAATGCTCTTAAATCTGATGATTATTATAAACAAGTACAGGTGTTGGTTGTGAAATATTTTCAACTAATGTTGATTGTGCGAAAGGATAAATTGGTAAAACTAATAATTCGACAAAGGTTCAGTTGCTGGGGGAACTTGACAGCCAAAGGCTGCTAACCCCCTTTTACATACTACTGAATAGAGGGGAAATAGGGTATATAACTGTAAAACAAAAGAAGGTGACCGAACTGCACCAAACAAGAAAGAGCAGCAGCTATGTTCAAAAACAATGAACATAGATACAAGAAGAAAACTGTTTAAAGCATAGTGTGAAGCACAGCACAGTACATCTATGAAATAGGGGCAGTAGGAAAAACATACAGAAAAAGATAGAAGCCTTTTGGAATGTTGTGCTTCAGATGTATGAGAATGGTAGCATGGACAGACAAAGTTAATAACAAATAGGTTGTAGCAATAGTAGAGGAATAAAAATATCTGTGGAAAATAAAAAAAAAGTAGGAGAAATAGAAGGACAGGATACGTTCTAAGGCGTTTCTGGGGAATAGTACGAGATATGCTACAAGCACAGATAGAAAACGAGAGGTAGAGGTAGACCGAGATCAGACTTTCGCACACAGATAGTGATAGATGCGGACTGTGCAAATTTCAGGGAAATGTGTAAGTTGGTTTAGATTAGGAAGCAATGAGGTACATGTCCGACCAGTTGTGGGACTGAAGATCTAATGAGGATGATAATGAATTAGACATACCTAATAGACACACGGACGTGCTTTAAAACCAAAACAAAACCAGAAATTGTAAATATAAAATATTTAATAAAACAAAATAATAGTTGTTACATGCCGAAAATCGGCATTTAAACATTTTTGTAAGTTTCTAATTTGTAAGTGAATTCGCGCCAATAATTTAAAAGACTTGTGCGTGCATTTCCGTCCCTTGAGGTAGTTGCGTTTGCGCAAAAGATTGCGCAGACGCGGAGTGAGAAAAGAAGGGTGGTGATTTCCGTCACGTCGGGACTAGTGAAGGAGACGTCGAACGGAGTGTTTATCTGTGTGCCGTTATCTTGTCTTCTCTTTCATGGTAATGTAGGTTTCCTTTCATCTCTACCTGATATCGTTCATCCTACCTGTATTTTTTTATCGTGCCTCTACATAGAAAAGAAGAAGACAAATAAATTTGGTTTCGACGAGGGGGCAAGGGATGACCCACGCCCGCAACGCCCAACTGACGCGAGTAGCTGCCATGCAGTGAAAAGTTCTACGGTTTACGTGAGTACCTTTTGTCTTCTCTTACAATTGAAATAAACATTTTTTGCATGTGATAATAATTTGAAACATTAATATGACGTAACCCCTTATTGCGCAACATTTTGCAAATATTTATCATTGTTACCAACTGTCGTAGTGGCTCTCATACATTGTTCACCAGGACTTTAAAAGTATACCTTAGAGTGTAGAACAGTAAGTATAACATAGTTTCAACCAAAATTTTACACAAGTGACTATTTGAGAACACAAAACATCGAATTGATGGATCATTCGTCGTATAGTCCTGATTTGGCACCTAATGATTCTTTTTGTTCCACACGTGAAGAACAAACTGCATAGACGATTTTCGACACCAGAAGTGGCAGTTGATACGTTTAAAACCCATGCTTTGGAGATATGTTAATCGGAATAAAAAAAATGCTATGAAAATTGGTTCCAACGAACGCAAAAGTGTATCAATCATCATGGAGAATATTTTGACAAACAGTAAAGAAGTTTTCACACCTTAAATTTGTTTTTGTTACTTATTCCTAATACTTATCGAGCACTCCCTCGTATTTAGTGTTGCATATAATTAGTTAAGATCAAGGACGTTAACATTCTTGGTTAGGACACTCTTCAGTTTTAGAAGTGAGTTCTTTTATTGTCAGGGGTGTTGACTTGAATGAATTAATAATAAATGCACTTCTTTATATTATTAATCATTTCATGAGGGAATAAAGCTAAACAGTATAGTATTCTGAAGAACTGTATTGTATCGATACTTTTGCATGAGTTATCGACGGTAAGCGAGTAGATTGCACTGGCAATATTTCAAGATAACTGAACATTCGTTATTATGTGGTGAACAATTTACAATGTTTACTAAAGTATATAACTAGGAATGCTGCCAAACATTTGGGGTCAATTCTTGACCGTTTCCTAACTCAAGGTTACTCGCTTACTAGCGAACGCAACCAAATATTATTCTTGGTCAGTCTTTGATAAGCGAACTCGCTATTTTCTATTCGCTACACAGCGAGCGGGCTTTATAAGCTATTACAGATGGTAACTTATAAAATTAATGTTGTGGAATGTAATCATTGTCACTGTTTGACGTTTGAAAAATATGAACAATTTGTTTAACGCAAACGTAATGTTAATAGAACATCTAGAATTGGCAGAAAGAAATGTAGATACCAATAGGATTCCGCAAAATCCTAAAAATCCATTCTTAAGTATGAATGATGATGCATTGCTTAAGACATTTCGGCTACCAAAATAGTTAGTTACTTATTTATCTGATCTTTTGGATACGTATATGACCCGCTAATTAATTGCGGCTTCTTTGATAAATAGTCTACTATCATTTTCCTTCGACTTTCTAAATTTTTTTGGCCACGGGTCTCCTTTTTCTGCTTTATTGTTTCAAAATTCAAGAAGAACAAAATCGCGAACTTAATGTCAACTCGTGATTAACGTTAAATGTTGTAGGCGAAACGTACAAAATTATAAAAAAATGTTCTTCATCTGCGGTGTTGCAATATTTCTTAATCGCTTATTTTAAAGTGCGATTACTTCAACGAATACCCGTCAAGAATATGTTCCTAATAAAATCGCCGCTAAACAGCATTCGTTACGTAGCGAATTTGCATCTTAACGAAGGATGTCAAGAATTGGTTTGCTGGGGTACGTTTAATTACAAATCAGACAGAGATTACAAGGGTGCTGTTATTAGGAAAGTTTCGATGCTGGACGAGGTCTTTGGTGCTGTTGTTGGTACATGGGTAAATAGTCAAAAACATTTGTGTTGATAATCAACAAACAGAGACGTGAAGCTACTAATGCTATCACCTGACAAGTTAGGTGACGTACATGATGGGGGTTCCAGATTTGTTGCTGTTACATGGCTAGGTAGTCGAGATACCGAATAGGCGCACGTAGACTATTTTTGCCTTTTATATGTGGGTATTATAAGTAGTCGAGACGTAGGAATTTTGGTGTGTGTGCACCTAGGAAAAAAGTATTAACTGCACTTTAAACGCTAGGTTGCCAATGGAAGTTTTAAGTTCATGCGATCCCTTGGCTTTGATTTCCTATAGTCTTGGATCTTGTCTTAGTCTTCCAAGGCAGGTGTCAAGTGTATGGTGTCAAGGCAGCTAGCTAAAATAAGACTGGTAAAGAAAATGTTATTTAATTGTTGTTGGTATGACGGTAAAGATTGAATTGATTGTCGACTTCATTGTTTATGTATGTCAGTGGTTGTTTGATATCGTATTTACGTTACTATAGAATGTACTTTTATTTGTTTCTTTTATTAGAATGACTGCAAGATCGGTACTTTTCGTGTTTTTATTTTTTCTAAAATTGAACATGCCTGTCGCTAAAGGATAAGTAGCGGATCGTCTCCATTAAGTCTCACCTTACGAATTAGCAGGTGCGATTAATGTAAGAATGACTATGATGCCGATCATTAATATTATATAACAAATTTTGGGTTAAATTCAATTACGGTAAACTAAGCGCCCAAATGGCTAAATAGCTTCCGTCTTACACATAGATAAACATTATTTTTATATGTCTGACATTAGAATAGATCATGTTTTAGTCGAGGCAAAAACACTGTCACACTAATACCACTTAAAATAATGTTTCAAATAGTTACTAAACGATTAATATTTATTGCAATGAAATTCTTAAGAACGAAAAAATCTTTAAAACCTTTCATTAAATTTAAATGCGTAGAACTTTGGAATACTTGTATCAAATTCAAAAAATGGAATGGCAAAACGTAAGTAATTTATGATAAATGCTTTGTCAGAGAAGTATCGATCGACTTATCTTTCCACTTAAGATTTTCATAGCCACGACTGTGAGTTTTAACAGATGATTTAATTTTTTTCAAATTTACAAAATGTGCACCTACCAAGATTATCGAAACTGATTTTTGCATATTTATATGTTTTGCCTCAATTATAAACTTTAAGACAATTAGTTGTTTGAAATCGTCACCCTGTATGTGTGCGCTAATTTTAGTTAAACTACATTAAAATTACACTCAAGTTTCTTCCATGCTAACTTACAATTTGTGCAATGTATAATACTTTGCTCTATCTAAAAGCTATGAACTAATACTGCCTAATAACCGGTACTACCTAGAGTTTCAGTTGATGAACTCAGTGTCGAAGGTTTAACTTCATTTCTGAGTATTTACATCGGTAATCGTTACACGATTATAATAAAAATTTAGTTTCAAGTACTATTGATAACATTGGCAATAAAAAGCTCTACACTACCTTCTCTAAGTATTATTTCCTTCAGTCCATTAGAATGTACCGGTTCATAGTCATTTTAGCAGTGATCACTTTTGTTCATGGTTAGTTACTCAAAGTATTATCTCTCCCTCTATTAATAATTACATTACATTTTTCAGGTTTCGGCAGAATTATTGGAGGAAATGATGCCAATATAAAAGATCATAATTACCAAGTATCTGTGCAGTATTCAAACCGTCACTTTTTCGGCGGAGCGTTTGTTAAATCAAATATAGTCGTAACTTTGGCTAGTCATTTGGATTTAATAAAGTAAGTAAAATGTTATTTAATATTTTAAGAACATCGCACCACCGACATTTTTAGAGATGACATATCGGTTCGAACAGGAAGCAGCATTGTGGAAAAAGGCGGGAAGTTTTGTCAGTTTTAAAATTATTAAACATCCGAAATTTCCCAGTGATCCATCTAGAGAATATAATGTTGCTCTGTTGGTGTTAAATGGCTCCTTCCAACTTAAACAGGAGATTGGCACCATTAAACTAGCCCCTAAAGGTATTCCTATAATGGTTGGAACCATCGGTACAGTTACAGGATGGGGTGGCACCAAACCTTCAGAACAAAAACCAAACACTTACAGTCTATCCAAGTACCTCACGTTTCTTGGAATAGTTGTAAAACGAATCAAAGCCTTCTTCACGAAACCTTATCGTGTTGGGGATACTTAGATGGTCAAAAGATACTTGCGTCGTAAGTTTATTTGTATTAAATTCTAATGACATTATGTAGTCGTTTTTAGGGTGACCAGGGAGGTCCTCTTGTTATCCAAGATGAAACTAAAGATGTAGTACTTGCTGCTATGGTGTCCTTTGATTATCATTGTGGTGATGGTCCTTATCCAAGAATGTATACTGACGTTACACATCCTGAAATCCACGATTTTATTTCACAATACATATAGAAAACTAGAATACATGTTACTGAGATTTATTTGTTTCAATAAACAACAACTATAGCAAGTTTGAATTGTTTCAGTCTGTAAAAAAATAACGACATTTTGGTGTTGAGTTAGAAGTTTTAATGGTTTAGGTATAACATATACAGAAAACATTTTTCCCTCTAATAGCCATATGCGGGATTTTTTTACCCCAACCATTTTGATTACGTCACGCCCGCATTCTTTCCACCCGCGAGATAAATCTTTCTCCACATTCCCACCCACGAGATAAACCTATTTTGTTTGGTATCAATTAATATTAGAATTTTCTCAGCTACCCGAATCTCTAGAATTTTTTTAGACAGCACCATCCCCCAGAGAGATACCATCATTTTAAAAATTTTTACCGGTAGCAATTTTTGACAGTCCGCATAATTTTTTTTATACATGCGGCACATCAAATTAGTCTAGAATTTTACGCAAAATTCGAATCTGTAAACAGATTTAAAATAGGACCACGCTTTACAAAATTACACACATACCTTTTAGCGAGCATACCGCGACCGTACCACTACTCGCTTTTAATGTCATACCATACTTTCTATCTTTTTTAGCTCATCTTTCGAGATAAATGTACCTTGTTTGGTATCAATTAATGTTAGAATTTTCTCAGTTACCCAAATCTCTTTAAATTTTTAGATTGCATCATCCCCCAGGGAGCTACCCTCATTTTGAGATTTTTGTTGGTAACGATTTCTGACCGTCCTTATACATGTTTTAGTCATGTAATTCATCAAATTAGTCTAGAATTTTATGCAGAATCCGAATCTGTAAACAGATTTAAAATAGGAGCACCTCTAACCATTTTACACACACCCTCTAAATTATAACTTTCCTGCAGCTCATACCTAAAAGAAAATCTAAAAACCATTTTTAAAACTTTTTACTACAGACAATTTTTACTAATACAGTTTAAATTTTGTAAACCACATTTCTAAATACATATTCACAATTTTTTATTCTTAACCTAGAACTCCTCATATCGGCTTATACTTATTAATATTTATTTCTAAATTGTGTAACGTATTTTTTTTCTAGTTACATTTAGTTCAATAAAATAAAAATAAAACAGCTATAATATAAAATATTTAATTTGTGAATTACCGTCCAATAGAAATTAATGTATAATATTTATAATAACGCATAGATTCTTTTACGTTTATACTCTAAAGTTCGTTACCAAGCTCTGTCAAGTTGTCAGTCGGCACTTCATTATCAGCGTTCGAAAGGGCAGGCTGCTATGCAGAGTAAGTGAAGTCGAGATAGCGGTGTGTAAACACGTGGCTTCTAACAAAGTTAGAAAAAAGTAAAGAAGATGGAAGCCCCTTTGGACATCATTTAGACAGTTGGTATATATTAATTCAATAGATTATACTAATATTTTTCATCTTAGTGCAATATCTTAAAGACATACAATATCTCAAGGACACAATATCTTAAGGACATATCTTGAATAATATCTCCGATAATAAATTGAAACAATTTCTGAAGGCAATATTTTAAAGCAAGAATTTATGATTTCGTCCTATTTAATATAACATGCAGTAACGTAAAAGCCGACTTCACATGTGTTCCGTATATTTCAACCTTACCGATGAATAATATCAAACAAGGATATTATGATGGAAATTTCCGACAACTGAGGTCAAGGTTCAGTATTTTAGTTCAGTTTCGATGCACGTGAGTGTTCTTTAGCATTTAATAACTTTGAAAATACCGTAAATTAATATAAATTATCTAACATTAAATATTTGAGTAACGTAAAAAGAAAATAGTTTTTGAGAAATCAGTGGATTAAATAATATGTCGCTTGCTTGTCAGAATGTTTGCACATGTACGCAAATAGTATATTTTATAAAGTTGTAAATGACAACCTATGTCAGATATAAAAAAAATATAGATTCAGTTTTCCTATCTAGACGCCATATGCTGTCTTGATTTAATTTAAAATATGTTTAAAGATTTTGAGGTCATGAACTGGCACTTTCATCGACATATGAAATTCGCGTATTTATTGTAGAATACAAATAAATTAGAATAATTACATTTTACAAAGTCTGCACTTTGATAATTAAATTCTGTTGTGATGGTCAAGGAAGTACTTCGCTGATTAAAATAAATTTATGTATTATGAATAACTTGGAAATTCTACGTCACTTTAATTAAACTTTATAGAAAAGATCCATACAGAAATCTTCTTCATTTTGAATGCAAAACTTTATTAGTCTATTTCTGTTCTAGAAAATTATTATGAAAATTTTATAAAGATACAAATTTAAATATTGCAGTTATACATATATATTCAGAAAATTATCCAAATAGAATCTATTTTGTGTTTTGAAAGACGTTTTATTATATAACATTCATAAATTGCAAGTCCTCCCGGAATAGAAAGTGCGTGTAATGAACACAGATTCCCTCAGTACATTTT
The DNA here is from genome assembly GCA_036346225.1 of Platerodrilus igneus. Classification (NCBI taxonomy): domain Eukaryota; kingdom Metazoa; phylum Arthropoda; class Insecta; order Coleoptera; family Lycidae; genus Platerodrilus; species Platerodrilus igneus. The sequence continues at coordinate 562,718 of JARFIW010001028.1, forward strand.
AGAAGCCTAAATTCTATTATTTTATTTTTGGCAAATATTTTTGAGAACACAAATGGTGTCCATGGTGTGCTTTTGTTTGTTCACAGGTAAAGCTGAGACATCTGTACGATATCTGGTGGTTGAGGTCTTGGTAAGTGTGTCCTAAAAAGTGAAATTCAGTGTTTATGGCTATGTTAGTGGTGTTAAGATAAGGTTTCCGCATTCCCCTTATACAAGCACAGTTAAATTTTGTTGATTATTGTATTGAAAAATACGGTGGCGCTCATTAAATATATTTTCGGTCTCTTATCCACCCATGACCCAAGCTCATGATCTACCCAGAGCTAACATTCGACTAGCCGTTTATATCTTAAGAGTTTTTCTTTGTCTCAAGCCATTCTCCATCCAACATTACCTTGGGCTTACATTAAAAAGAAGAAATTCTCGACCTTGTGATATCAGGTTAAGGGTTAGGAAATTTGGAGGTTTAATTTTTAGCTGATAGTCACGAGGGTAAAGCTTCTAAAGAATAAAAAGAAAATATTACAAAATAATAATTTTATATTGTTTTACAATAGAGCACCTTTTCTAAAGACCAACCGGACCCACATATTTCAAATTCCTCTGATTTTGTTCTTATAGTTTCGCTTAAGACCTCGTACATATTTTCCAGATAACTAGAAGACGTTATAACCATATTTCTTGCGTTAAAGGATTTCACATCGGTAGTCTCTTTCCCCATTTTGGTGTAAACACCGTAGAGTTCGCAATAGACTTTTATTGCTGTATGTTGTTGTTTTTTTTTATTAATTAATCGAATAAATCGCTCTTTCTGCTTCCAAAGGAACTCGGAGACTCCATCGTCGACACTGGTGTTCTTTATGCGATAGCTAGCCATACGGTTGTTAAACGCAGTGCTAATCATTTCTACACCATCGTCGCTAGTAGCGGTAACTGATGCATTTTTATGTTTGTTGCTCCGTAGATGACCAGGGTATGCAGACTTTAACACCTCCATGTCGCACACTTTACACAGAATCCGTGACTGCTTCGGGAAGGCTCTCCAACTGCTGGCGGAGCTGAACGTTTACGGCTTAATGACATACCGTGCTGTTTTTCTTGTGTCGCTGTAAGCTGTCCATTCTCGTAAAAGCGATACCGCAAGACCCACAGTTTAAGTACTTTGCTGCTGACGGATGTATAAGCAACCCTGGACAATGTTACACCGCGACATTTGTTCTGGTGCCGTTTGAGAGCATCCCTCCTGGTAAAGTAGACGTGATAGGGCTCGCATTTAAAAACGTTTACAGTACCATTTTAGTACAAAACAAAATCCGCACTATAGGACTTTGGCGAAACTTGTAAGCGAACTAACTTCTAACTAAAAAGCTTACTCTAGCGTATTTGATTTATTTACCCTATAGAATGCAAACCGAAGGTTTCCGAAGACACCCGAACGAAGTTGAGGATTCAACGGGGAACTAAATGACGTCATCTTTTGCCAATCCTTGCTGCTCGTCCAGTACATTTAGCACCAATGTATGCGCCCGGTTCGCTTCGTCCATGCTGCGAATGCAGTTAATAGAAACATCGGAAACGTCTTCCATGTTATACAGATCAATAATCACATCGCGTGCATATTAAAAATCCAAAAAGGTTGTAGCATACGCATACAAATTGATTGCAGGTCGTGCAGTAGAAGATGCAGTACTACTATAAACAAAAACTTAATAAAACACTTTAAACCTTTACTAAAGGAATACCAAACTTGTTGTCTACAGGATACTTACTAATAAAGCAATTTAATTTTAAATATCTTCTACGTCATATTTTCGGAAATGGCAGGCTTGAATATTTTCTTTGGAAACAATCGAAGATTGCCGAAGACACTCGAAGAATACACAAGCTCGGTCACTAAACCAATTAGCATTAATACTAAATATTCCGCACTTTCGTGGGTTGTTCATTTCCTAGAACCAAATCTTCCGCATAGCGGTCGGTCGCACGTAATGATTTCTAGAACCGGTAAGTACTCGATATGGCTCAAATAGAGAATTAGAATAAGGATTCTCTCCAATAAGAAATTAAAGTTTCTGTGTACGTAGCACCAGTTATTGGGCAATGGTAGAAATGTTAAACCTATAAAGGCGATTATTAATTGTGGTTTAGAAAAATAGTAGTTTTCTTAGACTAAATAAAATAGCTTAGACTGATTAATTTATATAATTACATATTCTCGTACACATCCACAAAGATCTGCTTACGTCCGTATACGGACATGGCGATGCCGGTAGTTTTTGTTTAATAAACAGTAGGAAAGATACGTTAGGTGTTAGTGTGTGGAAGCTCATCGGATCGTTGTATTCAAAAAGAACGGTGTTGCAGAATGTATGGTGATCCCCGTTAGAATAATCGAAAGTGGTTAATCGATCGTATTAGATGTTTAAATATGCGAAAGTGTAAAGGCCTACATAAGCAAAATTTAATTATCAGACAAAAAAAGTACGCGATGTGCTGTAACGTATTTTTTTTCTTGTTACACCAAGCCTAATAAATTAATAATAAAACAGATAAATTTTAAAGCATTTAATTCGTAAATATTCAGCCAATAAAAATTAAAGTATAATGTTCATAATAACACATAGATTCTAGAAGATATATATTCTGAGGCTTGTTACCAAGCGTTGTCCAGTTAATTATCAGCACTTTTGTTCCCAACGTTGAAGAGTGAAGTCGCTTTTTGTAGACTAGAGATAAAAGTCAAGATGTCCCGACTAAAACACGAGGCGTCTAATAGGGTCAGAAAGAAGAACTTGAGTTGAGAACATGGAACAATAATATACATCATTTAAGACATGCAATATCTTATGGACATATCTACAACAACAATTTTCAATGTTAAATTATAATAAATTTTCGTCGCAATAATTTAAAGCAGGCAGTTATGGTTTCGTTCTATCTATTTAATATGCCGCATAGAAATGGTTTATTCAACAAAGAATCTTGGTACTTCAAACTTACAGATGATTAATACGCTGGAAAAATACAACAGCTGACGTCATGATTTTGCACCTGCAATTTATTTGGATACACGTGAATGTTTGAAACTTTCCGTAACTTTGAAAGTATTATAAATTATTATGAGATTTCCTACGTTGATTATTAGAATAACACAAATTTAAAGTAGTTTTTTAAAGTTAATAACACACCAAATAAATATTTAGTTTGTCAGTTATTTGTACACGCATTCAATGTGTGTCAAGATATTTAGAATGACAACTTGTGTCAGATAAAAAAAAATAGTATAGATTCTGTTTCCTAATCTAGACGCCAGATGCAGTTTTGATTTAATTTTCACATTTTACTTAAAACAATTAAGGTCATGTAAAAGCTTTTTATTGGTACTGATATTCGTGTATATTTTTGTGTAGACAACAGTTAAATTTGAATAGTTGCATTTTATGATCGTTATTTTTTGATGATCAATCTTTGTTGTAAATGGTCAAGGAAGCGCTTCAATGATTATAGTAAAATAAAATCTTGTGATATGAACAAATAAATTATGATATGTTTGCTTAAACTAAAATTTTATAGAAATGATTAATTTATAAATATTTATTTAGAAGGTTAAACTTCACTAAAATTCTTTTATAAAAAAATTAATGACAAGATAGTAAGCATATATATTGCAGTCACATGTATATATATCCGATTTCTACATATGAATAGAATTCATTTTGTTTTATTTGAATGAAGTTATATTATTCTACATTTAAATTAAGAAAAAGAAAACTAGAGCAAACCCTCATTAAGTAAAAAGACAGAATAATGAAAATAAATCCCTTTAGTATTTCACAGATGTTTAAATTCATTTATTCTATTTTTGGCATATGCTTTTGAAGACACAAATAGTGTCCATGTGGTGTTTTTGTTTGTTCACAGGTAAAGCTGAGACAACTGTTTGACATCTGGTGGTTGAGGTTTTGGTAAGTGTGTGATAAAGAGTGAAATTCAAATTTTATGGCTATGATAGTGGTGTTAAGATAAGGTTTCCGCATTCCCCTTATACAAACACAGTTAAATTTTGTTGGCACTTGTATTAAAAAATACGGTGGCGCCTATTAAAAATATTTTGGTCGATTATCCACCCATGACCCATGCTCATGATCTACCCAGAGCTAACACTCTACTAGCCGTTTAACCCTAAGAGTTTTCTTTGTCTAAAGCCGTTTTCCATCTGACATTACCCTGGGCTTGGAGTATAAAGAAGAAAATCTCGACCTAGTGATATCAGATTAAAAATAGAGAGTTTTAGTATATAGCTGATAGTCACGATAGTCACTATTACTATTACAGTGCTATACCTTTAAAGAAAGTATAGAATGGTCCTAACAGTAAAAAAGGCGACTGACTTTTTCAAGCAACTACAAGAATAGCAGTAGCGCAGAGAAGGGGTATGCATGTATTATACAGCGCATTGTTAGTTTACGGGCAGCTCAAACGTGTAATTGATTACGACTTATAGATCCGTCGAAGGTTTAAAAATTCTGAGGCCATTGTCGTTTGAAAAATGTTTGGAAATTATCAGAACGGGAGCGGGCCAAAGTTTAAGTTAGATGGATGAATGACCGAGTTTTTCTACCTTTTACGAGGGAATCGGAAGTTGACAGACATTGAGCATCTAATTCTCTATTTGAGCCATATCGAGTACTTACCGGTTTTAGAAATCATTACGTGCGACCGACCGCTATGCGGAAGATTTGGTTCTAGGAAATGAACAACCCACGAAAGTGCGGAATATTTAGTATTAATGCTAATTGGTTTAGTGACCGCGCTTGTGTATTCTTCGAGTGTCTTCGGCAATCTTCGATTGTTTCCAAAGAAAATATTCAAGCCTGCCATTTCCGAAAATATGACGTAGAAGATATTTAAAATTAAATTGCTTTATTAGTAAGTATCCTGTAGACAACAAGTTTGGTATTCCTTTAGTAAAGGTTTAAAGTGTTTTATTAAGTTTTTGTTTATAGTAGTACTGCATCTTCTACTGCACGACCTGCAACCAATTTGTATGCGTATGCTACAACCTTTTTGGATTTTTAATATGCACGCGATGTGATTATTGATCTGTATAACATGGAAGACGTTTCCGATGTTTCTATTAACTGCATTCGCAGCATGGACGAAGTGAACCGGGCGCATACATTGGTGCTAAATGTACTGGACGAGCAGCAAGGATTGGCAAAAGATGACGTCATTTAGTTCCCCGTTGAATCCTCAACTTCGTTCGGGTGTCTTCGGAAACCTTCGGTTTGCATTCTATAGGGTAAATAAATCAAATACGCTAGAGTAAGCTTTTTAGTTAGAAGTTAGTTCGCTTACAAGTTTCGCCAAAGTCCTATAGTGCGGATTTTGTTTTGTACTAAAATGGTACCTGTAAACGTTTTTAAATGCGAGCCCTATCACGTCTACTTTACCAGGAGGGATGCTCTCAAACGGCACCAGAACAAATGTCGCGGTGTAACATTGTCCAGGGTTAAGCTTATACATCCGTCAGCAGCAAAGTACTTAAACTGTGGGTCTTGCGGTATCGCTTTTACGAGAATGGACAGCTTACAGCGACACAAGAAAAAACAGCACGGTATGTCATTAAGCCGTAAACGTTCAGCTCCGCCAGCAGTTGGAGAGCCTTCCCCGAAGCAGTCACGGATTCTGTGTAAAGTGTGCGACATGGAGGTGTTAAAGTCTGCATACCCTGGTCATCTACGGAGCAACAAACATAAAAATGCATCAGTTACCGCTACTAGCGACGATGGTGTAGAAATGATTAGCACTGCGTTTAACAACCGTATGGCTAGCTATCGCATAAAGAACACCAGTGTCGACGATGGAGTCTCCGAGTTCCTTTGGAAGCAGAAAGAGCGATTTATTCGATTAATTAATAAAAAAAAACAACAACATACAGCAATAAAAGTCTATTGCGAACTCTACGGTGTTTACACCAAAATGGGGAAAGAGACTACCGATGTGAAATCCTTTAACGCAAGAAATATGGTTATAACGTCTTCTAGTTATCTGGAAAATATGTACGAGGTCTTAAGCGAAACTATAAGAACAAAATCAGAGGAATTTGAAATATGTGGGTCCGGTTGGTCTTTAGAAAAGGTGCTCTATTGTAAAACAATATAAAATTATTATTTTGTAATATTTTCTTTTTATTCTTTAGAAGCTTTACCCTCGTGACTATCAGCTAAAATTAAACCTCCAAATTTCCTAACCCTTAACCTGATATCACAAGGTCGAGAATTTCTTCTTTTTAATGTAAGCCCAAGGTAATGTTGGATGGAGAATGGCTTGAGACAAAGAAAAACTCTTAAGATATAAACGGCTAGTCGAGTGTTAGCTCTGGGTAGATCATGAGCTTGGGTCATGGGTGGATAAGAGACCGAAAATATATTTAATGAGCGCCACCGTATTTTTCAATACAATAATCAACAAAATTTAACTGTGCTTGTATAAGGGGAATGCGGAAACCTTATCTTAACACCACTAACATAGCCATAAACACTGAATTTCACTTTTTAGGACACACTTACCAAGACCTCAACCACCAGATATCGTACAGATGTCTCAGCTTTACCTGTGAACAAACAAAAGCACACCATGGACACCATTTGTGTTCTCAAAAATATTTGCCAAAAATAAAATAATAGAATTTAGGCTTCTAAAATGTACTGAGGGAATCTGTGTTCATTACACGCACTTTCTATTCCGGGAGGACTTGCAATTTATGAATGTTATATAATAAAACGTCTTTCAAAACACAAAATAGATTCTATTTGGATAATTTTCTGAATATATATGTATAACTGCAATATTTAAATTTGTATCTTTATAAAATTTTCTCATAATAATTTTCTAGAACAGAAATAGACTAATAAAGTTTTGCATTCAAAATGAAGAAGATTTCTGTATGGATCTTTTCTATAAAGTTTAATTAAAGTGACGTAGAATTTCCAAGTTATTCATAATACATAAATTTCTTTTAATCAGCGAAGTACTTCCTTGACCATCACAACAGAATTTAATTATCAAAGTGCAGACTTTGTAAAATGTAATTATTCTAATTTATTTGTATTCTACAATAAATACGCGAATTTCATATGTCGATGAAAGTGCCAGTTCATGACCTCAAAATCTTTAAACATATTTTAAATTAAATCAAGACAGCATATGGCGTCTAGATAGGAAAACTGAATCTATATTTTTTTTATATCTGACATAGGTTGTCATTTACAACTTTATAAAATATACTATTTGCGTACATGTGCAAACATTCTGACAAGCAAGCGACATATTATTTAATCCACTGATTTCTCAAAACTATTTTCTTTTACGTTACTCAAATATTTAATGTTAGATAATTTATATTAATTTACGGTATTTTCAAAGTTATTAAATGCTAAAGAACACTCACGTGCATCGAAACTGAACTAAAATACTGAACCTTGACCTCAGTTGTCGAAATTTCCATCATAATATCCTTGTTTGATATTATTCATCGGTAAGGTTGAAATATACGGAACACATGTGAAGTCGGCTTTTACGTTACTGCATGTTATATTAAATAGGACGAAATCATAAATTCTTGCTTTAAAATATTGCCTTCAGAAATTGTTTCAATTTATTATCGGAGATATTATTCAAGATATGTCCTTAAGATATTGTGTCCTTGAGATATTGTATGTCTTTAAGATATTGCACTAAGATGAAAAATATTAGTATAATCTATTGAATTAATATATACCAACTGTCTAAATGATGTCCAAAGGGGCTTCCATCTTCTTTACTTTTTTCTAACTTTGTTAGAAGCCACGTGTTTACACACCGCTATCTCGACTTCACTTACTCTGCATAGCAGCCTGCCCTTTCGAACGCTGATAATGAAGTGCCGACTGACAACTTGACAGAGCTTGGTAACGAACTTTAGAGTATAAACGTAAAAGAATCTATGCGTTATTATAAATATTATACATTAATTTCTATTGGACGGTAATTCACAAATTAAATATTTTATATTATAGCTGTTTTATTTTTATTTTATTGAACTAAATGTAACTAGAAAAAATACGTTACACAATTTAGAAATAAATATTAATAAGTATAAGCCGATATGAGGAGTTCTAGGTTAAGAATAAAAATTGTGAATATGTATTTAGAAATGTGGTTTACAAAATTTAAACTGTATTAGTAAAAATTGTCTGTAGTAAAAGTTTTAAAATGGTTTTAGATTTTCTTTTAGGTATGAGCTGCAGGAAAGTTATAATTTAGAGGTGTGTGTAAAATGGTTAGAGGTGCTCCTATTTTAAATCTGTTTACAGATTCGGATTCTGCATAAAATTCTAGACTAATTTGATGAATTACATGACTAAAAAATGTATAAGGACGGTCAGAAATCGTTACCAACAAAAATCTCAAAATGAGGGTAGCTCCCTGGGGGATGATGCAATCTAAAAATTTAAAGAGATTTGGGTAACTGAGAAAATTCTAACATTAATTGATACCAAACAAGGTACATTTATCTCGAAAGATGAGCTAAAAAGATAGAAAGTATGGTATGACATTAAAAGCGAGTAGTGGTACGGTCGCGGTATGCTCGCTAAAAGGTATGTGTGTAATTTTGTAAAGCGTGGTCCTATTTTAAATCTGTTTACAGATTCGAATTTTGCGTAAAATTCTAGACTAATTTGATGTGCCGCATGTATAAAAAATTATGCGGACTGTCAAAATTGCTACCGGTAAAAATTTTAAAATGATGGTATCTCTCTGGGGATGGTGCTGTCTAAAAAATTCTAGAGATTCGGGTAGCTGAGAAAATTCTAATATTAATTGATACCAAACAAAATAGGTTTATCTCGTGGGTGGAATGTGGAGAAAGATTTATCTCGCGGGTGGAAAGAATGCGGGCGTGACGTAATCAAAATGGTTGGGGTAAAAAAATCCCGCATATGGCTATTAGAGGGAAAAATGTTTTCTGTATATGTTATACCTAAACCATTAAAACTTCTAACTCAACACCAAAATGTCGTTATTTTTTACAGACTGAAACAATTCAAACTTGCTATAGTTGTTGTTTATTGAAACAAATAAATCTCAGTAACATGTATTCTAGTTTTCTATATGTATTCTGAAATAAAATCGTGGATTTCAGGATGTGTAACGTCAGTATACATTCTTGGATAAGGACCATCACCACAATGATAATCAAAGGACACCATAGCAGCAAGTACTACATCTTTAGTTTCATCTTGGATAACAAGAGGACCTCCCTGGTCACCCTAAAAACGACTACATAATGTCATTAGAATTTAATACAAATAAACTTACGACGCAAGTATCTTTTTGACCATCTAAGTATCCCCAACACGATAAGGTTTCGTGAAGAAGGCTTTGATTCGTTTTACAACTATTCCAAGAAACGTGAGGTACTTGGATAGACTGTAAGTGTTTGGTTTTTTGTTCTGAAGGTTTGGTGCCACCCCATCCTGTAACTGTACCGATGGTTCCAACCATTATAGGAATACCTTTAGGGGCTAGTTTAATGGTGCCAATCTCCTGTTTAAGTTGGAAGGAGCCATTTAACACCAACAGAGCAACATTATATTCTCTAGATGGATCACTGGGAAATTTCGGATGTTTAATAATTTTTAAAACTGACAAAACTTCCCCGCCTTTTTCCACAATGCTGCTTCCTGCTCGAACCGATATGTCATCTCTAAAAATGTCGGTGGTGCGATGTTCTTAAAAATATTAAATAACATTTTACTTACTTTATTAAATCCAAATGACTAGCCAAAGTTACGACTATATTTGATTTAACAAACGCTCCGCCGAAAAAGTGACGGTTTGAATACTGCACAGATACTTGGTAATTATGATCTTTTATATTGGCATCATTTCCTCCAATAATTCTGCCGAAACCTGAAAATGTAATGTAATTATTAATAGAGGAGAGATAATACTTTGAGTAACTAACCATGAACAAAAGTGATCACTGCTAAAATGACTATGAACCGGTACATTCTAATGGACTGAAGGAAATAATACTTAGAGAAGGTAGTGTAGAGCTTTTATTGCCAATGTTATCAATAGTACTTGAAACTAAATTTTATTATAATCGTGTAACGATTACCGATGTAAATACTCAGAAATGAAGTTAAACCTTCGACACTGAGTTCATCAACTGAAATTCTAGGTAGTACCGGTTATTAGGCAATATTAGTTCATAGCTTTTAGATAGAGCAAAGTATTATACATTGACCAATTTGTAAGTTAGCATGGAAGAAACTTGAGTGTAATTTTAATGTAGTTTAACTAAAATTAGCGCACACATACAGGGTGACGATTTCAAACAACTAATTGTCTTAAAGTTTATAATTGAGGCAAAACATATAAATATGCAAAAATCAGTTTCGATAATCTTGGTAGGTGCACATTTTGTAAATTTGAAAAAAATTAAATCATCTATTAAAACTCACAGTCGTGGCTATGAAAATCTTAAGTGGAAAGATAAGTCGATCGATACTTCTCTGACAAAGCATTTATCATAAATTACTTACGTTTTGCCATTCCATTTTTTGAATTTGATACAAGTATTCCAAAGTTCTACGCATTTAAATTTAATGAAAGGTTTTAAAGATTTTTTCGTTCTTAAGAATTTCATTGCAATAAATATTAATCGTTTAGTAACTATTTGAAACATTATTTTAAGTGGTATTAGTGTGACAGTGTTTTTGCCTCGACTAAAACATGATCTATTCTAATGTCAGACATATAAAAATAATGTTTATCTATGTGTAAGACGGAAGCTATTTAGCCATTTGGGCGCTTAGTTTACCGTAATTGAATTTAACCCAAAATTTGTTATATAATATTAATGATCGGCATCATAGTCATTCTTACATTAATCGCACCTGCTAATTCGTAAGGTGAGACTTAATGGAGACGATCCGCTACTTATCCTTTAGCGACAGGCATGATCAATTTTAGAAAAAATAAAAACACGAAGAGTACCGATCTTGCAGTCATTCTAATAAAAGAAACAAATAAAAGTACATTCTATAGTAACGTAAATACGATATCAAACAACCACTGACATACATAAACAATGAAGTCGACAATCAATTCAATCTTTACCGTCATACCAACAACAATTAAATAACATTTTCTTTACCAGTCTTATTTTAGCTAGCTGCCTTGACACCATACACTTGACACCTGCCTTGGAAGACTAAGACAAGATCCAAGACTATAGGAAATCAAAGCCAAGGGATCGCATGAACTTAAAACTTCCATTGGCAACCTAGCGTTTAAAGTGCAGTTAATACTTTTTTCCTAGGTGCACACACACCAAAATTCCTACGTCTCGACTACTTATAATACCCACATATAAAAGGCAAAAATAGTCTACGTGCGCCTATTCGGTATCTCGACTACCTAGCCATGTAACAGCAACAAATCTGGAACCCCCATCATGTACGTCACCTAACTTGTCAGGTGATAGCATTAGTAGCTTCACGTCTCTGTTTGTTGATTATCAACACAAATGTTTTGACTATTTACCCATGTACCAACAACAGCACCAAAGACCTCGTCCAGCATCGAAACTTTCCTAATAACAGCACCCTTGTAATCTCTGTCTGATTTGTAATTAAACGTACCCCAGCAAACCAATTCTTGACATCCTTCGTTAAGATGCAAATTCGCTACGTAACGAATGCTGTTTAGCGGCGATTTTATTAGGAACATATTCTTGACGGGTATTCGTTGAAGTAATCGCACTTTAAAATAAGCGATTAAGAAATATTGCAACACCGCAGATGAAGAACATTTTTTATAATTTTGTACGTTTCGCCTACAACATTTAACGTTAATCACGAGTTGACATTAAGTTCGCGATTTTGTTCTTCTTGAATTTTGAAACAATAAAGCAGAAAAAGGAGACCCGTGGCCAAAAAAATTTAGAAAGTCGAAGGAAAATGATAGTAGACTATTTATCAAAGAAGCCGCAATTAATTAGCGGGTCATATACGTATCCAAAAGATCAGATAAATAAGTAACTAACTATTTTGGTAGCCGAAATGTCTTAAGCAATGCATCATCATTCATACTTAAGAATGGATTTTTAGGATTTTGCGGAATCCTATTGGTATCTACATTTCTTTCTGCCAATTCTAGATGTTCTATTAACATTACGTTTGCGTTAAACAAATTGTTCATATTTTTCAAACGTCAAACAGTGACAATGATTACATTCCACAACATTAATTTTATAAGTTACCATCTGTAATAGCTTATAAAGCCCGCTCGCTGTGTAGCGAATAGAAAATAGCGAGTTCGCTTATCAAAGACTGACCAAGAATAATATTTGGTTGCGTTCGCTAGTAAGCGAGTAACCTTGGAGTTAGGAAACGGTCAAGAATTGACCCCCAAATGTTTGGCAGCATTCCTAGTTATATACTTTAGTAAACATTGTAAATTGTTCACCACATAATAACGAATGTTCAGTTATCTTGAAATATTGCCAGTGCAATCTACTCGCTTACCGTCGATAACTCATGCAAAAGTATCGATACAATACAGTTCTTCAGAATACTATACTGTTTAGCTTTATTCCCTCATGAAATGATTAATAATATAAAGAAGTGCATTTATTATTAATTCATTCAAGTCAACACCCCTGACAATAAAAGAACTCACTTCTAAAACTGAAGAGTGTCCTAACCAAGAATGTTAACGTCCTTGATCTTAACTAATTATATGCAACACTAAATACGAGGGAGTGCTCGATAAGTATTAGGAATAAGTAACAAAAACAAATTTAAGGTGTGAAAACTTCTTTACTGTTTGTCAAAATATTCTCCACGATGATTGATACACTTTTGCGTTCGTTGGAACCAATTTTCATAGCATTTTTTTTATTCCGATTAACATATCTCCAAAGCATGGGTTTTAAACGTATCAACTGCCACTTCTGGTGTCGAAAATCGTCTATGCAGTTTGTTCTTCACGTGTGGGAACAAAAAAGAATCATTAGGTGCCAAATCAGGACTATACGACGAATGATCCATCAATTCGATGTTTTGTGTTCTCAAATAGTCACTTGTGTAAAATTTTGGTTGAAACTATGTTATACTTACTGTTCTACACTCTAAGGTATACTTTTAAAGTCCTGGTGAACAATGTATGAGAGCCACTACGACAGTTGGTAACAATGATAAATATTTGCAAAATGTTGCGCAATAAGGGGTTACGTCATATTAATGTTTCAAATTATTAACACATGCAAAAAATGTTTATTTCAATTGTAAGAGAAGACAAAAGGTACTCACGTAAACCGTAGAACTTTTCACTGCATGGCAGCTACTCTCGCGTCAGTTGGGCGTTGCGGGCGTGGGTCATCCCTTGCCCCCTCGTCGAAACCAAATTTATTTGTCTTCTTCTTTTCTATGTAGAGGCACGATAAAGGAATACAGGTAGGATGAACAATATCAGGTAGAGATGAAAGGAAACCTACATTACCATGAAAGAGAAGACAAGATAACGGCACACAGATAAACACTCCGTTCGACGTCTCCTTCACTAGTCCCGACGTGACGGAAATCACCACCCTTCTTTTCCCACTCCGTGTCTGCGCAATCTTTTGCGCAAACGCAACTACCTCAAGGGACGGAAATGCACGCACAAGTCTTTTAAATTATTGGCGCGAATTCACTTACAAATTAGAAACTTACAAAAATGTTTAAATGCCGATTTTCGGCATGTAACAACTATTATTTTGTTTTATTAAATATTTTATATTTACAATTTCTGGTTGGTCATAATTTTGTTTTGGTTTTAAAGCACGTCCGTGTGTCTATTAGGTATGTCTAATTCATTATCATCCTCATTAGATCTTCAGTCCCACAACTGGTCGGACATGTACCTCATTGCTTCCTAATCTAAACCAACTTACACATTTCCCTGAAATTTGCACAGTCCGCATCTATCACTATCTGTGTGCGAAAGTCTGATCTCGGTCTACCTCTACCTCTCGTTTTCTATCTGTGCTTGTAGCATATCCCGTACTATTCCCCAGAAACGCCTTAGAACGTATCCTGTCCTTCTATTTCTCCTACTTTTTTTTTCCACAGATATTTTTATTCCTCTACTATTGCTACAACCTATTTGTTATTAACTTTGTCTGTCCATGCTACCATTCTCATACATCTGAAGCACAACATTCCAAAAGGCTTCTATCTTTTTCTGTATGTTTTTCCTACTGCCCCTATTTCATAGATGTACTGTGCTGTGCTTCACACTATGCTTTAAACAGTTTTCTTCTTGTATCTATGTTCATTGTTTTTGAACATAGCTGCTGCTCTTTCTTGTTTGGTGCAGTTCGGTCACCTTCTTTTTGTTTTACAGTTATATACCCTATTTCCCCTCTATTCAGTAGTATGTAAAAGGGGGTTAGCAGCCTTTGGCTGTCAAGTTCCCCCAACAACTGAACCTTTGTCGAATTATTAGTTTTACCAATTTATCCTTTCGCACAATCAACATTAGTTGAAAATATTTCACAACCAACACCTGTACTTGTTTATAATAATCATCAGATTTAAGAGCATTTATTTTTTCGTCATTGGGTTTTACATCTTGAAACTGGTCGGACTTGTACCTCAGCTTATTTATGTTCTGAGCTAGCCCACGACGTTCTCTGCAATTCTTACAACAGCCTATATACAGCTCGATTCCTTCAATTGTTTTCTAATTATATGCCCTATTTCACCGAGATTCAGTGGTGTATGAAGGGGGTTAAGCAGCCTGTGGCTGCCAAGGATCCCCCAACACTTAGACATTTGCCGTATTAGTAATTTTCAAGTAAATCCTTTCGCACAATTAACATTAGTTGAGGGTATTGCAAAATCAATATCTGTAGTTGTTTATAATAATCACCATGTGTAAGAACAGTAATTATTATTGTCATTAGTTTTTCCATCTTGCGACTGGTTGGAAGCGTACCTCCATTGATTTCTATTCTGAGCTAGCATACACATTTCCTGAAATTCTCACAGCCTACATTTTTCACTATCTGTGTGCATTAGTCTAATCTAGGTCTACCTCCAGTTCTCTTTTTTCTTATCTCTGTTCTTATCTGCTTTTCCTACTGACCGGGCTTCACAGCCATACAGTGCTGTGCTCCACACATATGTTTCAAGCAATCTTTTCCTTGTTTCTATGCTTGTGGTCTTTGAACACAGTAGCTGCTTTTTCTTGTTAAATGTAGCACAGGCTTGTGCTAATCTTTGTTTTATATCTTTTGTGCTTTTCCCATCTTGCGTTATTTGACTTCCTAGGTAGCACAAATCCTTAACCTCTTGTAAGTTCTCGTTACCTATTTGTATTATTGTTTTCGATTTATTTTCCCCTCTTTTATATACTAGAACTTTAGTTTTATTTTTGTTAATTTTCATACCATATCTCTGCGTTAGAACTGTTTCCATTTCGTTAAGAGCAGTTTCTAACTCTTCCTTGCTAGACGCTAATATCGCTATATCATCTGCAAATGTACGCATATCAATCTTTTGTCCCTGCATATTAATTCCAAATGTCTTCCTGCATTTGACAGTATTCATTGCCTCTTCTATGTACAAGTTAAAAATTAATGGGGATAAGGCCCATCCCTGTCTGACACTTTTCCTAATATTTGCTTCTCTACTTTCTTGTTTTTATTCTATTATTGCTGTTTACTCTTTGTATAAACTATGTACTATCCGTCTATCCATGTAACTCATTCTAATTTTTTTGAGTATTTCAAACATTTTTTTCCACTTTACATTATCGAATGATATTTTCCAGATCTAGAAACCCTATATATACGCTTTCCCCCTTCTCTATTGTTTTCTCCATTATCACCCTCAGAGCTAAAATAGCCTCCCGTGTTCCCCTGTTTCGCCTAAATCCAAATTGATCTTCTCCCAGTATTTCGTCAACTAGTTTTCCATTCGTCTTTGTACAATTCTAGTTAATATTTTTGAAAATATTTTCACATCTATCGGCGCCTTTTTTTTGTTGGTATAGTTACCATGATGTTACGTTAGAAATCTTTGGATATTTCGTCTGTCTCATACATATAGCTTACAAGTCGGAAGAGACGTTCTGTTACTGCTTGTCCAGCGGCTTTTAGAGTTTCTGCTTGTACCTTATCTGTACCCGGACTCTTTAATGCTAATTTAAACTCATCTCTAAGTACAGGACATCCCAGGTCATCATTTTCAATGTCTGCTTCCTGTTCTAATGCTATTAATTCCTTTCCTGAATATAAATTCCCTATAGATTCCTGCCATCTAGCTACTTTCTCTACTTTTTCTGTAATGAAGTTTCCTCCTGCATTCCTTATATTTTTGCTATATGGTTTTATATCCATAAAATTCATTCTAATTAATTTGTATGCTTCGTCTGTCTTTCGTATTTCCATCTTAGTTTGTACCTCGTTGCACTTTTCATCAATCCATTGTTCTTTAGCTTTCATGCATTTGCGAAAAATTTCCCATTTTATGGCTTTGTATCTCTGTTTTCCCGTTCATCTGATCTATTTTTGTATTTTCGTCTTTCTTCTATTACATTCAGGATATCCTTTGTTATCCATGGTTTCTTATTTTCTTTTTGTGTATACCTCAGAATATCTTTGTCCGCCATGTTTAAGCTGGATTTCATGTTATTCCATTCTGTTATTATTTCCTTAGTATCAGAAATTTTCTCGATATCTTTCAGCAATTCATTTGACTTTTTTTCAAATCTTTCGTGGATACCTTTATCTTTTAGCTTCTCAAAGTCAAAGTGCCTTTTTCCGTTCCTCTTTTTCAGATTTTTAAATTTAAGTGCGGCCTTCATAATTACGATGTTGTGGTCAGTGTCTATATCTGCTTCCGGGTAGCTTCTACAGTCTTTTATTTGATTTCTAAACCGTTGTCTAACAATAACGTAATGTATTTGATACCTTCCTATATTTCCTGGCATCTTCCACGTGTATCGTCTTCTAGCATGATGTTGAAATAATGTGTTTGTGATGGTTAAGTTGTTCTTGTCGCAAAATTCTACCAGCCTATTTCCCCTGTCATTTTTCGTGCCTAAACCAAATAAACCTACTATCGCTCCTTCTCTGCCCTCACCTACCACTGCATTAAAATCCCTCGTAATTATTAAATTTTCATGTCCTTTTACGTATCTTAGTATGTCCTCGATATCTTTGTAGATCGCCTTTACCTTTTCCGCACTGCAGCTAGAGGTGGGCATGTATACTTGTATTATGACTGTATTTACTGGTTTAGATTTAAATCTAACCATAAGTACTCTTTCGTTCTTTTGTAAATAGTTTTCTACACGTCGTCCTATCTTTTTTCGCATAACTACCCCCCACACCCGAATTTCCTTCCTCTGACCCTGTATGAATTACCCTGTGTTACGTGCCAAAAATTTCTGCACTAGACATTTTTAATTAAGTTTTAATATGTGAGAATTTCGCGCCATAAATTTAAAAGGACGTGTGCGTATTTCCGTCACTTCAGACAGTGCGTTTGCGTCAGATTGCGCCCACGCGTGTGGACGAAAGAGGATAGAGAGGAATTTCCGGAAAACGCGTTAGAACTAGTCTCCAAGATGTGAAGAAGGTTGTCTTTTGTGTCTTACCGTATCTTTTTGTTATGTAGGTCCCTTTTTGCCTTCTGTAGATTATCGTTCCTCATACCCTTTCCCGTCGTTACTTCTACATAGGAAGAAGACAAAGCGAATTTGGATGCAACCTGGCTGAAGAGTTCCCACACCCGAGAAATATTAGCGAAGCCACGGGCGGCCATCATGGAGTAATCCTGAAGGAAGCTGCCGCCATTATGGAGATTCTGAAGAAAGCCCTACTTGTTCACGTGAGTACCCCGTGGAGGTTTTCTATATAATTTGTGAAATTAGTAAATTGTGTCGCCCTAATTTGCATATTGTGTGACGTCATCGACAATTTGCGCGTCAATTTTCACATTATGCAATATCGCTACCAACTGTCATTAGTGGCGTGCGTACCGCGTTTACGGTGGTATAATACCTGAAGTCTCCACTCCAAATATCCCCCGCCTCTGGCCAGTGGACTTTGCTAATTCCTACTATGCCTAGTGCTAACCTATCCATTTCGAGTTTCAGGTTCTTTAGCTTACCTACGTGTTTCATACTTCTGACATTCCACGCTCCGACTCACAGAATGTTCACAGATTTTTTCCTCCGAAGTAGCTCCCTCCCGGAGATCCAAATGGGGAACTATTTTACCTCCGGAATTTTTTACCCCACAGGATGCCATCGTGTTTAACAACTTTTGTACGCAGTCTACTTGGGAGATAATGTCGTAGTTTCCTGTTGCCTTCCACATCGCAGAGTGTGTATTAGAATGTCATACCGACCCCTCCATTTCGAATGGACCTGCACCTTGCCAAAGTTCTAAATTACTATAACAGGTGAAATGGCTTGCGTGTTCTAATGAGCTAAAGAGCCAAAGTACAGGTCCAACCAAAGTAGTAGGGTCGTTAGTGAGGAACCAGA
Organism: Platerodrilus igneus; assembly: GCA_036346225.1. NCBI lineage: Eukaryota > Metazoa > Arthropoda > Insecta > Coleoptera > Lycidae > Platerodrilus > Platerodrilus igneus. The sequence continues at coordinate 581,315 of JARFIW010001028.1, forward strand.
CTAAGACAGGTCCCCGAAAGAGGGCAGCGGCTCTTTCGGTACTTAGATTGGCAGAGACCATAGGGGTCGGTATGGCAGTCTAAGACACACTACCGCGATGTGGAAGGCAACGGGAAACCACCACATTATCTCCCAAGTACACAGCGTACTTAAATTGTTACAAACATGATGGCATTCTCTGGGGTAAAAGATTCCGGAGTTAATATAGTCCCCATTCGGATCTCCGGGAGGAGACTACTTTGGAGGATGCGATCGGAAAGTTAAAAATAAGAGTCGGGAACATTCTGCGAGTCGGAGTGGAATGTTAGAAGTATGAAGCAAGTAAGTAAGCTAGAGAACCTAAAAATCGAAATGAATAGGTTATCACTAGACATAGTAGGGATCAGCGAAGTTCGGTGGCCAGAGGCGGGTGAAGTTTGGAGTGGAGACTTCAGGGTAATTCATACAGGAGCAGAGGAAGGAAATTTGGGTGTGGGAATAGTTATGCGGAACAAGATAGGATACTGTGTAGAAAATTACTTACAAAAGAACGAAAGAGTACTCATGGTTAGATTAGAATCTAAACCGGTAAACACAGTAATAATACAAGTATACATGCCCACCTCTAGCTACAGTGACGAAGAGGTAGAAGCCATCTACAAAGATATCGAAGACATATTAAGATACGTAAAAGGTCATGAAAATTTAATAATTACAGGGGATTTTAATGCCGTGGTAGGTGAGGGGAGGGAAGGAGCGGTAGTAGGTTTATTTGGTTTAGGCACGAGAAACGACAGGGGAAATAGGCTGGTAGAATTTTGCGACAAGAACAATTTAATCATCACAAACACATTATTTCAACATCATGCTAGAAGACGATATACGTGGAAGATGCCAGAAGATATAGGAAGATATCAAATAGATTACATTCTTGTTAGACAACGGTTTAGGAATCAAGTAAAAGACTGTAGAAGCTACCCAGAAGCAGATATAGATACTGACCACAATATCGTAATTATGAAGGCCGCACTTAAATTTAAGAATGTGAAAAAAAGAAACGGAAAAAGGCACTTGGACTTAGAGAAACTAAAAGATAAAGATATTCAAGTAAGATTCGAAAAAAAGTCAAATGAATTTCTGAATGATACCGGGAAAATATCGGAAACTAAGGAAGTAGAAACAGAATGGAATAACATTAAATCCAGCCTAGACATGGCGGCCAGAGATATTCTGGGGTATACACAAAAAGAAAATAAGAAACCATGGATAACAAAAAATATCGTGAATTTAATAGAAGAAAGAAGAAAATACAAAAATAAATCAGACGAAACAGGAGAACACAGATACAAAGCCATAAAATGGGAAATTATTCGAAAATGCAGGAAAGCTAAAGAACAATGGATTGATGAAAAGTGCAAAGAGGTACAATCTAAGATGGAAATAGGAAAGACAGACGAAGCATACAAATTAATTAGAATGAATTTTATGGATATAAAACCGTATAGCAAAAATATAAGGGCCGCACAAGGAAACGTCATTATAGAAAACGTAGAGAAAGTGAGTAGATGGCAAGAATATATAGGGAATTTATATGCAGGAGAGGAACTAACTGCATTAGAACAGGAATCAGACATTGAAAATGATGACTTGGGATATCATTAATTTCTATTGGACGGTAATTCACAAATTAAATATTTTATATTATAGCTGTTTTATTTTTATTTTATTGAACTAAATGTAACTAGAAAAAAAATACGTTACACAATTTAGAAATAAATATTAATAAGTATAAGCCGATATGAGGAGTTCTAGGTTAAGAATAAAAAATTGTGAATATGTATTTAGAAATGTGGTTTACAAAATTTAAACTGTATTAGTAAAAATTGTCTGTAGTAAAAAGTTTTAAAAATGGTTTTTAGATTTTCTTTTAGGTATGAGCTGCAGGAAAGTTATAATTTAGAGGGTGTGTGTAAAATGGTTAGAGGTGCTCCTATTTTAAATCTGTTTACAGATTCGGATTCTGCATAAAATTCTAGACTAATTTGATGAATTACATGACTAAAAAATGTATAAGGACGGTCAGAAATCGTTACCAACAAAAATCTCAAAATGAGGGTAGCTCCCTGGGGGATGATGCAATCTAAAAATTTAAAGAGATTTGGGTAACTGAGAAAATTCTAACATTAATTGATACCAAACAAGGTACATTTATCTCGAAAGATGAGCTAAACAAGATAGAAAGTATGGTATGACATTAAAAGCGAGTAGTGGTACGGTCGCGGTATGCTCGCTAAAAGGTATGTGTGAAATTTTGTAAAGCGTGGTCCTATTTTAAATCTGTTTACAGATTCGAATTTTGCGTAAAATTCTAGACTAATTTGATGTGCCGCATGTATAAAAAAATTTATGCGGACGGTCAAAAATTGCTACCGGTAAAAAATTTTAAAATGATGGTATCTCCCTGGGGGATGGTGCTGTCTAAAAAAATTCTAGAGATTCAGGTAGTTGAGAAAATTCTAATATTAATTGATACCAAACAAGATAGGTTTATTGAAACAAATAAATCTCAGTAATATGTATTCTAGTTTTCTATATGTATTTTGAAATAAAATCGTGGATTTCAGGATGTGTAACGTCAGTATACATTCTTGGATAAGGACTATCACCACAATGATAATCAAAGGACACCATAGCAGCAAGTACTACATCTTTAGTTTCATCTTGGATAACAAGAGGACCTCCCTGGTCACCCTAAAAACGACTACATAATGTCATTAGAATTTAATACAAATAAACTTACGACGCAAGTATCTTTTTGACCATCTAAGTATCCCCAACACGATAAGGTTTCGTGAAGAAGGCTTTGATTCGTTTTACAACTATTCCAAGAAACGTGAGGTACTTGGATAGACTGTAAGTGTTTGGTTTTTTTGTTCTGAAGGTTTGGTGCCACCCCATCCTGTAACTGTACCGATGGTTCCAACCATTATAGGAATACCTTTAGGGGCTAGTTTAATGGTGCCAATCTCCTGTTTAAGTTGGAAGGAGCCATTTAACACCAACAGAGCAACATTATATTCTCTAGATGGATCACTGGGAAATTTCGGATGTTTAATAATTTTTAAAACTGACAAAACTTCCCCGCCTTTTTCCACAATGCTGCTTCCTGCTCGAACCGTTATGTCATCTCTAAAAATGTCGGTGGTGCGATGTTCTTAAAAATATTAAATAACATTTTACTTACTTTATTAAATCCAAATGACTAGCCAAAGTTACGACTATATTTGATTTAACAAACGCTCCGCCGAAAAAGTGACGGTTTGAATACTGCACAGATACTTGGTAATTATGATCTTTTATATTGGCATCATTTCCTCCAATAATTCTGCCGAAACCTGAAAAATGTAATGTAATTATTAATAGAGGGAGAGATAATACTTTGAGTAACTAACCATGAACAAAAGTGATCACTGCTAAAATGACTATGAACCGGTACATTCTAATGGACTGAAGGAAATAATACTTAGAGAAGGTAGTGTAGAGCTTTTTATTGCCAATGTTATCAATAGTACTTGAAACTAAATTTTTATTATAATCGTGTAACGATTACCGATGTAAATACTCAGAAATGAAGTTAAACCTTCGACACTGAGTTCATCAACTGAAATTCTAGGTAGTACCGGTTATTAGGCAATATTAGTTCATAGCTTTTAGATAGAGCAAAGTATTATACATTGACCAATTTGTAAGTTAGCATGGAAGAAACTTGAGTGTAATTTTAATGTAGTTTAACTAAAATTAGCGCACACATACAGGGTGACGATTTCAAACAACTAATTGTCTTAAAGTTTATAATTGAGGCAAAACATATAAATATGCAAAAATCAGTTTCGATAATCTTGGTAGGTGCACATTTTGTAAATTTGAAAAAAATTAAATCATCTATTAAAACTCACAGTCGTGGCTATGAAAATCTTAAGTGGAAAGATAAGTCGATCGATACTTCTCTGACAAAGCATTTATCATAAATTACTTACGTTTTGCCATTCCATTTTTTGAATTTGATACAAGTATTCCAAAGTTCTACGCATTTAAATTTAATATTAATATTAATATTAATCGTTTAGTAACTATTTGAATCATTATTTTAAGTGGTATTAGTGTGACAGTGTTTTTGTCTCGACTAAAACATGGTCTATTCTAATGTCAGACAAATAAAAATAATGTTTATCTATGTGTAAGACGGAAGCTATTTAGCCATTTGGGCGCTTAGTTTACCATAATTGAATTTAACCCAAAATTTGTTATATAATATTAATGATCGGCATCATAGTCATTCTTACATTAATCGCACCTGCTAATTCGTAAGGTGAGACTTAATGGAGACGATCCGCTACTTATCCTTTAGCGACAGGCATGTTCAATTTTAGAAAAAATAAAAACACGAAAAGTACCGATCTTGCAGTCATTCTAATATAAGAAACAAATAAAAGTACATTCTATAGTAACGTAAATACGATATCAAACAACCACTGACATACATAAACAATGAAGTCAACGATCAATTCAATCTTTACCGTCATACCAACAACAATTAAATAACATTTTCTTTACCTGCCTTATTTTAGCTAGCTGCCTTGACACCATACACTTAATACCTGCCTTGGAAGACTAAGACAAGATCCAAGACTATAAGAAATCAAAGCCAAGGAATCGCATAAACTTAAAACTTCCATTGGCAACCTAGCGTTTAAAGTGCAGTTAATACTTTTTTCCTAGGTGCACACACACCAAAATTCCTACGTCTCGACTACTTATAATACCCACATATAAAAGGCAAAAATAGTCTACGTGCGCCTATTCGGTATCTCGACTACCTTGCCATTTAACAGCAACAAATTTAGAACCCCCATCATTTACGTCACCTAACTTGTCAGGGGATAGCATTAGTAGCTTCACGTCTCTGTTTGTTCATTATCAACACAAATGTTTTTGACTATTTAGCCATGTACCAACAACAGCACCAAAGACCTCATCCAGCATCGAAACCTTCCTAATAACAGCACCCTTGTAATCCCTGTCTGATTTGTAATTAAACGTACCCCAGCAAACCAATTCTTGACATCCTTCGTTAAGATGAGAATTCGCTACGTAACGAATGCTGTTTAGCGACGATTTTATTAGGAACATATTCTTGACGGGTATTCGTTGAAGTAATCGCACTTTAAAATAAGCGATTAAGAAATATTGCAACACCGCAGATGAAGAACATTTTTTATAATTTTGTACGTTTCGCCTACAACATTTAACGTTAATCACGAGTTGACATTAAGTTCGCGATTTTATTCTTCTTGAATTTTGAAACAATAATGCAGAAAAAGGAGACCCGTGGCCAAAAAAATTTAGAAAGTCGAAGGAAAATGATAGTAGACTATTTATCAAAGAAGCCGCAATTAATTAGCGGGCCATATACGTCTCCAAAACATCAGATAAATAAGTAACTAACTATTTTGGTAGCCGAAATGTCTTAAGGAATGCATCATCATTCATACTTAAGAATGGATTTTTAGGATTTTGCGGAATCCTATTGGTATCTACATTTCTTTCTGCCAATTCTAGATGTTCTATTAACATTACGTTTGCGTTAAACAAATTGTTCATATTTTTCAAACGTCAAACAGTGACAATGATTACATTCCACAACATTAATTTTATAAGTTACCATCTGTAATAGCTTATAAAGCCCGCTCGCTGTATAGCGAATAGAAAATAGCGAGTTCGCTTATCAAAGACTGACCAAGAATGATATTTGGTTGCGTTCGCTAGTAAGCGAGCAACCCTGGAGTTAGGAAACGGTCAAGAATTGACCCCAAATGTTTGGCAGCATCCCTAGTTATATACTTTAGTAAACATTGTAAATTGTTCACCACATAATAACGAATGTTCAGTTATCTTGAAATATTGCCAGTGCAATCTACTCGCTTACCGTCGATAACTCATGCAAAAGTATCGATACAATACAGTTCTTCAGAATACTATACTGTTTAGCTTTATTCCCTCATGAAATGATTAATAATATAAAGAAGTGCATTTATTATTAATTCATTCAAGTCAACACCCCTGACAATAAAAGAACTCACTTCTAAAACTGAAGAGTGTCCTAACCAAAAATGTTAACGTCCTTGGTCTTAACTAATTATATGCAACACTAAATACGAGGGGGTGCTCGATAAGTATTAGGAATAAGTAACAAAAACAAATTTAAGGTGTGAAAACTTCTTTACTGTTTGTCAAAATATTCTCCACGATGATTGATACACTTTTGCGTTCGTTGGAACAAATTTTCATAGCATTTTTTTTTATTCCGATTAACATATCTCCAAAGCATGGGTTTTAAATGTATCAACTGCCACTTCTGGTGCCGAAAATCGTCTATGCAGTTTGTTCTTCACGTGTGGGAACAAAAAAGAATCATTAGGTGCCAAATCAGGACTATACGACGAATGATCCATCAATTCGATGTTTTGAGTTCTCAAATAGTCACTTGTGTAAAACTTTGGTTGAAACTATGTTATACTTACTGTTCTACACTCTAAGGTATACTTTTAAAGTCCTGGTGAACAATGTATGAGAGCCACTACGACAGTTGGTAACAATGATAAATATTTGCAAAATGTTGCGCAATAAGGGGTTACGTCATATTAATGTTTCAAATTATTATCACATGCAAAAAATGTTTATTTCAATTGTAAGAGAAGACAAAAGGTACTCACGTAAACCGTAGAACTTTTCACTGCATGGCAGCTACTCTCGCGTCAGTTGGGCGTTGCGGGCGTGGGTCATCCCTTGCCCCCTCGTCGAAACCAAATTTTTTCCCTGAAATTTGCACAGTCCGCATCTATCACTATCTGTGTGCGAAAGTCTGATCTCGGTCTACCTCTACCTCTCGTTTTCTATCTGTGCTTGTAGCATATCTCGTACTATTCCCCAGAAACGCCTTAGAACGTATCCTGTCCTTCTATTTCTCCTACTTTTTTTTTATTTTCCACAGATATTTTTATTCCTCTACTATTGCTACAACCTATTTGTTATTAACTTTGTCTGTCCATGCTACCATTCTCATACATCTGAAGCACAACATTCCAAAAGGCTTCTATCTCTTTCTGTATGTTTTTTCTACTGCCCCTATTTCATAGATGTACTGTGCTGTGCTTCACACTATACTTTGAACAGTTTTCTTCTTGTATCTATGTTCATTGTTTTTAAACATAGCTGTTGTTCTTTCTTGTTTGGTGCAGTTTGGTCACCTTCTTTTGTTTTACAGTTATATACCCTATTTCCCCTCTATTCAGTAGTATGTAAAAGGGTAACCCCCTTTGGCTGTCAAGTTCCCCCAGCAACTGAACTTTTGTAGAATTATTAGTTTTACCAATTTATCCTTTCGCACAATCAACATTAGTTGAAAATATTTCACAACCAACACCTGTACTTGTTTATAATAATCATCAGATTTAAGAGCATTTATTTTTTCGTCATTGGGTTTTACATCTTGAAACTGGTCGGACTTGTACCTCAGCTTATTTATGTTCTGAGCTAGCCCACGACGTTCTCTGCAATTCTTACAACAGCCTATATACAGCTCGATTCCTTTCAATTGTTTTTTAATTATATGCCCTATTTCACCGAGATTCAGTGGTGTATGAAGGGGGTTAAGCAGCCTGTGGCTGCCAAGGCATTCAAATCAAATCAAATCAAATTATTGTGAGTACCTATAGTTCACTTTCATTACCATCTTTTTTTCAATTGCATTTTGATATTAGCAAAAAAGATTGAAAAAAATTATTTTATATACACATTTTATGTACAATTTATTATTACAATTATTACAAAAGTCTGAACTTAATGAGTTTATAACAAAAGTTTATAATTATACACATTTGATGAGACAATTATTTAGCAAAAAATCTGAAATTGATATAATTATAGCAGAGGTTTATAATTACACATAATCCAAGTAACAGTAAGTGATTTTTTAAATAACTTTAGTATAAACTTAACTAAGATAACAGAGAATAAATAATTTATAAAGATGAATTCAAAAAACTTAAGGTAATATTTAGATTCGATTCCAATGTACAATGGTAATCAAGCTTTGTTAGGTATATTTATTACAGCGTGTGAAACATTCTTAAAGAGTTTTTACAAACAAGGGGACCTTGAAAGAAACCTGTAGCTTTTAAAATTGATCCTGAATAAGCTTACCGGCAGAGCTTTAACCTTAATTGCGAGTAGAGATGACCTAACAGATTGGGAAGTTTATAAAAAGATATTAATAGCGTATTTCAATGACCAGCGCAATATAAAATGTCTTATACGAGACTTATTAAACTTACAAATTGAACACAATCAACCACCATGTCAATTTGGTATGCGATGTCAAGACGTGAAAAGTTTAATTCTAACCAAACTAAAATTGAAGAAATCGGACCCTAGCGTGCGTTTAATTAAAACAAAGATGTACGACGAAATGGTTTTAAACACGTATATAAACGCGTTACCGAGTGGTTATTGGATAAAATAAGATTGAGAAATCGCCAAAACTTAGAGAAGGTAATGAATTTAATAATAGAGGAAGAAAACGTAATGTATTATAGGAATAGACTTTACAATCCAAATATTAACAAAAAGTATAAACGGATTAAGACTTTACAAACGGCGGGACCAATACCAACGCAACCCAAATTTACATCATTTAACACACCGAAAAATCGTTTGAGAATTAAAAACCCAAACTTTAATAATACAAATTTTAACAATCAATCTCGACAATTTCCGAAACCTACATTTACAACCAAGTTTAATCCGATCGCAAATCGAACATGGCATACATTCAGCGTAAATCCTAACAGAAACGCATCAATTACGAATAATAACAACCCCAATAATTATTACAAACCAACTCCTATGGACACTTCATCTGGTAACACCAAACAGACAGAACACTAAAATATCTCAAATTAGATCCGACTATATACAAAAACGAAACTTCACTTCCGAGGGACTATTTCACCAAGAAGTAGAAGATTTTAATAATCAAGCTATATTCGAGGACACAAGTAATTATGCGAACCCAAATAAAGACGATGAAGCAAATTACTCAGAAAACTATGAACGTAACACCCTTACGAAAATTACGAAGAGGACGATGAAGAAAATGCGTACTCAAATTTTCAGTTGTACAAAACCATATACGATCAGACGTAATAGCTTTAAATAATATTAATCAACACATTTTACCTTATATAGAACTACCACACATGCGGAAATTAAATTATTAATCGACACAGGATCTCCAAAAATTATAATTAGTCCCAAAACCGTGCAGAAACATTATTTCAATTTTGTAAAAAAAAACCTTTTAAAATCAAAACAGCACACAAAACGACACTATACCAATTTATTGCAGTAGTAGGATTAGGGGATACGAGCACAGTGCCGCCGCCGCTAATCGTTTCTTAATGGGTTTTCTCATTAAAAACCCATTACCACTGATCGTTTTTCAATGGGTTTTCTTATTAACGCTAATCGCTTTATAATAGGAAAACTTATTAACGATGTTATCATTTTTCCTTACATCACATCTATCACTACCGCCACCGCCACCGCAACCTAAATTTCACATCATACTTTCTATCTTGTTTAGCTCATTTTTCGCGATAAATATATCTTGTTTGGTGTCAATTAATATTAAATTTTTCTCAGCTACCTGGTTTTCTAGGAATTTTTTAGATGGCGTTACTCCCTAAGGCGGCATCCCAATTTTAAGATTTTTATATCAGCAGCGATTTATGACTGTTTTTATAAATTTTTTAGCCATGCGATACATCAAGTTAGTCTAAAATTTTACGCAGAATCCAAATCTGCAAATGAATTTAAAATCTGACCACCCCTTACCGTTTTACACACATACCGTCTAGCGAGCATATGAAAGATTATTTTTTGTCTCTTTCGGTATAAATGTACCTTGTTTAGTATCAATCAATATTAGATTTTTCTCAGCTACTTGAATTTCTAGGAATTTTTTATATTGCATCATCCCCCAGGGAACTCCCCTCATTTTAAAAATGGTTTTTTTTAATCACCCCCTATATACTTTTTAGGAGGTTCATCTTGCTGTTTAACGCGAAATCCGAATCTGCAAACGGATTTAAAATCGGGACAATCCCTTACCGTTTTACACACATACCCTCTAGCGAGCATATAAAAGATTATTTTTGTTTCTTTCGAGATAAACGTACCTTATTCTTAAGCATTATAGAGAAATTCGAAACCTCTTTCTTAATAAAATATTCTAGACCCAACACACTTTATGAAAAACACCAGAGATTTTTAAACAAGATAAAAATTTTATCAATTTCCTAGCTTTACATTTTAATTTCTAAACGCATGTCATAACATAATTATGTAGTTAAGTCAATTCTAAACTATGTACATTTAATCTATACAACTAACAACTACTATATACACCTACCTATATCTTTATGCACCCATGCATAGGTTGCTGTACTATTACCGATGACGTACCTTTTGTTATCCTCGCCCGACAAACTAATTTTATTAATTAATTGGGTATAAAGATGGTGTTTATGACTTCGAATACACACCATGCTATGTATAAGGGCACCAGAATTATTATGTATAATGTCCTTAAAACTATTTACATTAATATTCTTAACTACACCTTGTGAGACTTCTTTAATCTTTTTAATCGTGTCTTTCGCGCTTACAATACAGAAGGACTTAGCCCTACTACCAACAAATTCTAATAGTAGATCCCCGTTAAATTCGTTTTTGAATTTACCAGCAACTTTTTTGTTGACAATCGGTATATTGTATTTATTATCCGCGGGGTAGTTACTCTTTTAAGATAAATATATCTTGCTTGGTATCAACTAATATTAGATTTTTCTAGGAAGCCCAAATCTGTAAATAGATTTGAAATAAGACCACCCCTTACAAAGAAAGTTGCCCATCTATATTTAACTCCATCTTTAAAACCTTTTTTCACTACCCAAGACATATGCTTTAACCAACCATTTCTCGAGAAATCTAAAGCTGTTGTGTCAAGCGAACACCACGGGAGATAACACGTATACTCTGTCCACCATGATAGAAACAGAAAGGACTTGGAAGAAGGGAAGGTAGGAAAAAAACTTAAAAATTATAGAATCTAAAAAGTAATATATGCAATAGATTTACGAAATCTATACAAATATAAACAACTATTTTAGACCTGCATCTTTATGCCCCTACGCGAGTTAAGGTTCGTAGCTTGGGAGCGGCCTTTTTTAAAAACCATTTCCAAACTTCTTAACAAATTTATTTTATTACACACAAATTAAATATGGAATTTTGCCAAGTTACAATTATACTTTACTTAAATCGAAATTAATTGAAAAAGGTACTATTTTGAGTAGCAAGTAGATTGCAATGTAAAAGATGATCACTTGACTAACTATCGTCGACAGGGGCTCCCGGGCTTTTTATAATATCCCTACCCTTTCACATGGCTGTGGGAACTTGCAGATCTCGTGTCTGCTTATCCTTAACTCTATTTATAATTACATTGCTGTAGTTTTAATTTCTAAGAAATCACGGTACCTGACCGTCGGTGACCGCCTGTGACCTGACATCTGCAGTGTCACTATCGTCTGCGATATAAAGTAGCGCATCCGTTCTCATGAACGTTAATAAACTTTACAAATTGTCCTTGATTTACTTTGTTGCACTTCATTTGGAGTATTCTTAACATTTCCTAATAGTTTCCTAATTACTCTATTTTAATATGTATACATATGTATACATCAATTGGGGGATACATAATTTTATTAATAAACTGCGTGTACAAATCGTGTTTTTTACTTTGGATACAAACGCCGGCAAGTACTCGATACCACAGCCAAATAAGACTTAGATGCATGGTGACTGTTAACTTCCGTTTTCCTCGTGTACGCCCAGGCACATCCCTACCTATGCGCATCCCTACCCATGCGCACCCTTGCCCATGCGCACCCCTATCTGTGTGACTGCTATTTCGTGGTGACGTCATAGCTTTTATAAATAAAGAGCAATGTAATACTATTCTAAAATTTTTATTCTGACATTATACATAATAATATTTAAAAATATTCAATGCCAAGCATGTAGCCATTTAAACTTAATTTTAATGCAAAGTTATACACAGAAAACAGTTTTTTCTTTATGTTTGTTTGGAGTGGTTTTAATTTTATCTAATTTTATTCGCAGCTTAAAATTTAAACTTAAGTCCACACAAGTCCAACTAACCTAACCTAACACCAGACAACACTAACTAACCTACACCGACTAACCTAACTCCAAACAACGTAAACTAACATAAAGCCTCTCCTCCGCTCTACTTTGTCCTGTAACATGTTGAATTTCAGTAGTAATTATTCGCATTGAATTACGTAAATAATGCGCTAAGTGTGCATTGCTCCTTATTGATCTACTTATATTAATATATCTGTGTCACAAAAAGTTATTTCCAAGCGCATCTCTAGTTGTTTATTTCGTATTTCACGCCTCTAACTTTGCGACCACTTGGTTCTAGTTTCGTCAATTTAGTCGGCCGTTGGCAACAGCTTTATTAACATGTATTCTCAGCTAGAGGCTGGCAACCTGTAACAATTTTATTTTTGATAATAAATCCCTCCATAAAATTGCGAGAATAATATAACAATTTTATTAACACCAATAGTAAATTGCATTCAACAATAATAGTAATACGTTAAGCCCGCATCGTCCTTTGGTATTCCATTTGTGGTTAAATATCTGTGTCCTCTACAGCTATTTATAAACACATCTCTGTTTGACCGACCCCCGACGCCTCGGCCGCCCGAGCTAGTTTTGTAGTCAGTCGGCCATATGTGGAAGAAGCAATAACATGTATCCTAGATTGCAGGCCGGCAATTTGCGAATCCACTTCAATGAGTAAGCACATCTTCGAATAACGGTCGGTAACGTATAAAGTTTATTAACTTGTTTAATTTGAGATAATTTATTTAGCGCGACGACTTATAATGCTACAACTTACGATGCAACTTTTAGAATACAAAATTTAGGAGGCAATTTTAAGAGGACGACACTTGTTATGCAAACTTTTAAGACACACAAGGACAATGTAAAGATGCTACTTTAGTAAGGCGGCGTAATTCAACTACAGGATTACAACGGCTGCATAATGTATCGTAACCGTATTTGATTCGACACGTGGGACGAATTCATAGTAGAAGTTGTTTTGGATGAATTTGGTTCACACTACAACGCTGTGATCGTTGAATGAAATAACGAGGATCGAATCCTTCCTTGCAACAAGGCGACAAATGCAGTTTTGGTTCGTAGATAGCTTTAAGTTCTTTTTATGTGTTTCACACTAGGAACACGGTAATTTGTTTTAATGCGTAAAAGCATGAATATTGTAAAAGTTTCAACTAATTGTTGAGCTGGATTTTCCAGTATTAAAATTAAAGTTTACTGATTTGATGTTTTGAGAAAACAACACGCGTGGTTCATTATGCATCGTTAGTAACGTCAACAGGTGTTACTGGCGTAATATATTTTTCTGCAGTATACTGCTGACAGATGTATTTTTGAAAGCAAATGCCTCGAACAGCTTTAGTACAAGTGATGTAAACAATACTATTTTTGTGATCTGCTTTATAGAAATTAAAACTTGCATATGTAATTTAAAAAAAAAACTTGAATACTAACATTTTTAGAAGTTATTAATTTGTCATCTGCCTGAACAGATCTGCACAGGTCGGAACCCTATTTGTATAACAAGTTCATAATATACTGTAAAGTATTTTATTAAAAATAATTAAGATAAACCTGAAGTTGAAAACTATGGATTGATACAGTTATTGATTAAATTTTTGATACAAATCATATTATTTTAAAAGAGATTCTCTTTAGTAAACAATTGGTTCAAGATTAAAGTTTTTTATTTTGATCAAGTATGATCAAATCTAATCACATAAAGCTAACATCCTTATGAGTAGGTCTTTGATGCCAACCTTATATTGGAAATACTTTTTTACTATTTCTTTATATATTTAACTATTCTAATTTCTTACAGGAGCAACGTCTTATTTTATTAAGACAGGTTTTTGTCAGCGAAGGCGATCTTTTTTTCTTTGGGTCTCCAAGTCCGCCCTTGGAAATATGCCATGCAATTATCATAATTAAGTCAGGACTTGGTGGCGCCTATTTGGTTTAGATTAAGTTTGATCTACAAACAGATTTCGACTTACCCCCCCATTTTTCATAGCTCTGCCCAAGAATAGACCCCTAACTGTGTCGGAAAACTTCGTTATACTTGCTCACAACGTGAGGCCAGATAATTATAAGAAAAATTAGTTTCACTGGCACACAACGTGGTGCAAGAAATAATAAGGAAAACCGTTTCAAACCTTCGCATCAATTACTAACTATTGAGATATCTTCTACTAACGCGCGACCTGTAGAATTCGACCTGTAGAATTCGACCTGTAGAATTCGACATGTAGAATTCGTCATGTAAGATCCAAAAATTTAGAATTACCGTTATTTAAGAACTGTCGATTTGAAATTTGTCTAATAAGAAATTAGTCTACTAAGAATTATGGATGTTAGTTTGGATGCAGTCGTATCTAGTTAGAAATGGCTGGTAAAGAACGAAATTTCCATCTCGATTTATCGTGGAGCAACAAAAGTAGTTGGGTTCGTTATTAGTTGTAAGATATTTCATGCGTGTGTTTTGAAGGTTAAAGCACGTAAACTTGCTATTATGGTTACAACATGTAAATTGTGTAATTTTCAATTATTGTTGAACTGGTTTTATAAACCGTAGAACAAAATTTTATAAGATTAGGTTTCTATAATAACAAACTTTGTTCCATTTGAACCTTTGATAATTTCAACGTATGTTTTCGACGTCATATTTTTTTTGTTTTGCACAGTTGACAGATGTTGTCATGAAAGCAGATGCTTTGTGCAGCTGTAATGGAATTTAAACCAAACATTCCTATTTTTGTGATTAGCTTTTATCTACATATAAATTATTAAATGTAAATATAGAAGTTCAAATCCACGTTATCTAAGATTCTAGAAATTGTAATCTACCTGAAAAGATCTGCCCAGGTTAGAACGTAATTCAGTGTGTTATGCTTACAAATTATTTTCACTCAAATATTTATAGCAGATTCATATTTAAAGTATAGTTGGTTGTTTTAAAAAATCAAAACTTTAACTTTGATATAGATGTTAATGATAAATTTTTTTTACTTGTTAAAAAGTTCCGAAATTTTAAGAGTTTTTTTTTAGTAAACAACTAGTTTAAATTTGAGACTTTTATTTTGGTCAAATGCGATCAAATCTAATTACACAAAGATAAATTTTTTTGAGTAATAATTTGCTGCCAATATCATATTGGATATACATTTTTTTTATATACTTTTATAGGACACAAATGGAGTTCTACTTTTTTATTTATTTAATCTTTGCAATTTCTTACAGGAGCTGCGTCTTATTTTGATAAGACAGGTTTTTGTTAACGAAGGCGATCATTTTATCTTTGGGTTTCCACGTCCGCCCTTAGAATTGTGCTTTGCTATTATCGTAATTATCTCAGGACATGGTGGCGCCTATTTGATTTAGCTTGGCTTTGGTTTGCAAACAGAATTCGACTCCCCCCCCCTCCCACTTCTTATTGCTCTACCCAGGAATAGACCTTTAGCTATGTCGAAAGATTTTTGTTCACTAGCGCCTCAATGTAGAAGAAATAACGTTTCAGTGACGCCGCAACGTTTAGGGCCCAAACAACAATAAAATATAGTTTCAGTTCTTCTCTCTCCTCTCGCATCCGTATGACATACATCCGACATACATCCAAACTATATCCGTCATATGTCCAGTATACATCCTACATATATTTAACATATATCCGACAATGTTCAACATATGTCCAACATGTATCCAACATATGTCAGCCATGGCCGTCATATGCCTGACATGTCCAACATTCTGAATAAATCCGACCTAGGTCGGGGTGCAATTTCCCCCTATCAGGCAATTTCACCCGAGGAGGCAATTTCACCCTATAAGGCAATTTTGCCCTAACCTAACATCCTACATGTATCCGACATATATCCGGACATATATCGATGTGCACCCCTGCCTAGTCCGACCTAGGCCGGATTAAATCCGATCTAGGACGAATAACAAAACTGTTCCTAAACAAGAGAATGTAAGCGATATGACGGAAAAGGATGTTTATCCTAAAAAGAAATTTCAACAGCTATCTACGAAGAAAGTTCGACCGATTTGTTTCTGCTAGGCATGGTGTTAAAGCTAAGCTTCAGTTTTTTCTGGCAAGCACTAACAAGATGGGCTAGGAAGTAAAAGAAACCATCGGAAAAGAAGACCTCGAAAGTATTAATAAAAAATTCCAAAATCCTATATGCGTTTTGTATAAAGTGGCACTAGCAGATGTTAAGTTGGAAACTTTATTGGAAGAACTACCAGATACATTACACGGACTCAAGAAAGATTATTACTATCTTGACATAGATATAACCCAAGATTTTGCTGGCATATTTAGCAAGATGGAGATGTGTAATTATTTAATTACAAGCCATAACTTTTGCTATAAGGGCGAATACGTAGAAAACTGCAAGATTATAGTTGACAACAATAAAACTGTGGGAATTTGTTGTTTAACATGGCCAACAACCGATACAGGAATTAAGATATACAACAAATTTGTGTGTCAGATAGCAAGTTCTGGTGTTAATAAACAACTTGGCAATCATATTGTAACGGGCTACTACTACCGCGTTTCTTTAATTTAAAACAAGTAATAACAAACGTCTTTATTACTTACTGTTCACAAGTCTAATTAACAGTAACAGTATATGCCTTATTTATAGATGTTTTCAGTCCACTTAACAATGAAGCACTACTACACTAATGAATTGACAAGCACTAATATCTTCTTAAACTAACTCCTCTACCATAAGTCCATTAACCACTAACACAACTATTTATTTATACACTTCTATTTATTTATGTATACTACAAGCTGCACAGCATATCACATTTATGTAATACTTCTAAAAGCTCAACTACGCTTACTGTACACGATATAATTTATATTAGACATTCAAGAATAGACTAACTCTTACATTCATAAGCGGCCTTATATATACCCTGCATTAAGATATGACTCATTATCTAGAACTTTGTAGAAGGATTCTCGAATGCTGAAGAATACGCTGTGCCCCGGGCGTTTGTATGTTTGACGGGTTGCCTAATAGTGGATCGCAACAATATACTAGATTTTTTACGTTGTACAGATTCACGTTTAAGGGAAACAGTTGCGTCTACTTTGGCTAAAGAACGTAGTATTATGCGATTAGAGGCGAAAATATACAACTGTACAATTGAAAACTAGGTCAGTGCGGAACGGGTGTATAATCCCTTAAAAAGACTTTTTAACCTTATTGGAAGATAGTAAGTTATACTTTCTAAAGGCGCCAATGTACTCGGTACCACTTGCCAAAATGTGGAGTAAGCTATCGCGCAAGCTACAAAATAGCTGCTGTTTAGTGTATAATAACCTGCTACAGTACGTGTATTGGGGAAATGGCAATACAAAGAAATTGACGGGCTTGCGAATTAAGTTGTCCGAAAAACCAAAAGAAAGGGAAACATTGATAAAGTATGTGCTTTCGGCTTTTAGTTTTAACTATTTACCCGTAAATTATTTGGAGATAGTAGAGGAGGAAGACAGCCAAGATAAAATAAAAATCTTACACAAGTGTTACATTAAAGCAGGTAGTACATATTTTACACAATCTGCAACACCACATTTTACAATTCCAAAAGAAATAGTCATTTCGTAATTGGGGTTGAGAAATACGCCTTCCATTTGCCCAAAGGTTGTACGACAACGCGTAAATATTGGCTGTAAACTCTATCCGTTTACGCTAAAGGAAATTTCCCCATTGTGCACGCCATACGCTGTAAGTGGGAAAAAAAGACCGCTGGAATTAGAGGAAATGGACGCAAAAAGGCAAAAGTTATACTACATGGAAAACACTGCGATAATACGCGATCAATACAAAGATGAGTTAGACAAAGAACATTTTATTAGAGAAAATGAGGAAGAATTAAGATTATTTTATGTGCCGTTAGACTGACTTAGATACATCCGGGTTGTACAAGCTGTATGCATTTGCGGTTACTAAGAAAGACTCTTTTAGTTATGTAGGTGTTCTTGCAGAAAAGGATGGTACTAAATCCGTATACTTTTAAAAGGTTATTCTAAAAACGTATATATTAAAATGGAAGATAACATAGACGAACTAAGGAATGCAGGTTTCGTATCCTGGGCGTACACCACACACAAAGGGGTTCCGCTAAACATTGTATATTTGCCTAGTAAAGAACCTTTCGAATCATTTAGAACCGAGGGTCTTATAACCTATAACGATCATATATCCCCAAAAGTGGTGGACATGCAACTACTCAACAGTGAGTGGGAGAATAAGGATTCCCTCCAATACCGAAGAAGAAGTCGATCAAGCTAACAAGATAAGTATGCAGGATATAGTAGGTGAGCCGTGATTAAAAGATTGTCACAAGCT